>JALPQD010000007.1:16001821-16342508 GCA_023101885.1 Typhlomys cinereus | reverse complement strand
GACATATTGTTTTTTCTTTTGGAATTCCTATAATAGCTAAAAAAAAAAAAACAAAAAAAAAACCTTGAAAGGGACCACTAAGTGGGGGAAATAGGCTGAAGACCTTAAAGGAGCAGATTAGAAGACCGTAGGAAGCAAGGTGGAAAGGGGAATACAGGGGAGGGGCAGGATGCTGAAGGGAAGGGACATGGGAAGGACCGAGGGAGCAAGATGCAACACGATGGAAATCTCTATATTCTTAATATATCAAAAACATTTTTTAAGAGCAAGAATGGATAAACTTAAATGAACAGCTCACCCCTAGTAGCTCAGGCAAAAGGAGGAAATCGTGGAAGGCCTGGGCAGCTAAGGAAGAGCAGAAGTGTGGACAGAGCTGGTGAAAGGCTCACATCCCATCAGGATGCTTTCTGTTTGTTCCTCACACTGGTTGCCCCCTCTGCACTGAGGGGCCACGTTCCCCCAGGCCGTCTCTGGCTGCTTGGATTCTTTGGCCTACATCTTGAAGCAGTGGGTGTAGAAGATGATGGGTGTGTATCGTTCCACAGTTTAAAATGTCAGTGAAGGGCTCCGAGGGACTGTCGGATTCCTAGACTGGCCACCAGGCCTCCATCCCTTTGCTCGCTCTTCCATAGAGATTTAGCGCCAAGGCATGTGGGATGAGGTAAGTGCTGGATGTACAAAACATAAAGCAGAAACACATTCCCCATTGCAGACATGTCAGCGACGGGGGGGGGGGGGGGACCGGAACAGCAGGGTTGGGAAGCTTATTTATAACATGAAGTCTTCCCAGAATGAAGGGTGATTCCACAGGTTTAGGGAGAATCATGGGAGTGAGAGAACTTGCAGGCTGTGTGAGGTCATGGGTGTTTCCTTCCCAATTCTACCTTCAGTTTTTTGCCTCTGTTCCTTTAATCAGTTGCGTCTACCAGTTCCCTGGAAGATGCATCTTTAGGATGCCAGTTCCTAATGTGAAAAAAAACCCTCCTCTTAAGCTGTCTTTTTAAATTTTTTTCTTTTACTGGTTTATAATAATCTTAAAAACCCTAGGCTGTCTTATGAGGAACACCCAACTTGCTTAAAGCACTTGGGTTTCTAACAAGTCACAATAGTTTCTGACAAGAGCTGTCTTTTGCAGGAAAATGTGAGAAAGCAAGGGAGATAGAAATGTCTTTGTTTTCACAGGAGAAGTCAGAGTGAGTAATTAAGAAATTGATACTCCAGTCAGCAATATTCTTTGAGCCGTTAGTCAAAAGAGGGTGGATAAGACGTGGGCGTGTTTGTGCCTCTGATGACAGGGAAGGTGATCTGCATGTCTACTAATGGCTCCATCCAACTGCATGGTGATGGCTGGAATCCTCTATGGGTGAGAAGAGGTGCTTTTCCAAAACGACACACTCAGAGTCAGGAAAGAGCTAGGCAAATGGTGTGGTTTTGGGAAGGAGGTGTCGAACTCCTAATAAAAGCCCTAACATATTCAACACCACGTTCAATAACAAACTGCCTTTGTCAAAAAAAAATATAGTGTGTCCTGGTTAAGAAGACGCGGCAGGTAAAATACTTCTGAGGATTTAGGACACTGATATAAATTCATATTAAAACATCAATAAATCATAGCCAGTGTTTTCTTGAACATTCTTTTAAAGATTGAGACAGGGTCTCCCTATAAACCCAGGTTGGCCTGACTCTTTTGCCCAGTGCTGGATTACAGCCTCAATCTACCAATCCTGGTGACTGGATTGGATTTTTTTTTCTTTTAATTGAACATGTAGTGCGAGCATGCCTACGAGCATGCATACGTGTGTGTGTGTGCGTGTGTGTGTGTGTGTACGTACGTGTGTGTGTAAGGTAAGGAACATAACTCTTCAACTTCTATCTAATATGAACTTTGCCCAGAGCTGATTGTGCTATTCATCTGGCATATCACAGATCAATATTGATAATGAAGACCTCCAACGCACCACCAGATCTTCCAAGTTAGACGTGTTTGCTTAAACCCAACTAAATTTTATGATAAGGAATGCATAACACAAAATGATAGGATACACTTTTGAAATATAAAGAGTTCATTGGACAAGAATTCACAAGAATAAGAAGCCATATAAAAATATAAACAAAAGGGCTGGAGAGATAGCTCAAGGTTAAGCCTCTGAGAGTTGGTAGCAGTGACTGTGCCATTGGATGTCTGTTTAGGAAGTGTTGGCCTAGCCCAATCAGCTCGAGGGAGTTCCCTATCCTTTCAACTATGGTTTTTAAAGTCTCTGCCTGATATCAAGGTCCTTGATCCATTTGGAATTAAGTCTTGTACATGGTGACAAGTACGGGTCCAGCTTTAATTCTCTGCATGTGGAGATCCAGTTTGCCAGCCCCATTTGTTGAAGATGCTGTTCTTTTTTCCATTGGATTTTTGGGCCCCTTGGTCAAGACCAAATGGCTGTAACTTTGTGGGCTTATATCTGGGTCTTCAATCCTTATCCATTGATCTGTGTGTCTATTTTGGAGCCAGTACCAGGCTGTCTTATAACTATGGATGGGTATTATAGACTTAGGTTTGGTATGGTAATACCTCCAGCTGTGTTTTTGTTACTCAGGATTGTTTTTGCTATCCTGGGTCTTTTGTGCCTCCATATGAACTTTGAGATTGTTTGGTCAACTTCTTTGAAGAATTGCTTTGGGATTTTGATTGGTATAGCATTGAATCTGTTATTTGCCTTTGGTAGGATGGTCATTTTTACATGTTGATTCTGCCATCCAGGAACAAGGGAGGTCTTGTCCAGTTGGGATCTTGTGAAATAAAGAGCTTCTGTTCAGATAAAGAGATTGTACACGAGCAAGACAACCCACAGAATGGGAGAAATCCTCACTCACACATATCTGACAGAGCTCTATCGTCCAGTGCACAAAAAACTTAGAAAATTAAACCCAAGGAAAACCTGGCCCAATTAAAAATGGGCCCTGGAACTTCAAAGAAACTTACCAGGATGAAATTAAAATGTCTAACAATTATCTTAAAAAATGCTCCACTTCCTTCGCCATCAGGGAAATGCCAAATCAAAACTCCCTGAGATATCATCTCCACCCCCGGTCAGGATGGCAAAAATCCACAATACAAACAACGCAAATGCTGGAGAGGATGTGGAGAGAGGGAACTCTCCTACATTGTTGGTGGGATGCAGGCTCAACAGCCACTCTGGCGGCCGTCTGGAGATTCTTAAAGAAATTAAAGATTGAAATGCCGTATGACCCTGCTATCCCACTTTTGATTGGATAACCCCCCATGCAGCAGAGGTTCGCCTTGCAGACATGACAGTCTCCATGCTGCAGGTCTCCTTTGAAGTCTTGGAGAGTTTTGCCCACTGTGAAGTCCCAGAGGGTACAGACAGAAATAAAGGAGAGTTATTAGCATGCACCACAGGTCCAGGAGAGTAGTATCAAAAGCTCACTCACCAAGCTATTTAATTTGCTGGCCTGCGCACAAGAAAGAAACCTGCTGGGCAGGGTGGTTTGAAGCATCAACTGGAGAGAAATATAAATGAGTGTGGCTCACAATTTATTTTTTGGCTGCACTCACATGTGGATGAAAAATGTGTCCTGCCCTGGAGCTGGCATACATCTTTTGCCGCCTTCTCTGAGTTGGTACTCTGGCAGCTGAATGTTGATAGAGAAAGAAAAAAATCTCACAATGGATGAGACTGGCTTTCTACTTTCAAGTTATTTACATCTTCGGTTTGGTGTTGCTGGGTGGTTGGGTTGGGCATCCAGCGTGTGTTCTTCATCATTTCCTGAGGCTGCCCTTTGCAAACTTCCTCCTGGCCTTAGCCTACCCACGTCCTCTCCTCCAGCACATGTCCTTGCCTTTTCTTCGCAGACATAGAATGGCTGTCACTCCCAGCCCTGTGGCTTGTCACCTAGGACTATAGCAATCTAATTCATTCCCTCTTTTTGAATTTTTAAAAAATTCTTTGATACATTTGTGATAGTTAATCCTGGGTGTCAACTTGACACACCTGGCATTAACTAAGATCAGCTGAGACCACATCTGGCAAGATCAGCTGAGTAAAAGATTATCTGGATAATACAAAGATCAGCCATAGATCTGACTGGAACCTCCCTAGATCTCATTGGAACCTCCAAGTAGTGGACCAGGTAAAAGGAACCATAGAACAAAAGGCTGGAAAGGAGAGATTCTCCAGGAATCCTCCAGCCATGAACATGACTGCCATGACTTAGCTGCCTATAGCTTCAGCCACTAGTCATGTTGTCTCCACCATGAAAGACTATATCTTCCCTCTAGAATCCTAAGGTGAACAAATCTCCTTTTCTCCTTAAGTCATTTGACTTCAGGTGCTCTCTCACAGCAATGGTTAAAAGTAACCGTTACAATGTTCATATACAAATACAAATACATTTGTGTATCTTCACCTCTTACTACCCACTCCAGTCCCCTGTGAGGTCGCTTCATACTTTGTCCTTTCCAACTAGTGTCTCTCCTGTATTCACATCTTTTAGCATGTGTAGTCTATTATTGAGTTGTCTGTATGGACAAGTGCCTGAACAAGGATGATTTATCAGTGGGTAAGTCATTGAACAAAGAAGCGCCCTGTCTCCTGCCTGGCATTAACCTTCCATAGTCCTTTGGGGAGACGCATTGTTGCTTAAGATCTTCCCCTCCATGTCTATCTCCTTCGTCAGTGTCATAGTTGGATACTGGTGTCAGCTTGAGGGATCTGTGCTCTGGACACAGTTGTGAGAAATTAATAGTTGAGTTCAGCCCTGAGCAAGCCTGCAAGAGATTGTCCAATTGATGGGGGGTCCAGCTCAGGGTAGGTAGGTCCAGTCCCCAGGTAAGTAAGATTGAGGGAACTGTCAACCTTGTGTACACTTGGCCAGACAAGCTGGTCTGACAAGTAAGGATTGTCTCTCTCTCAGCTATTTTGTGGCTATGGTGAGTCCTGTTGCCTGGTCCTCTGTGCTGGTGTGGGCTCTCCTGTCAGGCCGGACAGGGAGCTCTAACCAGAAATTCGTAAGGCAAAATAAACCCCTTGTTCCTTTAGACCTTGGTAGCGAGTTTATTGGCAGCGATGCAGAGCAGCCACAGCATTCATCCTTACTCACTCTCCTACTCAGTCACACATGTTTCCTCCAAGACCATTTGTGTTCATCCTGTGTGTGCTCCAAACACTTCCTCACCTTTGTACATCTGCCCTTGGGTGGCCCGCGCTCCCCTGAAGTCCATACTCTCTTTCAGTCTCCTCACAGTTAGGATAGGTAGACCTGGCGCTTGCCCCTGATGACTGAAGGATGGCGACCATAAGGACCGTCACTTCCAAGACAGAAGGCTGTGACTTCTGTCTTGGTTGCTCTGTGTCACTTGGAGGTTCCAAGGAAGCATCTTCCAAGTGGGGTGCATCATGCAGAGGCCGGGTGGCAGTGGCAGCCGAGGGCAGGTTCAGGGCAATAGCAGCAGTGTAAGATGCTCCTTGGCATAGCACCCACGAAGAGCTGCATCCGTAGCCCCAGTCCCGCATGAGGCTGGATGTGAACCTTTGCCTAGTTAAATAGAACGCTGATTACTTCCTATCTCTTTCCAAACTTAGATCCTTTAAAATGTTTTTAAAAGCTATTCTTTTAGAGTTTCACATATGAATACAGTGAATTTCTGATATTCAACATCTTAGACTGCAATCTCCTCCCCCCATATTCCCTTATTCTTCCCTGTGAGTCTCCCTCCTATTTTTGTCTTTTCACATGTGTTCCCACTGAGTTCCATCTGGCTTGCCTTTGATGGTATGTGCGTCAGGACCTGCTAGAGCGTGTATCACACATCAGTGAGTGTGTTTGAGGTCTTCCCTGCACCCCGCGCAATGTTAACCCTCCACATGGAGAACTGCTGATAGACCAAATCCTGTAAAACTCTTGTGCAAGTACCTTTGCAGTCAGCCTGCACGGTTGCTGCTAAATGACATCAGATGGCATAAGGGAACAAGGGGTTTATTTTCTCTTATGATTACTGGTTCCAGTTCTCAGTCCAGCTTGACAGGAGAGGCATGTACCAACACCAGGGCCGAGGGAACTGGCCACACCATCACCACATAATGGCTGAGAGACGGACAATCCTTACTTGCCAGACCAGCATGTCTGGCCAAGTGTACATAAGGATGCCAACTCTCTCAATCAGCTTTCTGTGATTTATTCCAGGGCCTAGTCCCACCCACCATGGGCTGGGCCTTCTCCATCAGCTAGACAATCTCCTGCAGGTTTGCTCTGGGCCTAACTCAACCACTAATTCTCTACAAATGTGCCCAGAGCTCAAACCTTTAACTGTTAAGTTGACACCTGTGCCTAACTAGGACAAGTACTAAGAGCTAAGGATGTGACAGTTCGGTCATGTCCAGAAGATTCTGTCTGGCCACACACTGTCTCACTTCAGACTCATCTTCTTACTGGCCTCTCTTCCATGATGTTCTCTGGCCTTGAGATGAAGGGAGTTGATTTAGATGTCCTTTTTAGGGATGAGCAGTCCACGGTCACTTATTTTCTGCACCTACAGGTGTGACTTCCATTGAAAAAGGAATCTTGTATGTTGAATGCTGAGTGCTCCTTTAATCTATGAATATAATGGTAAATATTTAAAATGCAGTTTTATGTAAAGTCTTAATAGCTAAACCTTAATAGTTTATAACATCCCCCTCCCCCAGGGTCTATGTGTTCCCCTTTTTTAAGTTCTTGGCCTGATGAACCCATATTCTTTATATATATATATATATAATGTATTTATTTATTTTTCCCCCGCTCATACAAATGTACTCCCTCCCTCTACCCTTCCCTGTGCCTCCCTGCTCCCTCTCCCCTTTTCCTCTCCCTTTCCTCCCCCTCCCTTTCTCCCAGTGCCCCCTCCCTCCATCCCTGGAATATCCTTTAATGTGTATGTCAAACTTTCCTCTGGTTCCTCCTCTCTGATGAGGTGTAAGGACTCAGTGGCATTTCCTAGAACTCTTTCTTATGATCCTCTTAAGTATAGGAACACTATTGTGGCTGTTAATCCCTTGCTTCTAAGGATCTTAGTGCCTTTAGTCCATGCTAGACTTTGAGGGGTCGATGATATGTTGATCATTGCGCAGGTCATGCAGAGTCCTATTATAATTGCTTTGGCCTTAACTTGTGTGGTGTATCTTGCATATCATTACTCTTCCCATCCTTGTGCTCTTACAATCTTACCGCCCCCTCTTCTGCAAATTTCCCTGAGATTCAGGATGGGGAGAGATTAGGCAGGCCTGATTCCAGGTGGTTGATGTAGAGTCTCTGATGTTCTGAATTATGGTTTGTTGAGCAATACTATTGGCTCCATCCTGTTGGGTCTTGGATGTCACCCCCTGGCCAGAGATAAAAAGCTGTTAAAATAGAGTCTTATTATAAGAGTAGATTCAAAGGTAGATGGAATAAGAGTAGGAGACTGCAGTGAGGGGGGGTCAGTCTTCCATTTGCACAATGGTTACCTTCTATCTGCCAGACTGTATGCCCTCCCTTTCTGGTAAGATCATATCCCATCAGTTGCAAGTGGCCGGGAAGGAAAGTCTGTGAGCTTAACCAGATGTCCTATTACTTACTTGCAGTCCATGATGGTGGCCTATTATCTCTTTTGTAGCATGATCCCCTCCTTGTTTCTGGCGGGGCCCTCCTTCTCCTTCTCTCCTGTTTATAATCTTTCCAATTACTGTAGGTATTATAGAGATTTATCTTTGAGTGTGTCTCTAAGTGGGTTTGGTACTATGATCCACCTATTAGGGAGTACATATGGTTTGTGTCTGGGATACTTCACTCAGTATAATTTTTTTCTAATTCCATCCAATTCCCAGCAAATTCCATTAAATCATCATTTTTGATGGCTGAGTAGTATTCCATTGTATAAATGTACCCATTTTCCTTATCTACTCATCAACCGTTGGACATTTGGGTTGATTCCATGACTTTGCTATTATAAACATGGTCGTGCTTGTGCTATCAAGGTGAATTTCTGATGTATGGGGAGGGTTATTCCCAAAAGTGGAATAGCAGGTGTTGCAGTCTGCCTGCATAGTTGCTGATAAATGACCAGAACACAGCTTAAGGGAACAAGAAGTTTACTTTCTTATGATAGTCCGGTTACAGTTCATAGTCCAGCTTGACGGGAGAGCACACACCAACACCAGGGCCGAAGGAACTGGCCACCATAACGGCTGAGAGATGGACGATCCTTACTTGCCAGACCAGCATGTCTGGCCAAGTATACAGAAGGATGCCAACTCTCTCAACCAGCTCTCTGTGATTTATCCAGGGCCTAATCCCACCCATCATGGGCTGGGTCTTCCCCAGCAGCTAGACAATCTCCTTCAGGTTTGCTCTGGGCTTAACTCAAACATCAACTCTCTACAACTGTGCCCAGAGCTCAAATCCTCGAGTCAAGTTGACACCTGTGCTTAACTATGACACTCCACCCCTTGTCAACTTGACACAAAAACAGTAACCTTTCCTTGTCCCCACAGATGTTAAAATATAAATACATTCCATGGACAAATTTAAAATGTTCTCTCATTAAAACTTCAGTTCCAATATTTTAAAACATTAAAACAAAAGGATCTTAAAACAATAAGAAAACATTAAAAAGATCAAAGTCCAGCAAATCACTGCATCCTATATTTCAATGTCCATCTTCTGCTGCTCATCACATGATCAAAGCGGCTCAAAGATTCGAGGCATTCCCAGTCCCTGTTTGCAGCTCGAAGTTGTAAGAGCAGAGTTCCTCTGAACCAGGCTGACTCTCCACTCGCAGTCGTCCTCAGCAGCAGTCCCACAGTTCTGGCATCTCAAACACAACTCTGGGTTTTCCTCTGCAGCTTTAAGCTTCACCATCTCTTGCAGGAACTCTACGCCTGCCACTTGGTGCCAAGCTTTTGCTGCCTCCACGAACCCCTCAGTAGTACACGAAAACCAGTATCACCTAAGGGACGATGCCTGATTCCGAAGCGAGGTTGAAAACAGCTTAGTCCACTAGATCTACAGCTGCACCAACTTCAATGCGCTGACTCTGGAAAAGCCTCTCTTCTAGGCAACCAAACTTGCAAAGGGCAAGAAACCGCTTTAACTTGGGCTTTCGGCCCCTGAAGGAATCTGAGCTTCCAAACCACGAACTTGCCATATGGTGGTTTCCACATCCTCCACCGTCTCAGTGCAAGTCACTAGGTTTTCCTTCACTGATACTCATTTGTCCAACAGCAGCAGATATTCTGCTGCCTGCCCTTTGCACATCCAAACGTCCAAGGCTGCCAACACAGCTCTCCTCTGTCGAGCAAACCAGTCCATCGTCCTTATATTCACTTTTACCAAAGTCCTTGTTTCCCTCATCACAAATTGGGCCCAAACGATGTCTCTCAACAATTGGCCCACTAAACGCTGAAGAACGGTATTTGTAAATCCACAAAGTGAAAATTTTCAAGAATTTCCAACTTTGTCCAGCAGAACCGTTCAAAAGCCACAAAATCCACATAGTCAGATTTATCAGCAACACCCCACTTCCTGGGTACCAAATTCTGTTGCAGTCTGCCTGCATAGTTGCTGATAAATGACCAGAACACAGCTTAAGGGAACAAGAAGTTTACTTTCTTATGATAGTCCGGTTACAGTTCATAGTCCAGCTTGACGGGAGAGCACACACCAACACCAGGGCCGAAGGAACTGGCCACCATAACGGCTGAGAGATGGACGATCCTTACTTGCCAGACCAGCATGTCTGGCCAAGTATACAGAAGGATGCCAACTCTCTCAACCAGCTCTCTGTGATTTATCCAGGGCCTAATCCCACCCACCATGGGCTGGGTCTTCCCCAGCAGCTAGACAATCTCCTTCAGGTTTGCTCTGGGCTTAACTCAAACATCAACTCTCTACAACTGTGCCCAGAGCTCAAATCCTCGAGTCAAGTTGACACCTGTGCTTAACTATGACAGCAGGGTCATATGGCATTTCAATCTTTAACTTCTTTAAATATTACCAGATGGCTCGCCAGAGTGGCTGTATGAGCCTGCACTCCCACCAGCAATGTAGGAGAGTTCTCCTCTCTCCACATCCTCTCCAGCCTTTGGTGTTGTTTGTATTGTGGATTTTTGCCATCCTGACCGGGGTGAGATGATATCTCAGGGAGGTTTTGATTTGCATCTCCCTGATGGCTAAGGATGTGGAGCATTTTTTAAGATATTTTGTTAGACATTTTAATTTCATCCCTGGTAAAGTTTCTTTTAAGTTCCAAGGCCCATTTTTTAATTGGGCCATTAGTTTCCTTGGTGTTTAGTTTTCTAAGTTCTTTGTGCACTCTGGATAACAGTGCTCTATCAGATATGTAGTTAGTGAAGATTTTCTCCCATTCTGTGGGTTGCCTTTGTGCTTGAGTTACAATCTCTTTATCTGAACAGAAGCTCTTTAATTTCATAAGATTCCATCTGTTGAGTGTTGTTGTATTGATTGCACTATTGGATTTCTGATTAGGAACTGTTGGCCTAGCCCAATCAGCTCAAGGGAGTTCCCTACCCTTTCAACTATGTTTTTTATAGTCTCTGGCCTTATATCGAAGTCCTCGATCTATTTGGAATTAAGTCTTGTACAAGGTGACAAGTACAGGTCCAGTTTTAATCTTCTGCATGTGGATATCCAGTTTTGCCAGCACCATTTGTTGAAGATGCTGTTCTTTTTCCATTGGAGTTTTTGGGCGCCTTTGTCAAAGATCAGATGGCTGTAGTTGTGTGGGCTTATATCTGGGTCTTCAACCCTTATCCATTGACCTGTGTGTCTATTTTGGAGCCAGTACCAAGCTGTTTTTATAACTATGGATTTGTAGTATAGACTAAGGTTTGGTATGGTAATATCTCCAGCAGTGTTTTTGTTACTCAGGATTGTTTTTGCTATCCTGGGTCTTTTGTGCCTCCATATGAATGTTGAGATTGTTTGGTCAACTTCTTTAAAGAATTGCTTTGGGATTTTGATTGGTGTAGCATTGAATCTGTGTATTGCCTTTGGTAGGATGGTCATTTTTACGATGTTGATTCTGCCAATCCAGGAACATGGGAGGTCTTTCCACCTTCTGATGTCTTCTGTAATTTCTTTCTTTAGGGTTTTAAAGTTTTCATTATAAAGATCACTTACTTCCTTGGTTAGGTTTATACCAAGGTATTTCATTTTTTAGGGGCTATAGTAAATGGGATTGTTTCTCTCAAGGCTTTTTCACTTCTTTCATTCTGGGCATATAGGAAGGCCACTGATTTTCGTATGTTTATTTTGTATCCTGTCACTCTGCTGAACTTCTGTATTAGTTCCAGGAGTTTCCTGGTGGAGTTTTTGGGATCACTCAGGTATAAAATTATGTCATTGGCAAATAGTAACAACTTGACTTCTTCCTTGGCGATTTGAATCCCTTTAATCTCCCTTTCTTGTCTTATGGCTTCAGCTAAGACTTCAAGTACAATATTGAATAGAAGTGGTGAGAGTAGACAGCCTTGTCTAGTTCCTGATCAAAGCAGGAACACTTCAAGTTTTTCCCCATTAAGTATAATTCTTGCTGTGGGCTTTTTGTATACAGCTTTTATTATATTGACAAAGATTCCTTCCATTCCAACTGTGTCTAGGGTTTTGATCATAAAAGACTTTTGGATCTTGTCAAAAGCTTTTCTGCATCTATTGAGAGTATCATGTGGTCTTGGATTTTGGACTTGTTTATATGGTGAGTTATGTCTATTGATTTGAGTGTGTTGAACCAACCTTGTGTGCCTGGGATAAAGCCTGCTTGATCACCGTGAATGATCTTTTTGATATGTTTTTGAATTCGATTTGCTAAGACTTTGTTGAGAATCTTTGCACATGTGTTCATCAAAGAGATTGGCCTATAGTTTTGTTTTCAAAGTGTATCTTTATTGGGTTTTGGGATTAAGATGATATTAGCTTCATAGAAATAATCTGGTAGTGTTCCTTCCTTTGCTATTTGATGGAACAGTTTAAGGAATATTGGTGTTATTAGCTCCTTAAATGTCTGATAGAACTCTGTGCTGAATCCATATGGTCCATGACATTTCTTGGTAGGAAGTTTCGAGATTACTTCATTGATTTCCTCATATGTTATAGGACTATTTAAATAATTCACAACATCCTGATTCAATTTTTCAGTAAGTTGTGCTTACTTAGGAGTTCATCCATTTCTTTTGTGTTGTCAAATTTCACAGAGTATAAGTTTTTGAAATATGACATTATAATTCTCTGAATTTCTTGGGTATCCATAGTGATAACTCCATTTTCATTTCTAATTTTGTTAATTTGTGTTTTTTCTCTCTTTTGCTTTGGGTTAATTTAGCTAGGGGTGTATCAATCTTATTGATTTTTTTCAAAGAACCAGCTTTTTGACTGGTTGATTCTCTGTATCATTTTCCTAATTTTAATTTTGGATGTTTCTCCCCTTATTTTGCTAATCTCCTCTTTTCTACTACTTTTGGGATCAGATTGCTCTAGTATCTCTAAAGCTTTAAGCTGCATTGTCAAGTTATTTATTTGTGATATTTCCATTTTTTTGATGTAGGCATTAAGAGCTATGAACTTACCTCTTAGGACAGCTTTCATTGTGTCCCAAAGATTTTGATAAGTTGTATTTTCATTATCATTCACTTTCAGAAATCAAGAATTTCCTTTTTAAATTCTTCCTGGATCCAATTCTCATTCAGCATCATAGTGTTAAGTTTCCAGAAGTTAATGTATTTTCTGTTGTTTATTGTGTTGTGGATGTCAAGCTTTAAACCATGGTGGTCTGATAGGGTACAGGCTAGAATTTCAACTTTCCTGTATATGTGGAGATTCATTTTGTGGCCCAATATGTGATTTATTTTGTAGAAAGTTCCATGTGCTGCTGAGAAGAATGTATATTCTTTGGTGCGTGGATGAAAAGTTTGAAAGAGATGTACAAGGTCCATTTCTTTAAGGGTTTGATTAAGTTCTAAAATGTCTCTATTAAGCTTTTGACCTGTTGATCTATCCCATGTTGAGAGGGCAGTGCTGAAATCCCCAAGAATTATCATTTGGGGTTGATTTGTTGCTTTAGATACTGTAGGGTTTGTTTAATGAATGTGGAGGGGCCCGTATTAGGTGCATATATGTTCAGTATTGTAAAGTCTTCCTGGTGAATTGTACCTGTGAGTAAAATGTAGTACCCATCTGTGTCTCTTATGAATTTTTTTTTTGGTTTGAAGTCTACTTTGTCCAACAACATAATGGCTACCCCTGCCTGTTTTCTGGTTCCATTAGCTTGCAGAATTTTTGAGCAGTCCTTTTATTTTTAGGATGTGCCTATCTTTTGTGGTGAGATGAGTTTCCTGAAGGCAGCAGATTGATGGGTTGTGGTTTTTAATCCAAGTTTGTAATCTGTGTCTCTTGATCGGTGAGTTAGTACCATTGAAATTTAATGTTATAATGGAGAAATTATTTTTAATTCAGGGCATTTTTTATGTTTAGTGGCTTTTGTAAGTGTATTATTAGACATTTAGGTTTTGGTGGTATTATACTTCCCTTCTGTCCTCCTGGATATGCTTGTTTTTTTCTTCAAGCTTGTGTATCATTTCTAGCATTCTTTGAAGGCCTGGTTTGGTAGACATGTATCCCTTCAAGTTGTTTTTGTGCTGGAAAACATTTCTTTCTTCCTCGATCATGATGGATAGTTTTGCTGGGTATATCAGCCTGGGTTGACATTTTTGCTTGTTTAATACTTGAAATATGTCTCTCCAAGCTCTTCTTGCTTTTACTGTTTCCATTGAGAAGTCATTTGTTATTTTAATAGGTTTACCTTTAAAAGTGACTTGTTTTTTTTCTCTTGAAGCTCTCAGCACCTTTTCTTTGTCTTGAATGTGGAGTGTTTTGACTATTATTTGCCTTGGCGATTTTCTATTTTGGTCATATCTGTATGGGATGCGGATGGGCCTCTCATTCTTTAGTTGAGGGAAGTTTTCCTTTATAATAATTTGAAAAATTTCCTCAGGTGTGGTATTTTGGGATTCTTGTTCTGATATTCCATGAATGTACATGTTAGGCTTCTTAAGGTGTCCCATATCTCTTGGATATTCCTTTCAAGTATCTTTTTGGCTTCAACAACCTCTTCCATTGAGCTGGTTAATTCTCTCACTTTGTCTTCAAGATCTGAAATTCTATTTTCTGCTTCGTTAGTTCTGCTGATAAGACTTTCTGTTGCGTTTTGGGTTGAAGATAACTTGTCTTTTTGTTCAATTTTAAACTCTGCCTGAGACTGTTTTAACTGCTCTATGTCTATTTTTGTTTTTTGAACTGTTTTTCTCAAACTCCTCCAAGTGTCTGTTGTGTTCCTGTTCAAAGTGGTTGATATGGTTGTTTAACTCTTCCCAGATTTCCTCTTTCATAGTATTGATCATGGTAATGATCATACTTTGAAAGTCGTTTTCTTGGATCTGGATTTCTTGGCTATTATCTGTGAATTTGTTCTGGTTGGAATCCATCATCATGGAGTTAATTCTTTCGGTGGGAGATTTGTCTTCTTGGATTTTGTTTCTCATGGATCTACACTTTGACTTGGGCATTGTTGTTTTGTCTCTTAAGACCTTTCAGTTTCTTTGTGTTTTTACTGAACTGATTTAGTTGGTATTACTACTCTCGGGCAGTTATTACTAATGCTTGCCTTGGAGTTGGTTATGTTTGTCTGTTGTTAGTATTATTTCCTAGATGAGGCTATTAGGCTGTTAGTATATCAATTAATTCAGGTTAAGTAGACAGGGGGTGAATATTAGTATGGTAATGCACTTTTACAATTTAGTATCTTGGTGATATGTGAGGGTGAGTGGTATAATCCCTGGAGTTGTATATATTTTTGGGGTGGCTGTTTGGAAAAGTTAATCTACAGTGATAAATACAAGAAAGGAGTAGTATGGTAAAAAAAAAAAAAGAGGTTTACTTATCTTTGGGCCAGATGTGAAGAATCTCTCCCATGTGATAGGATGATTTTAGAGGACTTCAGATGTATGGCCTTTATCCCTTAGAGCTTTGCTTGAGTCTCCTTTGGACTCTGTTGAATTCTGAGTAGCAGACCCACGAGTGTGGGTCCCCGGTGGGCCAGAGGGACAGAGGGGCTGATGGTGAGGGGCTGGGACCTGGAACTTGGCTTAGTGGCTCACCCAAACTCCAGGGATGGAGGACCTTGAGCAAGTCCTGTCCGGGTCAGGTGGGCAGGTGGGTGGGAGGAACAAAGAGGCTGAGGCCCGGGGCGTGGTCCAGGCAAACCAGGGCAGCCTGGGTGTCCCTTGGGCTGGCCGGTGAACCCATGTTCTTGACACACTGACTTTGCACATAGTGAACATTCGCTGGACTCGTTATATTTTAAGGCTATTTTGCTTTTATATAGCAGTCAATGACTAACACATCTGGAACTTTTACTTGTTTGTTTATCCTTTGATTCAAAACAAGTATGCACAGGAATGCATCTTGCTCCAGATGCGTCATGGTATGGAAATATGGAAGAGCCACAGGTGTGAACCATCTCAGTCATTAGATTGTCTAATGATTATAAGATTAAAAAGAAGGTGTTGGGGAGATGGCTTAGGGGTTAAAGCCTTTGCCTCACATGCAAAAAAAAAACCTGAGTTCAAATCTCCAGAGCATAGTGGAATATCCAGTGAAAATGGTGGTGGCTTACACTTCCAGCCTTGGAAGGTGGAGTCTGGGAAACCACAGAGCAAAGAAATAAGGTGGTAGAACAATCAGGATGATTGATGAAGTCATCCTTGGGCCTTCACAGAGCCATGCACATTCAAGTGCCTACACACACACACACACACACACACACACACATATTTAAAAGAAAACAGACAAAATAATAACTTTAATAATGTGTTTAATTAGCATTTTAGAGCTATTGTTACCATCATTCAGCATGATTTGATCTGAATTTTTAAAACCCAGCATTTGTACTAACATGCAGATGTGTCCACTACATCTGGACACACAGAGGCCTATGTGACCAGTGGTCACGTTTGGAAGATTTCAGTTTGAAAATACCATTTAGAAAATGGAGTTTTCGCAAATCATTATTTTAATTCTTGTCTTAGAAACTCTTTTGGTAGTTTTATGACACTTGAGTTTCCTTTTTTATAATCTCCCTGGGCACCATCTTGTCACGAGAAAGAAACATACAACACAAAAGACGGAAGCTCCCCTCCCCACCCCCGCCCCCCTCCCATACCCCCTCCAGCTTGCTGTCAGTCCCGCCTTGTCCCTCTGTGTCTGTCTTCCCGGCAGTGTCTCATGCAGTTACTCTGTACATTTACCACTTGTCAGCCAGGCAAGCTCTCCAAACATGGTTTCTCAGCCTTTGACCACTGTCTTTTCTTAGTTGCAATGTAGACAATGATGGAGGGAATACCCAGCCATGTGACCTTGAGACATCCTTTGGAAGTGGCACCTTGTGTGTCAGAAAGTAGAGAGAGAGTAAGATAGAGACAGAGTAAGATGCTGACATTTAGGTAGAGCCAAGACAGTCTGGATCCATTGCCATGACTCTGGTCGTTGCATACACACGGCTGAAGCCTTGTTTCTACCAACAGCCGCCATAGATGCTCTTCTTAAGTCTCACCCACCGTCTCCAGCTTTTGCAACTTAGGCTTCCCTCCCATCATCTCTGTGAAGTGATATCTTGTTAATTAATAAAAGGACTTATTGCCAAATCCAGCAATTATTTATTGCTTACTTTGCCACTCTCTGGTGTTGGCCTGAGCTTCCTTCTGGTTCCACTCTTTCCTGCCTGGTTCCTTCCTGCACGGCGGTTCCTCTTCCTTCTCTGGTTAACGCTGCGCCACACTTCTTCCCTGCCCCACACGTCAATGTTCCCATGAGCTCCTGAGAGCTTCCTCCTCTTCCTCCCGGGCGCTTTTTCTTTAGGTGATTCAACCATTTTCATGTATTTAAAGCAAGCTTTATTCTCCGATGCCTCTAACTCATCTTTTTCTCAGAACTTTAGGTTCAGACATTCCATCTTCAGACGGATGTCTGACATTTCCTCTGAGTCACACGGATCAAACCAAGTATGGCCAAGACAGTAAATGACAATTATCTACTCTTCCAGCTGCCACTCGCTCTCTACCTCCAGCAGCAAGCGTTCTCTCTTCCTTGCACAGCAAATAGAAAGTTGACATTTCATGCCCTGTGACACTTGGCTTCAACTCCGAAGGCCGCGCTGTGCCTGACAAGTCCTGCGTGTGACAAGGCTCCTCACTTCCTGTCATCCTGAGTCCCCTTCCCTCAGCTCTGTTTTCTTTTCATCTATTTTTAAAGGTTTCTCTAACACAGCGGTCTTGTCTTCCACGGGGCCCTTGCAAAATCTGTTCTTTTTCATGGAATGCTTTACCTCCCAAGCATTTGCAAAATGAAGATATTATTCTCGCTATCTTTGCACATCTTCCCTTGTTAGTCTAAAGTTTTTACCTTGTTAGCCTCTCCCTTTACCCTTAGTAGCATAATTATTTCATTGGCTTGACTACTAATTTCTTTTTCGTTTGCATCTTCAGTAAAGTTTGAGCCCAAAGAGGAAGGGCTGTCAGCTTCCCTTACCACTCTATTGCTAACCTTGGAATATCATCCAGATCAACTGAAGTATGAATGAGACCACGGCACTGGCCCTACTCAGCTGGATGATTCGTCACTTTATTTTCAATCGGTTTTCACTAAGAGAAGTAAAAAAGGAATCAAACACATGCAGACGACAGGAAAATATAATTTCTCAAAGGTAACACTCATTTTGAAAATAAAAACTATTCCAACTGTCTGCGGTGAAAATAATGTCAAACATGTAAAATGTTTGTACATATGTACAAATGTAAAAATCATTTCCAAATCTGACTGTTCAGAATAAACTATTATTAACATCTCGCCATCCATTTTGGCATTTTCCAGCCATGAATATTAAAGTAAACACATTAAAATTTTTATTATATTTTATTGGTTGAGAAAAGGTGTCATGCTTTTTGGACTCCTGGCCTGCTGCAGGACACTTCCCTAGCTCTGGGACACCAGTAGCAGTTGGCGGATCAGATTTCCTCCCTGGGGATGGGTGGCAAGTTGTGCAGAGCCCCATGGCCCTGCCCGTAGGCTTTGGGTCATCAGCAGGCTGCAGCAGATGGAGTTCTGGGGCTCTGGAACTGCTGCAGGGCCCGCCCTGGACTGGAGACGCCGGCAGGCCTTGGCTAATCAGATTTCCTCTCTCTGTGGGGATCAGCGCAAGGCAGCCTGAACCAACACCCCTTCTCCTTCAGCCAACTAACAATAGAACCTCCAAGATTTTAACAGAGTCCACCGGCACCACAAACCTGGGGCCAGAGCACTGACGCCTTGCTTCTGAGGACCCTAAAATCCCTTCCGTCTAACAGAAAGGAACCCTCACATCCAACCCCTAAGATAAATAACTCTTTTTACTTTCCCTGTCATCACAGTTGACGGTCACCTCTGCTTTAGATCTCTGTGTAGCACACACAATACTCCACATGCCCACTCCTCAGGGCATTAATTATTGACCCTCATGCACCTGGAAGGAACTAATAGCTGATATAGTACTCTAAGCTCTAATCCCTGACTACAAACCCATCCTATTTCATAATGTAAAGCTGATCTAATACTTAACCCAAACTGTACATAAGAGCCATTGACACCCAATCCCAAATATACAGGCAAATCTAAACCTAAACTCTGTCACCCCCAGAACCATAGTAGGGTCTTCTCACTTTTTTTTTGGTAGCATATCACCTTACCCTTGAAATAACAGCAAGGAACGCTAGACTGAGTCCTTAAACGCTTAGGCAAACAGTAGCAATAACAGTCCAAGTGAAGCAATTCTATCTGACTCATAACAGTCATAAACACACACCAAGAAAGATTCTAGAAATCAAACATAAAATGACCAAGTTACACTGTAAATCTACAAGAAGCAACAAAAACCATGACAACTCCCCCACAAAAAGTGTTGACCCCCATAAAATGCATCAATACCAGAATAATCAAGAAAAAGGACTTTCAAAGCATAATCTTTACCATGATGAAAACAATGAAAAAGGAAATACAAGAGGAGTTAAATAACTGCATTAGACAATATGAACAGGAGCACAACAGACACCCAGATGAAATGAAAAAAAAATTTCAGGAGCAGATGGATCCAGTACAGAATTCTACCAAACATTTGAACAACAACTAACACCATTACCCTTTAAAGTATCCAATAAAATAGCAGAGAAAGGAACACTCCCGAATTCTTTCTATAAAACTAATATTATACTAATCCCAAAACCAAATAAAATACAATAAAAAAGAAATCTAAAGGCAAATCTCATTGATGAACACAGATGCAAAGATCCTCAACAAAATTTTAGCAAACCCGATTCAAAAACATATAAAAAATCATTCACTATGATCAAATAGAATTGATCCCAGGAATACAAGCTTGGTTCAACATATGTAAATCAACAAATGTAATCCAAGGAACAAAATCACATCATTCTTTCGATAGATGCAGAAAAAGCTTTTGAGAAGATCCAACATCCCTTTATGATCAAAGTTCTGGAATCAATTGGAACGTAAGGAACATGCATATAATATAGTCTGAATACAAGAAGTCTATAGCAAGGATATTTCTAATTGGTGAAGTTCTTGAATCATTCTCTCTTTGATCAGGAACCAGACAAGTTGTCCACTACCTAGTCAACCTTCTTCATCTCAATCTTCCCTCTTCTAATTTCACATCATATTGACTATATATAAATAAATTCACACACAAGAAAACTTGTGATAGGTCTTGCTTATTCACTTAGCATTGTGATCTCCATTTCCATTCATTTCCCTGTAAATGTCATGATTTCATCTTTTTAAATAATTAGGCAAAACTCTATTATATGTTTATACCAAACTTCATTCACTCATCTATTGATGAATCATTCAGCAGACTCTAGAACTTTCCATTATTAACAAAGCCGCCGTAAACACAGATGTGGAGCCTTCTAGACAATATGCTGACTTGAACTTATTTGAGTATGTATTTAGTCATAGTATGGCTGATCACAGGGGAGTTCTATTTTTCAGTGTTTTGAGAAACATCCGTCATGGTTTCCACCAGCAATTTCTAGGGGGTTTTCTTTCCCCGCATCCTTGCTAAAATTTTTTGTTTTCTGTTTTATTTTAATTTTTGCATGTATGTGTGGGGCAGTATGTGTACAAGAGGTCACTGGAGTTTGTACCTAGAGAGGCCCAAGGGTGACATCAGGAATCATCCTGATTGCTCTTCCTCTTTATTGCTTTGTTCTGGGGTTTCCCAGGCTCTGCCTTCTAGGACTGGAATTACAAACCACCGCCATTTCTTCTTGGCATTTTTATGTGGGATCCAGGGATCTGAACTCAGGCAAAGACTTTAGCCTCTGAGTCCTCTCTCCAGCTCTAGTTAGTCTTTTAATAGTCACAACTGGGGTGAAATTGAATCTTACTGTATTTGATTTATATTTCCTTGATGGCTGGAGACATTAAATGTTTTTTCTTCTATTTAATCAACCATTTGCATACCTCCTTTTGAAAACTGTCGATTCATTTCATTAGTCCATTTACTGAGTGGATTATCTGAGTTCTTGTTATTTAGTTTTGTTTTAGTACTTGATTATTTGATTAATCCTCTGTCAGATGTACAGTTGGCAAATATTTCCTTCCATTTTATACACTGTGAATTATTTCCCTGGTACTTGCTTCCTTAGTTCTGTGCAAGTTCTTTAATGAAATTTCATTTGTCACTTTTTCGGCTTGTTTCCTGAGCAATCTGAATCCTTTAGAGAAAGCTCTTGCCTCCCTCTCTATTGTGAGGCACCTTCCTCTAGCAGTCTGTAAGCTTCAGTTCTTACATTCAGAATACTCAACTTCATTCAGAGTGATCATATTTTCCCCTTAAAGATGCCTCTAAAGTTAAGGGAAAATACTTGTTCAAGAATAACTTCAATAAGCCAAGGACATTGTTGCTTCATTAAATCCAAATTTTTAAATTTCAGTCATAATTAATGGAGATACATTTATTCTTTCACCTTACTCATATCCTATTATTTTTGATGGGGATATTATTATTACATTGTTATATTTTAAGGTTATACTTTGTTTGACATTATTATCCCAAAGTCATTTAACTTTCATCGTTGGTTCATTATGAAGTCATGTTTGCTTTTTCTCTATAATTTGTCAATTGGCAGCAATATGCTAAGTGCTTATATTTTTCCTTTCATTGTTATTTAAAGGAAACATAAATGATATATGAGAATGTATCCTTTTTGGGTTCTTTTTTTCTTTTCTTCCAGGTTTACAATCTTTCTTTGATTTGATTATTTTTGGTTTCATATTATAAGACTTTACTTTCCAGAATATTATGTTTACAGATCATAAAAAACAAACCTCAGCTAGTTTAAGAAAGTAAGGAGTTTTAGCTTCTTCTGCTTCAGGCACAATGGATCCAGGATCACATATGTCGTTACTGTGTCTGTGTATCTGTGTGTCTGTGTGTCTTGTGTCTGTGATCCACTGGAATTACTCCAAGATGCATGTTGACCAGTGATATCTATCAGCAACTTTACCAACTGTACTATGGACCAACTGTGCGTGGTACATAGTTTACCAGTGGGTTAAACTTTCTCATTGTGTTCGATAACAACACAAAATTACGTGTGTTAGCATGTATTTTCCTATTGGCTACTGGTCATTTTTGGCCTTACCTTTCTTATCTTTTTTGCACCAACTTCTTCTTTGTTATTATTTTGTTTTTGTGTTTTATGGACCTAGCAATCATATTCCACCCAGAGTTCCTTCTGCTATTACCCTTGCACTCCTGTTGAACCCCTTCTTCCCAGCTAGTCTCCCTCCTAGTATTGCATACACACGCATGCCCAGTTCTCAGACAGGCAGCCAGCGCTGCTGGGTATTTATGATTGCAATGGACATGACACAGCCAATGGCAGCATTTAATAGCTCTTCTCCCCAACCTCTTGTTGAGGAGCGACTGTCCCATTGTTGTAGGGTTCACAGTCGATGACTGAAACCAGGACACGTGTAGAGGATTAAGGTAGAGCTTATTAGAGGAGAGAAAGAACAGAACTCATAGACTCCAGATATGGAGTGCCATGATGTGCTAGGGTCCCCGGAGAACTCGCGGACTGCAGGATGGAATCTATGAGGGGCAAGTAGTTAGAAATGAACTCATGAACTCCACACACGGCGTGTCAAGAAGGGCAGACACCAAAGATGGCTGCCAAGGTCAGGTATATTCATGCCTTCTGATAAGCCAGGAAAAATGGCTTTTCTCCACTGGTTAGGCAAGCCTGGGAAAAATGGCTTTTCCTCATTGGTAGGTCACATCATGGCCTAACCCAACTGGTCCTGTGTTTCTGTAAAGAAGAGCTAATCTCCATATCCTTTCATAAGCAAAGGGTTGGGAAGAGGTGGCACTTAGCCATTTGCCTGACTCAATCATTACACCCTAACATGATTCAGGTAGTACTCCTGTTAATAGTCAGTTCATAGTCCATGAACTCGCAATAACCACTTTAATAACTGGAGAACAGCAATTTGAAACTCTCCATCGGTTCCTTCGCATTTCTTTGTTAGTCTGTTCTGGGAAGCAAGTCACAAGTAATCATTACGAGTAGAGATCTATCATATCGCCATGTGTTTTTAATACAAAGATGCCTGTGTCAATATTAAGCCATCTTTAACCATTCCTTGATAATTTAAAAGATATTAATAACTGTTGGACAAAGATTGTCTTCACTCGCCCCAGCACATAGTGAGAGAAAGCAGGCTTGGGGTGTTGAATTTCTGCTTCCCTTGAAGAACTGCTTGAAAGTGAAACTCTAGAGCGTGTAATTACCCCAATGGAATGATTAAGGGAAACACAAATCTGGTCACCCTGTGTAGTTAGCTGTATGATTAGGAAACAATAATGGCTTGGGTGGCATGAACCTTGTCCACTAGTGATCTCGATTTGCATTTTGGTTCTTCAAAGCCCTAGCTAGGCTAACTGAGCATCAAAGAGCACAGAATCACCTATGATTTGCATCTGTAAATGGTGGTTAACAATTCCAGAAATTAGAATGTAGTAGTTTATAACACTATATGGCCAGATTATCCCCTCAACTTCTTTTACTTGTGAGTGGAAAAAGACAGAAAGAGCCAGATCCGTCACTCATGTAATTGATAACTACCAATTTTCTAACAGTTTTCCAATGGCTGCTTGCTATAAAAATGTAAGAGGGCCAGAATCCTTACTACATATTATCCACACTGTAATTTTGGTTTTTGAGATTTTTTCCCCAATGCAAATTTTTTTTTTGGAACAGCTGTGGTCATGCACTTATAAGCTGCCCTGCTACATTTTTTTAAAAAACACCTAACATTACAAACATTGCTGATGTTTACGACAAAAAATTGAAAGCAAAGTAACTATGCACCACACTCAAAGGACATACTACACTCTTAATGATTTTAGTTGGGAATGTGATACTATTTATTTACAATTTTCACATGTCTGTCTAAGTTTGTCCTACATTTTTGCTGTTACAAATGCAGCAAATGTAATGCACATGTTCTATGCACACAGACTTTTTCACAATTGTTTTTTTTTTCACAGATATACCATATGGGAAATCAGTAGGAGAAATTTGATAGTGATCAAGGATTTTTAAAATGAATCTTGAGGCAAATGTTATTCAGGCCTTAGTTGCCTGCAAGTGACATTAACTTCTCATGTATAGAAACATGAGAAGACTTATTAGAAGCAAATTATCATGGTCTATGTCATAGAAGAGGAGATTAAAATGTCTCACAATGTTCCCAAGGCACACTAGTTTGTTTCCTTTCATTCCTTATCTGGTCAGCTCACCCATCTCCTGTAGCAGAACACAACCCTCCAGTCTTTCAAATTTCTTACCAATACTGTAGATCAAAGCAATAATGAGATAGAGTAATCCAGGATGATTGGGAAGTCACCCTTGGATCTCCATAGATACATACACTCAAATGCCCTGTCTCTCTCTCTCTCTCTCTCTCTTGCTCTTTCACACACACACACACACACACACACACAGCACCGAGGTTGGTCTTGAAGTCATAGACAGAGGGCTGGTCTAAGTGCAAGGTACAGTCTGGGGAAGTAGTACAAACTGCATGTGCAGAGCTGCTGAGGTGCAGAGACATCAGACGCAGAGACAGCTTGGGTATCGGTTTGAAATGGACTGAGTGTCAAAGGAGAAAATCTCAGTGGAGCTCAAACCAAGGACAGAGACTAAAGCCCTTTTCTGTGCTGACTCCTGGACAAAGCTCTCTACAGGTTCTTGCAGTATACTGTAGTATATAATGTAGTATAGAATTGCAGATGAGAGGGTTATAGCCACTGTGGTTGAACAGCTCATGCCTTTCAGATATGACTTGATATATATTCAGTCATCTTTGCTGATATGAATTATGTATCCATTTGTGAATCCTAGAGCGTGCGGCAGATAGCGGCTGTTCACTCAGGTGGATACAGGTGGATTGCTCCTTTCCTGGCACTTGGTCTCAAAGTGGAGACTCAGGTCAAGACACCTCTTGAATAAAATAGGGCTGATCAAAGCCGCGCAGCCGGAATCCTGATATACACACGCCATAGAGTAGCGGAGCAGGCCCGTGTGGACTTAATCATGATTCTACTTTGTTATAAAGAAGATGATGATATCACTGGAGAGTAAAATTTGAGGCTTAAGTTAGGAAATGCTGGCATTCTGAAAGAGATCTATGTGAAAGGGTTTTCAAAGATCAGATGAGATGGGCTTGCATAAACCTTGTTTCCCTCTTTCTCCAGCATGAAAGCTATTTTTTTTGCTTCTCATCTGAAGCAGACACAGTGTTTTTGATACCATGACCTCACAGTAGATGTCTTCCTTATTGCTTTTCAAAATTCCATGAACCCAGAAATAAATTCTCTGTACTTAACATTCTTCATACACATGTAAACAAAATTTTTGGCTGAATCCAAACAACCAGAACTTTAAAAATTAAAGTAACTGTGAGAAAATTGAGTCATGGAAACTGAAGGAAAGTGATCTCTGTCTCTTTCTCTCTCTCCCTCTCTGTGTCTCTTTCTTTCTCTTGTTCTTTTACTCTCCCCCCTTCCTTCTCTTTCTAGCTTGGTCCCTGCTCTCAAAACTGATTTTAAGTGAGATTCTCATGGGGATCAGGAGTGAAAACTGTATTCAAAAACCCACAGACCTGCTCTTTGGTTCACGATGATGGAATTGATGTGTGAGAGATGATGTCTTTTTGTTTATCTCAAGAAGTAGAGTTGTAGACAAGAAGTGCCTACAGTTCCAGTGTGTTTCTGTCTTTAAGAATCCCTCTTACCTGTTATGGTCCTGATTATTAACCTCCTGAAGCACAAGAAATCTTTCAAGTTGTCAAAAAGTAAGTAAGTGATGTCTTTTGTTACCTTTTGGTTGAAACTTACAGTATTGTAGAGTTTGTATTATGGAATTTTAAAATGACATGTAAACTTCATGAGTAGGGTAGGGAAACAAGGCTTGGTGTCCTGTTTTGTAATGTTATACATCTATGTATCTAATGTAATTTTGTGATGCTATTATTTTGGAATATTCTGAGCTTATCAATGAGTTATAAAACAGTGCAGAAAGCTCCCATGTGTTCCTTACCCATTTTCTGTTTTCCTTCATGGAATCCTCTCAAAGCACGTTTGTTCATTCAGCAAAACAGAGCCTCTGGTCTTGGTGTAGATTGCATACGGAACCCCAGATTGTCCTTTAGCTCCACCAGTTTCTCCTTTATCCCCCCACACTCCACAATTCCCTTTGCTGGTTCTAGGATCCCATCTCTAGGCTACCACCTAGCATGGGTTCTCCCTCCCTTGGCCTCTTGTGGCTAGTGACAGTGTCTGTGTCTTTGTTATTTGTCAGGCTTTGCAGTCCTTCCCCGCCCTGAGTCTGCTGTCTGTCACGATCATGCTTGGACTGTGTTCAAAGCTGTGGGGCTGAATCACGCACAGACAAACTGGCCAGCCCATTGCGTTCTGTCACTTCCCACTCATGATGCTATGCAGGCTCGCTTGATCGGTGCTAGGTTCTCTGGCTTCCGGTACTGTTCAGTTACTATTTCCTCTTGCTTTGCAAGTAAGATTCTAAGTACAGCTAATTCTCAGGAGAGTAGAATGGATTACACCTATTTTCTATTTAGTGAGAGTCCAAAGTTACATTTTATAATGTTCCTATATAATGCTTTTTATCCTCAGCAGACCTGTATTGTGTGTGTGTGTTGAGAAAGCAAATTCACAAACCCTGGGTCTAGTTCTTTCTTTCTTGGTCTCTGTTCTGAGTAAGGAGCCTCGTAGCCAAAGCCTGGCTTCCTCTTTCTGTCTACAGTGCGGGAAGTATTGACTAATGCAGCGTCACAGTGGAAGTGACTGTGAGATTTGCATATCCCTCTGTAGCTGAAGTGAAGCTGAATTCTAACTAGGGAGGATAGCAAATTCAGTGATTTAAAAAGCAAAGCGAGGGTGAGATCAACACTGTTTGGCTATCCATTCCTCCCGTGTTGTCCCATAGAAGCAGCCAATGACCAGCTGGCAAATTACTTCCTCTCTGAATTTGTATCTCTGCCTTCTCTCTTGGTCCTTAACTTCTATTCCTAGGGGATGAATTGTTCCCTGACCTCTGGATACTCAAATGTTGAAGCCCTAAGACGTCTGAATAGGACCTCGTTTGCGAGCAGTCCTTCATGTTCATTAAGGTGAGGTCGCTGTGTGAGTCTGAATTCTCTGGCTGCTGTCCTGATCGAGAACGCAGGATTTAATCTCTGCGATGTCAACAATCTGGGGTAGCCCTGGCCCTGAATCGCTCCCCTGGTGCCTTGATCCTACACTTCAAACCTCCAGAGTAATGAAAGGATAAATTTCTGGAGCTTAGCCCATCTAGGTTTTGGGGGTTCCCCATGATGGCACCCTAGAAAATAAGCACCACAACCAATTCAAGTTGGAGAGAGCAGTCCAGCTCTGTGTGCGCGTGGGATGCATGCATGTATGCATGTGTGAGTGCGAGAGCACGTGCACATAGATGTGTATGTGTGGAGAGGCCTGAGGTGATGTAGAAAATCATCCTGAATCACTCTCGCACCTTAATCTTTTCGATACAGTCTCTAATCAAACCCAGAGCATGCTGAGAGGGCGGGTCTGTCTAGTTGGCTTGCGCGAGGGATTCCCAGCCTCAGAAGCCTTCTGAGGCTGGAATTACTGACTAGATGTCACACCTCTGGGTATTTTCTGAAGACTCTGGACTTCTTGTGTGTATGGCAAGGGCTTTAAGCACTGAGCCATCTCTCCTCCTACCTTCACACTTTTCTAATGATTCATTGAAGACTTTTTCATGGTGTGGACCATATGAATATGTGTGTGTGTGTGTGTGTGTGTGTGTGTGTGTGTGTGTGTGTGTGTGTATGTGTGTGTATTCAGACTGCAGGAAGGCCTTTTTGTCCCTAGATTTTCTCCCATACCCTCTAGACTTCTACATTGAGGAAAATTCCTGTTGGCTTTGGGAGCCAAATTCCAATCCATTGCCTAATGCCTGGACCATGTCGCTTTGCCTTCAGATTTGGTCACAAGCAAAGTACACTGCACTTTTTCTTCTTCTAATGAAGCAGACTTACTTCTTGAGGTGGTGTGAGCCGGACTGCTTTTTGCAGTTTGCCCTCTGAATCAAGACCACACCACCAATTCCCCAGGGCTGTGCTATCTGGAGCACCTGTCCCCGGGGGAGGGGAGGAAGGGGGATGAGGCTGTGGATAAGTCTCTACAGCCATGTTGCACCTAATGGGCTGCACTAAGGGTTTTCCAGTTCATCTAGGGGTCAGCATATGCTCATTTTCCTTGGAGAAAGTAAGCAGACGGAGGAAAGTCAGAAGGAGATGGGGATTATATTCAGGAAAGGAATTGGACATTAATTCCCTGCAAGATGCTACTGTCCACCAACATGTCTGCACAATGGTTCACTTGTTTCTTAGAAATGTCTGGTAAGAATCCAGAAACAGGGCTGACAGGTATCACTGTGCTGACGCAGTGTTTTCAGGGACTGGACTATGGAAATGAACACTCAGCTTGGAGCAGTGGCCCTCCCTCCCCTCCTTTAAAGTTTATTCAAATGTCATTGTCACAATAGTCACTAGGCATGCAAGTCACACAGCTGAGTAGGAAAGTTAAATCTCTGCAGCTTTGTCTTTCTTCCACTAGGCTTCCATGTATTATGGGAAGATTTCCAGCAAGCCACCGTTCAAGGGAGAGTTACTAGCTGAGCTCTGGAATATAACTGTCAGGTTTCATGGTACATACTCTGCCCATGACATACACGACCTGTATGTCATGCTAGGCTTTGCTTTTCCCAAGCAAGAGTTCTAAATCCTTCTCAGATTGGCCCGTTTCATCTCTGTGACCCCAGTGTAGTTTTGAGGATGAGCTGAGATTGTTCCCACCGTCAATCTTAATCTCCGACCTGGAAGTTTGTCCAGAGCTTCCAGTCACCTGGAAAGGCTCTGTTGGGACAGTTGTTCACCGGTAGTGTGCTCCAAGCTTTAAACTCAGAGTGAGGAAAGAGAAGAAGAAGAAATTCCCACAGGGAAATAAAAGAAAAGCACCTTCAAAAAAAAAAAAAAAAAAAAAAAACCAAATGGAAAGAAACTAGGAATGAGCAACAGAGACCCAAATGCCGCCAAGTAGCAACAATGTTGCTTATCAGAGCAGAAAGCAAAAAACACACCCACCAGCCAGCCGGGCGAGAGGGGAGGGAAGCAAAGGAAAAAGCAGCTTAGAGAAGAGGACAGAAACAGACCGAAACAAATCAAACACCATGAATCAGCCTGGCCCAGGGAAAAGGCGCAGGAGCAGTGGTCTGGGCTGCCTGCGGGATGACAGCTGACCCAGACTGCCTGTGGTGGGCCAGCCGGGAGTTGCTCCCAGACCTGGTCAGGAGAAACCTGGAGCTCCTGCGAGCACATGGCGTGCTCTGCTTATCAAGAGCTGATTATAAGAAAGCTTTGAGAAAGTGTCCCCTAATGATGGTTCTCAGCCAGCCAAAAAAGTGGAATTTATGCTCCTGTGTTTAGTACAGAGATCAGAGGTTTAGAGTGCTGGGGCGTTTCATATAAAAGTTAAGGCTTGGGCTGGAGAGATTGCTCAGGTGTCAAGACTGTCTCACAAGTGGAAGATCCTGAGTTTGGATCCCAGGTCCCACACAGAGACGCCACGCAGAAATGCCCTGGTGGGCGGAGCAAGAAGGAGGTAGAAGCAATTCAGGGTGATTCTGGAAGTCACCCTTGGTCCTCTACAGGGACACACAGTGACCCCCCCCCAACACACACGAACACGCACACACACATGCACACACACACAACTAAAATAAAATAGATACAATAAAAAAGTTAAGGCTTAAGCAAAAGGGTTAAACTCACTGCTCCAGGGAAGGCTTTATCTAGAAGCGTTCATTCCTTGAAATTATGGGAAGTTGATGTGGACAATGTATCATAGAGCTGAGGTGAAAATACTGGAATTAAGTATTATAGGAAAAAAAAAAGAGTCATTGCCTTAGAATGACTGAAAAATGGATTAAAAATAAACCACATTGACATAGGAGTACACACTTCTTGTCTATACTCTCGCAGCCATGCAGACTCTCTCTCTTTGCTTTCTCTTGCTCTCTCACATACACAATTCACACATTCACACCCACATACATTCACACACGCAGCCCACACCTGCATAGCTCCTCTTCTCGTTCAGTCATAAATGCATGTACAATGCTCTCCTGTTTTCTTGCTTATTTTGACTTGAAGTACTGGGGACTGAGGGGGAGGGGTGGTGCAAGCAGGCTTATCACTGAGCCCTTATTCTTTAACTCCCTTACCTTTCTATCAGAAAGAGCAGTAAAAAGGGTGGCCGCTCTTCCTGTTTCAAGATTTCTAAGTATAAAGTCTACCCAGAAGGCAGAAGTGGCACCAGGAGAAGTCAGTCCCGTGGAGGGAATGTTCTCAGCGAATGCAGGCTCCGAGAAAGCTATTTTATCTGTGCACGTCACCAAGTGACTCATCCTCTCCCCACTTCACTTTGTCCTTAAGCACGCATTCCCAGGGCTTTCTGGGCCTCATGCATGATTGACGAGCAAGCCCCTTCTGCATTCCCACAGGGTGCTGCTGCAGGAGCCTGGGGTGAGCTAGCACTTTAGCAAGGGGAAGTCAGCAAGCGAGTCAGTTATTTCATCAGCCCTGCAAGCCAACCAGCTGCCTCCCCACCTACTGATGGTCACTGATGAAGCTCATTAAGCCAGGAAGTGTCATGGACACCACATCACTGGACCCTCAGAGGAGACATTCCTGAGACCCAGGAAATGGGTTCGAAGTGGGAGGAAGACCGTTTGGAAGGGAACAAGCCATTACCACGGGCCTGGGTAGAGATCGCCGTGGAGAACCCTGGAATGCTTCATTTGCTTTCCCATGTTTAAAACACAGTTTTCCAAGGCACTTATCTGTGGTGCCCAAAGAGTCAAGAGGGCAGGTAAACATTTAGACAGTGAACAGATAAACAAGAATCCCAATTCCTTGGGCTTGGAGGGGGCTCTGAGTTTGTTCTCTGACATGTTTGCTTGCACGCGTGTAAAAGTCTTAGAGTGAATTCCAGGGTGGAAGAATGATATCGATTCACCTGGCGTCAGCTGCCCATGGAGCTCTGGTTCTGAGGGGGGAGAAGACTTAGTGTCATCTTATCACATTTCTGTAGACGTCTCTTTGCAAGCTGTGGATTAAAGTGAAGGGAGAAAATGAGATTATGTTTCTCCTACTTTTCCTGCAAAGATTTAAAGCAAGCCAAATTTAGAGTTCGTTTTGAAAGATCTTTCTCGCTTTGTCTGAGGAATAGAGAGTGAGGGAAATTGCGTATTATCTGTCATGGGCCTTTGAGCCTCGTTGAGAGGAAAAACAAAGTCCAGGCTTATTTTAACTGAATAAGACAATGTGGGAGATTTAGATGATAAAGTCATTTTCTTGAGTCATTGGTGTCACAATTTTTCCTATTGATGCCAAAGAATCTGAGTTTTCCGGTCTTTGAGTCATGGTCACCTGGCTGGGTGGGTCACATGGGTCAAAGGTCTTCTTGATACAAGCAGCACATGTTTGAAGACAAGGAAGATGCTAAAGTGGTCTCGTGGCCAGGAAGGGTAATGAGAGTCTTTGGGGAAGCTAAGCAGGTGGTTGGTTAGAAATATCACTGGAGGAATCGTGAATAAAAACAGAACTTAGGCATAAAGAATCCCTAGGCAGCCAAAAACACTTAGCCTTCACAGGTGGATCAAAAGCTACTTAATTTGCAAACACAAGCAAAACACACAATTTGAGCTTGTGAATATCTGCATTCAAGGGCTAGAACTGATTGAGGACGCAGTTCAGTTGGCGGAGTTCTTTCTGCGCATGCGCAAAGCCCTACTTCCGCATCAGCACTGCATGAACCAGATCACACCGGACGCTCTAGTATTTGAGAGGGATAGCAGGGGCCCAGACTGGGGGGGGGAGTAGAAGTTCAAGTTCCTCCTCAGTTGGAGGCCAGCCTGGGATACATGAGACCCTGTCTTAAAAAAAGGGGGAGATATAAAAGATCACAGGCAGCATATGGAAAGGGGGAAACAACTGGGGTAAATGTTTGAGGGGATCAGATGAGAGCATAGGGAACGGGAAGAGCTGAGGGAGAATGAATAGCACTGAGGTTATAAGATACGACTTCTACACGTTTATCCTATTTATTTGTTTCTAAAAACAGTGTGGGCATATTCTACACAGGAGAATATAGAGCGGAGAAGACAGGGTGCAGTACGCAATGCTCTGTGATACTCCTGTCAGAAGACATATGCAAAATCCCAGTACTAGCTATGTTGTACCTCCTAGTAAACCCCGGGTCAGAGGGGTCTCAAAGGCTCACAAAATAGTGCAGTCGTTTAGTCAAAATAGTATAGTATTTTGTCATTGCTCTTGATTGACCTCCAGAAGCTGACAGTGAAACCTGTTGCTGGAGACACTCGTAAATCATTACAGGACATGGAAAAAACGTGTGTGTGTGTGTGTGTGTGTGTGTGTGTGTGTGTGTGTGTAAGCAGAGGGAAATCAATGAACAATCTCAGCTGTGAATGCTCATGCTACAAAAACACTCACTTAGTGGTGCATTAGTGGCATGAATGTTAAGGGGTTAGTCAAATTCTTTCTGATTGGATTTAAGGCCTTCTTTTCAGAAAAAGCAGGTGTGCTCTTGACAGTGTAAATCAGGCCTAGAATCTATGGAAGGGGAGACCACAGGCCCTAGAGAGGTACAAACCATTAAGGTTTACATATAAGAGTGCTAAATCAAACTGTCATCTGAACATTTATCATTTTATCTATAGATTAGAGGAGCCTACAGCACTAAACCTAGAAGCTTCCTTTTGAAATGGAAGATGTTTATTTCAGAAAATCACAGCAAGCCAAAATGCAGAAAAGAAGTGACCGCAAAGCGCTTGGCAGGTAGTGAAGCACTGGATGCCTTAATTGCCAAACTTATTGTCATCTTAAGGATGAGAACCCTGAGATCCTGATGAATGAAATGCTTGACTTCTAGTTCCACAATTAATGGCACACACTGCACACCTAATAATCCCTGGACTACAGGGGTACTAGCACCTATACTGGAAATGAGATATGGAGACGGCTCCATGTGTCACACTAAATTGCTTGTAGGACAATGACTGCCATGATTTCAAGTCATCACACACTAACTATGGTAGAACGGCACATGGGTTGGATGAGATTAATAAATTATTTTTTCTTTCATGATTTATTACATGTTACATCTAAAGGTCTACTGCCTTACCTTAGTTATATGATGACTAAAATTTATTTCAGTCTGGACCACCAAGTTTAGGATGTACAGGGAAGCTTCAAAGAGTGGAGTGGCAGAGGGGGACAGGAGTTTTGCCGTAGCAGAAAGGAAAGTAGAGGACGTGGGATGAAAGGAGAAGCTGACCGCGTCGGTGGGCTGTGGCGGCCGGGCTGGGTGTGGAGTAGATGTGTGCTGCGAGAAGAAGGCCAAGGGATTTATCACTTAACACCAGGACGGAGCACCAAGCACCATGCTGGCACACTTCAGGGATGAAGGCTGAGAAGAAAGCTAGCGATCCCAGGTATGCACATCCCCAGGAAGGGTCAGGGAGATGCCAGTGCTTGAGAGAGCTATGAGGTGAGCTCAGGAGGGAGAGGCGTGCCTGGGGGGACAATGAGGAGCAGAAGGAAGTCTTTTCCTCCTCCAAGCTCTGCGTATGTACAGCAGTGGGAGACCGAGTAGGGGTTGAGTGATGTCAAAACTTACAGAAGAGAGTCTATGGATTTCACACCAAAATGGTTCTGAATGCATTAGGTAGGTAGTTACTCACAAATGATTACTAAATGTTGCACAAAGAGCCAAAACGTCTATGCAGAAACAGATCCTGATTGTTCAGTTTCTTTCAGCCCCTTTCCAGGGTTCCTGAGTTATGCGAAACATTCACGAGCCTGTTAATATCTTTTCATCTCAGCACCAAGAGTTTATATACATCGCCTTGCCTACCAGATAACTGCATCTGCATATATTAAGATCTCATTTTGTGGATCCTTAATGAGAACTATTGCATTCTAGATATCAGAAATATAAAAAGTATAAGCAGTTAGAAATGGTTCCTGTTTTCACATATTATTCAGGGAGATGTAGAAAACATATTAGTAAAATGTTTTTCATGTTTCAATTATATCTTTAGGATCCAACAAAAAATAAGACATTTTATGATACATAAAATATATATTATATATGTAATATATAAACATATTTATCTTAAGTGACTATAGCAGCACTATAGCATATCATCTTCAAAGGTGTCTATATTGAAGATATAAATATCTCAATATCTAGGTATGAATATTATTCCTTAAGCATCATCACCTAGCCTGTGGTTTGGAACTATGATCTCGGTTCCATCAATAATGACATTGAAAATCCCCAAATTATTTTGCATTACTTTTGAGATTTTTCTCTCAATCATTTCTTAGGCTTTGGGAAACTAGATCTTTATCTATCTTTTTGTTTTATTGTTCTCAGTCTCTTCTCCTTAGAGTGCTCTACAGTCAATTTAGGCAAATCTCTGTGTGACTACTGAATATCTCCATGATATGTAGAGTGGCACATTTTGTTTTTATAACAGGTAAGTTTCTTCACACCCAGAAGAGATCAAACTTGTTTGCTATTTATTTCACTGATAATTTGTACTTATTTTCTCCACTGCTAGGAAAAGTCTGATTTGCCATGAGAAAAATTAAGTTTATGTTATAAGTATCTTTCATTAAAACCGCTTTATTTCTTCTAATAAGTCTTAAAAATTAAGCTAAAAATGGTCGCAGGCATACTGAAATCTCTGATGACTGTAAAATTATTAAGAATCTTATGGCTAAAACTATGATTAATGCATTTGTGGCTTTATTATTTTAAGCATACATACAATTTAAATAGGATATTTGATTTTTTAAAGAAATTTTATTACTAAAGTAATCTTAAAAAGATACTGAGTTCATATGCAAGTTATTCCACACACGTTAGGGCCAAAGTAATCATAATGGGACTTTGCATGACCTGTGCAATGACCAACATGTCATTGACCCTCCCAAAGTCTAGCATGGATCACAGGCACTAAGATCCTTCGAGGCAAGGGATTAACAGTCCACAATAGTATTCCTATACTAAAGGGGAACACAAGAAAGAGCTCTAGGCAATGCCACTGAGTCTTTACACCTCATCAGAGAGGAGGACCCAGAGGGAACTTTGACATGCACACTAAAGGATGCTTCAGGAATGGGGGAGGAAGGGGCACTGGGAGAAAGGGAGGGAGGGGGAGAAAGGAAGAGGCGAAGGGGGGAGGGAGCAAGGGGATCCAGGGATGGGTGGAGGGAGGGAGGGGAATGGGGTACCTATCAACTTTGTATGAGTGGAAAAAATAAATGAAAAAAAAGATACTGAGTTCAGTTTTTCCATTGGAAGATCAGAGTTACTATGCCAGTGCAATAGCTCAGCTGATAAGGTGCCTGCTTGCGAACCCGGCAATCTGAGCTTGATCCTGGAAGGCTACATGGTGAAAGGGGGAAACTGGCTTCTAAGGTTGTTCTCTGACTTCCACTCATGTGTGAGAGCATCATGCATGCATGTTCTCTCTGGTTGGGCCCCTGAGACAACAGAAAAACAAAACAACTCACTACCTTAGGGTGGCCGAAGACACCAGAAAGACAGAAAGGACAGAAGAAAGGAAAGGAAGAGACCCACATCTCCTATTGCGATTTGGAGTGACTTATCTGGTGAGGCTCTGAATGTGCGCTGCTGACAAACTGGCTGTGCCTCCAACGCTACTGGTGGCTGAGGAGTAACTGCCACACTGCCACACTTTTCTGGCTGATTTACAGTCTTGTGCTTTATCACTAAGCAATGGCAGCTATTTAAAGCCACATTTCTGAGCTGAAACCCCAGTGTTTCCTGGCCTTGCCACCTCTCCATGTAGCCGTTATTTGGGAAATAAGTGTATGCATAGAAAGCAGGAACACATGCAGTGTTTCTGAAGCATTCCCCTAGTCCCTTTGGAAGCCCCGTGTTGCTTCTGACTGCTCTCAGTGCATCTATTTGTCTATCTAGGAGTAAATTCTCTTTGACATCCATTGAAATTATCTCCAGTCTTGTTTTTTGCTTGCCTCATTTCTAACTGATTTTGGTCAAGATGCTTCCCATCAAATTATACATCTTAATCATTATAAACTGAACTGCGTTATTATCTATCTATGCTTCACAGTCTTGTTGAATGGAAGAGACATGGATTGAATTTCTTGTTAACTATTGATTACTTTTTAAAATAGTGGTGGTTATATGATATTCAAATATTTTTATGTATTGTAAACATTTATTAAGGACTACTGACAAGAGAACATATCAGTTCATAAAGCTGACAGTATGACTTCACTTGAGGGAATTTGGCATGCACACCTTCAGTTGGGAAAGGAGACAGAGACAAGAAAGAGCTTACAAGTCTTGTCCTAGTTGTTTTTAGTCTCTGTTAGAGAAGGATTGGAACTGTGTTTCTTTAATAAGCGTCTTCATAAAGAAGTAAATTTACATGAGTTCAGTGTTATTTGACCATCTTTATTTTTTCCCAAACACACAAGCTGAATAAAACTCACAGTTAGACATGGATTTCTATTTTACTTTGTCTCTAAGGAAATGGTTGTATTTAACGTCTTTCTTCAACTTGCAGTGATATTGTCTTTTTTCACTTGATTTTTATCAGTATCAAGTGGTATAGATAGGCATATAAATACTGGCTATGCATGCAGCTGAAATCTAATCATAAAGTTATTTGTGTACTGAAAGAAACCATGGAGATTCTCTATTCAGAATTTATGACCCTAACTGGGAGTATGATCAGTCACTTAAGAATTTGAAACGTGTACTTCCGGCTCTGGTGGATGGAGCCTGGGAAATTCCAGAGGGAAGCAAGAAGGAGGTAGAGGCAATCCTGGATGATTCCGGAAGTCACCCTTGGTTCTCCACAGGGACACACAGTGACCTCTGACAGACAGACAGACAGACAAACAGACAGACAGACAGACAGACAGACACACACACACACACACACACACACACACAGAGCAATAAAATTAAAAAAAAATAAAAATAAAAAAGAATTTAGAGCTTGGGAACAATAAAAGCCCTTGTGACATTATTTGCATATGAATTGCTGCTCCCACCACAGACTCAAGAGTTTGCATCCCTAGCTGATGCTAATGTTTGGGAAGGTTGTGGCACCTTTGGGTGGGCGCACCTTGATGGAGAAAGACACATCACAGTGGGCGGGACTTGTGGTTTAGTGACCCAGCCCTATTTCCTGTGTTTGTTCTTCTTGCTCTTTGTATCAGTTCCCATGCATTGTTGCTGATAAAATCACCAAAAGGGAACAAGGGTTTATTTTCTCTTATGAGTCCTATTTAGTTGTTTGTCCAACTTGACAAGAGAGCTCATACCAACACCAGGGTTGAGGGAACTGACCTTGCCAGCTGAGAGAGGGATGATTCTTACTTGCCAGACCAGCATGTCTGGCCAAGTGTACACAAGGATGCCCTCTTTCTCAAATAGTTCCTCCCATCTTATTCACATGCCTAGGGACTAGTCCTGCCACCCCCATCCACTAAACAATCTCCTGCAGATTCACTCTGCAATTAACTCCTAATTATCTACAAATATGCCCAGGGCTGATGCTTGTAACTATGACCCTCTCTCTGTCTGCATGATGACCGTGGTGACTTGATGTGGCCTCCTGCTTTGGCCTCACACCATGCCTTCTCCTTTGTGATTCCCACCACACTGGACTCTCTCTCCCCTCTGGATGCGATGAGTCAAATAAATCACCCTTTCTCCCTTAAGCTGCTTGTGCATGAGTATTGTCTAACGAAGTAAAAAGGAAATCAGATGCAACACTCTAAGAAGAGAGAAAAAGAATTCTGGACCAGTGGACCTGGACTCCCAGTCGAGAAAAATCTGTAAATATATTGGAAGAAAGTGTATCCAACAGATAGGCATTTGAAAGGCTAGACAAGCTGAAGCAGAGGGGATCTGAAGGAGACTCTGGGCTGTTCCACCAGGAGCTACGGCAGGTGACGATGCTCTGAACAGGTGGGAACATTGAGCTGTCGCTGTCGTGACTTTCCTCTAGTGCATATGGGGGTTTGTCTATGTGGAGTCCTTCACATTTTGTGTGTGGTAACCATCATTACTCAAAAAATTCCATGCATTGATATTAACCCCATTTCATATAGAAGGACCTTGAAGTTGAAGAAGGCAATGGCTTGTCTTGAATCTTACAACTAGTGAATGTCAGCTTGGATATTTAAACTTAGTCTGGAGAGTTTATGAAATATAATAGTAACTATGAGAATTATGGAAATAAAAGAGAATTGTCTCCTTGGTTTTGCACACAAGAAGTAAAGGATCGCAAGTAGGTGACCAGACTGATAGTCTGAATTAAGCCAGAAACTTGAGAAAAGGGCCACACATGGATGGGGTGGGAGCAGGACAGTGGGGAGATGACTGTGATCGTGTGAGTGACACACGGGGATGAAAAATGCACAATGAAACTCACCACTTTGTAAAGTGAACACGTTAGTACAGCAAAATTAGATTGCAAAAGAATCACAACTTTTTACCTTTTTTGTAAGTAGGTTTCCTACATATGGTTTTTAATTTTTGTCAATACGAGGTATTCTATAATATTCTCTTTTATGGACTTATTTCTCAATCATTATCTTTATTCGTATAGACTTATTGAATGTGTTTCATACATTGGGTGACAGTGAAATAGAATTTATTATTTATTTTCATGCTCAAATTGTTCCAGACTGATTTTAGCAATCCAGCGCTTCTTCATTGGAGACCCAAGGGTGACTTCAGGAGTCATCCTGGATTGCTTCTGCCTCCTTCTTGCTTCGCTCCTTCTGCCTTCCAGAACCAGAAATGCAGGCCGCTGTCATCTCCACCTGGCATTTTTATATGGACTCCAGCTTCCTAACTCAAGTTCTTCTGTTTACGAGGTAGAGTTTTAACCTCTGAGCCGCCTCTCCAGCCCTGTTGAATTGCTCATTGTTTACTCCTTTACTTTTAGTAAAGGAAGTAGAAAATACTCGGCACACTTCCTGTTTCAATCTTAGACTCAGTCATGCTGCCACGGAGGTCTGTCTTTTCCTTTTGGAGAATATTAGGGACCAAGGTCTACATGTGAATCTTGGTTTAAATAGCAGGCAATGCTTAGAAGTGAAGACACTGATTGAAATTGGAGGGGTATTGGTCACTGGGAAAGATCCCTGTGGGGACGTCAAGGGCCTTGGATTTGTTTCTCATTCTCAGTCCTGGATGTCTGGGTGTCTCCATTTTATGAAAAGTTATTTAAAGTAGACTTATGGTACATTCACTTTGATTCATTCATGTGATAGTTAAATAAAAACTTTATTAGAAAATAATTTGTCTCTGAGTAAGAGACAGACAAATTCTATGGAGTTTCATTTTTAACCTCAAGTGATTGGTCAGCTACTTAGCATTGCTTTCAAGAAGCCACCTAGGATTTTTCACTTATAAAATACAGAAAGGATTATTATCTGCTTCAGGAGACTGTTCAGAGCTTTAATGAATGCCTTTGAAGCATGGATGGATAGATGTGTATATATGTGCATATGCACATAGTCATGCAGCTGATTCTACATACAGCTTCCATGTTTATGAATTTCTCTTGTGTAGGTTTATTTGAAATCCTCAAATCAATACTTGAGTCAGCTTCATGGTCTCTTGTGAGATCCATTGCAAGGGGAACATTTGACAGTTGCTAATGTCTGTTTCTAGGTGATACTTTTATTTCTTGCTTCATCTTTCGTATTGCAAACAAGTGTCCCCTTCTTAATGCATGTAGTCACTTCGTTTTTGCACTTTGTGCTTTTGGATTGTGATTTTAAAACTGTCTATTGTGAAACCTTCTCTCGTATTTCTTAACATAGTGTTTGCAATGTGCCTTACTCAGAAAACACACAGTAGGTACACATTGTCCAGGCATGTCACAGTGCTGTGAAATAGACACAGATAAAATAAGGTCATGAATTGACCGGTTGATGCACCTGTGAGCAGGTGCTCTTATGAATTTAATTGTGGATTTCTCTTAGGAGCAGTGGAATTACTAATTTAGTGTTTGTGGTAACTTTATAGAACCTGAGTATGAGGAAATGATAGTAAGGTACATGCATGTTCATATCTACAGACATCTATGCATGCTTATCTGAATAGATATGACAACAGCTTCTATTAATATCATAAGCAATCAATAAGGGTGTTAGCTACTATTACGTAAGTGCCTGACTAGGAAAATAGATGATTTATTTTTGAGTAAGTAGCACTCTTCTCCCATTGTATGGACAGTGAATCAGTAAATAACACAAACCCATTCATACGAAATTTAGCATACTGTATAAAAGATCTCAGTTTGCCACTTGTCTTAATTTTGCAGTATCACCTCACTTTTGTTGTATCGATATCTGTTTTAGTGTCTTGTTTCATCTCTGCAATACACACACGACCCAAACTGCCTAGGAGAACAAGAGCTTTTGCTCATTTCATAGCCTCAGATTACAGTTCATTGTGGCAGGGAAATCATGCTAACATTAGAAGCCGAGAGAACAAGCCACTCCATACACCAAAATCAAGAACAGAATGGAAGAACCAGTGCATATCAGCCTGCTTTCTAGCTGGTCAGCCTTCCGACTTTGCCGAACTACCTTTGTGTTTATCCACCTGCTCAGAGAACCTTCTTACCTCCGACAGGCAGGATCTTTCCACATCAACTTTCCAATTAAGAAAATCTCCGTTTTTATTCTTCTATCTGTGGAATGACTCCACCTACTATAGGCTGGGTCTTCCCGCATCAATTATGAGATCAAGACAATGTCCCAGCAAGATTACTCGGAAGCCTGATTTAACTAAATAACTTCTCATAGTTATGTCCAGAGGCCAACCTCTCCTGTCAGGGTGACATTTGAAAACGACTGACCCACTATTGTCCAGATAACACTGTTTCAGCTACCTACTACTTAGTATTACTCAATGTTTTGAACTATAGGGGAATCTTAAGTAAAGTGGATCAATCAAAGTTCAAAGTTAAGTCACTATAACAGACTAAGAGACAAATATGCAAATGAACCACAATCAAGAGATTTCAGACTTATCCTTGTCTTGAAATTTAAATAAATAAGTAAATAAATAAAATATGTCTTGAGTAATGCAGAAACAATGAACAACCTGCTTGATACAGGACATCAACACATGCTCCAGGTTACGAGTCATTTAGTGTGATGTTTCCATCCTTTTTTAAGTGAAGGAAACAAGTGTGTTCCGACACAATGCCAAATATGTGATCTGATTGTCCCAGTTACCTGAGCCCCAAACAAAATAAGGCAAAAACCAAACTGGCTTTCCAGGACTCGTTATAGAATATTGAACCCATTTGGGGTCATTGTGGCTAAAGAACAAATCACTATTAAAAGCTTTCTAGCCTCATGACTAGGCCTTGAAAAACACTCCATAGTCGAGTGTAAAGGACCAAAGAACTTGGAGAAAAATGCATGCTCTGGCTGTTTAAAAACTGCAGCAATGAGGCCAACATGAGCAAAACATAGGGCAGTATCATGATGATTATATGGGGACAGATTTCACAGAAAGTAGGGGGGGACAGAATCCTGGGCCTTGTGACACAGTCAAAGAAAAGACCAGTGTATCTCAATAAATAAGCAGGATTTCCAGGAATTTTATGGGGTAAGATAATATTTTGGGGGACTTCTAATGAAGCCCAGAATGATCTGCTGGCTATCATACCTGTATGATAGCACTGCATCAAAATAACTCGGTCCTGAGTGGTTCAGGCCGTCATAGCTGCATTTGCAAATCATTGTGCCTGGAGGTGTGGTACACCAGTTGGTCTTTTCTGTTGCTGTAAAAGAATAACAAAAATCAAGCAACTTAATGGGAGAAAGGGAGATTAATTCAGTTTATGATTCCAGAGATGAGATAGAGGCTTTCATGATGGAAATGGCATGGCTGGTGACAGGAACTAGGGGAGACCTAGGTCGCACCCATACAGGAGACTCATTGCTGCAAGACTGCCAACGTAAGAGCAGATCCTTCGCGGAAGTAGCGTGGAACTATTCTACCTCAAGGCTCACCCTGTGACTGCCTCCCTCCCACAAGGCTCCACCTCTTCAAGGTGACATGACCTTCCCAAACACATGAGTCTGGTGGGGGGAACACATTTCAAGACTTGACATGTGATTTCTAAGAGAAGGATCTGGAAGGAGGATCAGGAAGCTTGCTCTAGAAATTCAGGGCAAGGGCAGAGTAGGGAGGAAGTTCTAATTGATAGCAGATTTCTTCATGTATAAACTAAATGATCTCGATTATTTCTAAAACTGCTTTTCACCCCTAAACTGCAATAATTGAATGGAAACAACATGATATTCTCTTAAAAATTATTTATTTGTTTATTAATATGTGTGTATGTATGTATGTATCAGGGAGCACTGTGTGTCCCTGTGGAGGACTAAGAATGACCTCAGAAATCATCCTAGATTGCGTCTACCTCCTTTTTATGCTTTGCTCTGGGATTTTTCCAGGCTCTGCCCATCAGGGTCAGGAAGTTCAGGCTGAAGCTATTTCTGCCTGGCATTTTTTCAGTGGGACCAGGCACTCGAACTCAGGACCTTCTGTTTGTGAGACAGAGTCTTAACCCCTGAACCATCTCTCTAGCCTTCAACATGATGCTCTTATTGCAAAGCAGGGATAATTGCCTCTGGCGAAAAGAAATGGAAAAGACTCCGAGCATGCACACAGCACGGCTTGTAAGTGGCAATTCCTGCCCCAAGGTCCTGACTTGCTTCATGGGAGAAGGCCTCAGGGCCAATCCAACAAAACACAAAGGTGGTAGGTGCCCATGTGAAGTATGTTGCTCAGCTCTTCTGTAGGAAAACTTACTTCGAGCTGGGGAGTTGACAAGCAGCCTCTAGAATGTCTGCCTTTTTTTATGAATACATTTTTTATTATTATTTCAGCTCATACAAACTTAATAGGTACACAACCTTCCCCCCCCCTCCTCCCCCAAACCCCCTGCTCCCCCTCCCCACCCCTCCCCTCCCCATCCCCCAGTGCTTCCCGCCCCAATTCCCAGAGAGTCCTTTCTTGTGCATGCCTGATTTTCCTCTGGGCCCTTCTCTCTGATGACGTACAAGGACCCAGTGGCCTTTCCCTGAACCCTTTCCCGTGGTCCCCTTAGGTATAGGAACACTGCTGTGGCTGCCAATCCCTTGCCTCCAAAGATCTTGGTGCCTTTAGCAGATGCTAGACTTTGTGAGGTCAACAGTGTGCTGGACAATGCGCAGGGCATGCAAAGTCCAATTATGATTGCTTCAGCCCTAACTTGTATGGAGTATCTTGCATATCATTGCTCCTCCCATCCTTTTGCTTTTACACTGCCCCCTCTTCCGCAAATGTCCCTGAGCTTCAAAATGGGGAGAGATTAAGCTGGCTTAGTTCTAGGTGGTTGATATAGAGTCTCTGAAGTTCTGGATTGTGGTTTATTGATTTTCTTTTGCAGTTTTGCTGCTCCTGCAATGCCCTTCACTCCATCCTGGTGGGCATTGTATGTTACCCCCTGGCCAGAGACAAAAAGCTGTTAAACTAGAGTCTTGTGATAGAAGCACATTCAAAGGTAGATGTAATAAAAGTGGGAAACCACAGTGAGGGAGGGGTCTATCACCCATTTGCAAAATGGTTACTTTTTATCTGCCAGACTATATGGCCTCCTCTTCTGGTGAGTTCATACCCCCTCAGTAGTAAATGATCAGGAACAAAAGTCTGTACTCGCTCTTTCTAGAATGTTCCCAGTCAAAGGCTGAACATGGCTTGGATCCTAGCTCATTCTTGCAGAAAGTGGTTGTCTTCTGCTGGGAAACCACTATTCCAGAATTCTCCATCAGCCTGAACAAGGTGTCAGAATTTGCTTCCCCCTAAGGCTCCTCCTACCATTTCTTCTATCTTCTGTCTTCTGTTGTCGGTGCCAAAACTTCTCAGTCTGGAGACTGTCTTAATCCTGTTCCTGCTTCTCTCTAGCCTGACATCCTTCTCCCATCTCTAGAATGTCATTTGTACCTTCGTGTCTGGATTGTGGGAATAATGAAATGATGCACATTTAAAGAAAGGCTTTTCTCTAAAAAGAGGGGGAGGAATGAGCTATGCATTTCTAGCCTAGTCACTGGGTGCTTCTCTTAAGCATTGGAGTTTTTAGGTTAAAACAAGTATGATTGACACAGATTGGACCCCCCTATTTGGGTAATGCCCACAAAGGACATCTGGACATAGGCTGGAAGTGCAAAGTCATGACTCCATCTTAGTGGGGTGAAAAGCATTGGGGAAAGCTCTTGTAACTAACCTCTTGACTGTCTCCAAGATCCCCAACTGAAAGCAAAGTTGGACCCAGGTCCAGCAGAAAAGGCAAAAGGGAATGTTCAAGTTTCATGATATTTCCTTTGCACCCGCCATTAACTGCCAGAGAGCAGTGCTGATCCCTCCTTCCTTTGGTAGATAACCTGTGCTCACTTTGGATTTGTCCAGAATCCCCTGGCTCGTGGCATTAAGATAGTCTTCAGGTGGCGTGCTGAGCTAGGAGTTAGAAGTTCTGGGTCCAGTTCCCAAGACTTGCTAAAACTTACCATCTCACTCTGATCAAGATATCACGTCTCTTGTCCCCTCGGTGTCTTGAGCAACAAACCCATTGGTCAGTGTGTGTAGTGGTCTTTGTTAAATAGAGGTGTCAAGTTGAGGGTTGAGGGTTTGTGGAGAACTGGTGTTGAGTTAAGCCTAGAGCAAACCTAGGAGATTGTCTAACTGATGGGGAAGACCCAGTCCATGGTAGGGAGGACTAGTCCCCGACCAAGTGAATGAGACGGAGGGCACAGGTTAAGGGAGTTGGCATCCTTCTATGTTCTTGACCAGACAGGTTGGTCTTGCAAGTAAGGATTATCCCTCTTTCAGATTATCTGGTTATGGTGTGGACAGTTTCCTCGGCCCTGGTGTTGGTGTGGGTTCTCCTGAGAACCTGGGCAAGGAATTGTAACGGGACTATTGAAAGCCAAATTAACCCCCGTGTTGCCATAAAGTGTTTGGTTTGCACTTACCAACCACAGTGTTCAGTAAAAAGAACAGCTCAGCTCTGCCATTCTGCATGAGTCCAGGTGTTGCCCAAATAAAAGCCAGATGTGCAGAAATGACAACGCCGGAGAATACTTGAAATTGGTGGTGATCTTGTAATTTCTGTTAGCTTTCTTCACAACATTGACTCTTTCAATAGGAAAGTGTATTCCTAAACGTTTCCTTTGAAAAATCCATCTATGTGGAAGACATAATAAAACATTTTCCATAGACTCAGAAACCCATTATTCCCTACTTAACTCGAGGTTTGGTTACCAGGCATGTTTGTCTAAAATAATAGCACATCCTTTATCATTAGAGCAGATCATCTGTAAGGGATGTTCTTATAATGGGCCTCATGATTTTTCTAACAGCACCACACACCTATGCTTGCAAATGTATGTTTGCTTCCCTCAAACACAAGCTTCCGAATAGAACATTTGATTAAAATTTTAATAAAACATTATTTAGAGACAATAATGCCTCGTCCTGATTTACCTCTTGAGTTATAAGCATTAAAACTTTATTAAAAGGAAAATAGACCCCATGAAAAACCAGCACAAGACGGCTGAGGCTGGGCAGTGATCGGCGGACAAAGCAGACTCACCTGCAAGAGAAAAACGAGTGCAATTATCTGACAACGACTGGTAGTTCCCAGAAACACCTTTTTTCCCTCTCTCTCTGTATTCATCGCTGCTAGTTTTGGAAAGAGAGCTCCGATGTGTTCTGCTTTTTAATTTCTTTGTCAACTGTCAGCAGCTGGTGAAGAACCAAGTCACAGGAACAGAGAATCACCGAGAATTGGCCTCATATTGTTCTGCCCCAAATTGCACTGAAAGCAGACAGATGGACTGATCAGCTGGAGCCGTGCAGGACTGGGGTCTCGGGGCGGGGGGGGGGGGAGGGCTTAGCGCAAAGCAGCGCTAGCGCTGGGCACGGCTGGACCCCAGCATTGCTGCTTCTCCTGTACACACTCAGCTTAGTACCCCCCAGCCAGCCTTGCTTACACACACTAGGGAGACCTCGATCTACTTTGGCTTGAACTTGGAGTGTTAATGGGGTCTGGTCTCTACAGACACCTAAGAGGCATTTTAGCAGGCACAGCCTGTCCAGGGGCCCCCTTGTGAAGTGGGAAACTCAGCAATAGAAGAGAGTGAGGCGTTGTCATGTGACCTTAAATTCTCAGGGGGACTAGTGCTTCCCGAATTCTTCAGGAATAAGTACCTACAGCCACGGGACTCCTTTCCTCCACAATTCAAGTAATTGCACTTTACAAATTTACTGAACTCAGAACTGTCTTAACCCAGTGGTTGTCAAAGTATAGTCCCTAGATATCAGAATCACTTGGGAGTTTGTCAGACATGCACAGCCACCCTTGTATCTAAGTCCTGCTAAGTGAAGACCTTCCAGGAAGTCCCACTCATGAATCCACACACTAGCTAGACGGCAGGTGATTCTGCAGGCTGAGGCTTGGAAACCCCTGTTCTACACTTTCTATTTATGCTTCTGCAATAAGACATTTCCAAAGTCATATTATTAAAGCTCTCGTCATAGGGTTTGTATTTGCAAAATATTTCATCCTACGCCTGAGCACACATGCCAGCATTGGAATGGGCAACCTGAAATCTCACAGCCCCGTGAGTTTGCCAGCAAAAAGGAATGTTCAACATTCCCAATTCACTGCACTGCAATGACTGGAAGAAAGAATGTCCCCTCTGTCCAGAGAGACAGCAAGAGAGGATGACAGTAAGACCAACGGACGCAGGTTACCTGGCTGAACAGGGAGAAGTCCCTCGTGTTTTGGTAAATTCAATGTCTGTGGCAGGTGGCAGCCAGAGATGGGCCCAGATATTCTTGGTACTGCTGTGAGGAGTTTTAAGATGAATTATCACATGTAGCACTGTGTGAAACGCAGAGAAGAGACAAAGTATTTATCATTAAGAATAAGTGGAAACATACCACCTTGAGATATTACTGAGGATGAATGCTGAAGGGAGGGAGGGGGATTACTTTCCTCTGTGGTACACTCACTGATATACCATCCATGCTTCTGCAAGCACCCAGGTACTTCTGTGTGGTCTTTTCCAGAAAACAGAAAAACAGAGAACCTCCCTTATTCATTTTCCTGAAGTTCATATTAATTACTCTTGTACCAAAGCCAAACAAAGACAAGAGGTGAAACTGCAAATAAATCTGAATACAGATGAAAAATTCATTAGCCAAATATGAAAACAGAATTCATCATCTTATATTTATCATTCATTCTCTCATTCATTCTGTTTCCCTATAACTCTGATCAGTGATAAGTCAGATTACATTTCACTTGATGTCAGGCCTCTGAAGGATTTAAGTTATGTTAATATGCTAAGTTATGTTAATATGCTGATAATCCATCAGAGAGTTATTCTGTTTAAGCTGGGAAGGTTTAGGCTGTTTTTCAAATGTAAAGAAAGTAACTTCCAGGGAAAATGGAGAAGCTGCATTTGTCTTTAAATCTCATGCAATGTAATATTGCTTCAGGACTCCTCTTTCCTCCTTGTCTGAACAGGGTTTTTCCTGTTGTTTCTGCCGCTCTGTGTACTCCAGCTACCTGCCTTTGGCCGTCTCTACCATCTTCTGTGTCTGGCTCCATCTCAGCATGGTAGTACTGGGAGTACTGTGAGCTGCTGCGTCGACTCCTTACGAGGAGTCCAAGGATTGAACTTGGGTCATCAGGTTGCTCTGCAAGCACTTTTCCTCCTGAGCCTCACACTGGCCCACATTTCTTGATGGAAATGATGTAAAAAGTTACAGGGCTCGGAGAAAATTCTTTAAGTATTTCTTGAGCTCCTCCTGAAGGTCAAACATGATCAGAGGACTTGAGACCCCACGAGGTAAGCTGGTGAGCGAGGACAGGAGATGAAGACCAACGTGATGAATTAACAATTTCTAGACTGTCTTGGAAAAGACTCGGTGCTACAGGGAAAGGAACAGCGGAGAAAGAAAGGAGCCACTGATTTCAATAGGGAGAAGTGGAAGTAGCATGGGGTTAGGACAACTTGGGCAAAGATTTGGAGGAGGGGGGCAAATGAGTTCTGCAGATACATTAAGGAGGGGTATCTGGGCAGAGATGAGTCAGATGTAATGGAGGCGGCTCATGTTCGCAGGCTCAGGAAGCAAGTCAATCCCAAATTTTCATGAGTCAATTTAAACACAGGCAAAAGAGCTTTTCATCTGTGCGTGTTATTTAGGCATAGCAATGACTGGGAGCTGCAGTGACTCATGGGTAATTTTTAAGTGTGTTACTTTCCCCCTCCTGATAAACTTATCTGCTTATTGTAAAGAGACTCAGTTGCTAAGCAGATGTATCTAGAGGGACCTTGATTTGAAGTGGCCTTCCTTAGAGCTGCCTTTCTATTGGCATAAGAAATACAGCATTTGGTGCACCTTGAATTCAAATTTTATCATTTCCCAGGATGAGTGAGAGGCAGGATGGTCCTCTCTTAGCATAGGGGGCTTCAGCCTCAGCCACGGGAGTTAGGTGAGAGGATAGGGGGATGGGGGGAGGCAACTCATGTGTTGCTAAACCCTGATGTTCAGTGGGCTGGACATACTCCATTCATTTTCAAGTTCCTCTGAGTGCGTTAGGGATGTCTCCTGGCCATAAATCAAGAAGTACCTGTGAACAGGGAACATTTGAAATTTTGGCCACCAGTGTTGGTAATACCACATGATAATAGGGCGAAGGTGACTGGGCTGAAATGTCTTTACCTGCAGATATTTCTGGAAGTCTCCAGGCTGGGAGCGCTGCAGTCACCCGTGGCCTGGGATTTGTTTGCTCGTTAGCCATGATTTGTTGTTTAGCACCTTGCCTGTCCCAGAAGAGCACTGTTCCCTGGGAGGTGTATGGGGTCAGCCCAACAGGGCTGGGTCTGTGCATGACTCCTTTGCTCTGTTCCCTTGTATACTCGACATGCAAGCATATCAATCTACCTTGTAGGGAGCCAACACGAAGACACCGTCTCTGGATGCAGCTCAGATGGCTAAATGGGGCTGGGAAAGAATTGCCAAATGTGCACGAATAGTTCTAGATGGGGTGAAGTGCAAGCGGAGAGGAGGAGGCAGTCAGGGATGGTTTCTGCATCTCTTGGAGATGGGGAGGTACGTTATAGCCTTTCTGTTTTACCTGACCCTGTACCCCAAGTCTTTACTGAACAGAGCCATTTCTGGAAAATGAGTAAACATGCAGGAGAAAGTAGAATGTGGAAATGGCAGGAAAATGGTTCTCTGTGCATATGAATTATCGTGTTTCTCTGTTGTGCCAGTATCAGCGAGCCTGCCATTCCTTCGTAGGGCACAACCAGAGGGAAGAGAAGGAAGAAGGAGGAGGGGAGGGGAGGAAAGGAGAGCGGAAAGAAGGAAAAGAGAGAGGAAGGAAAAGGAGTAAAGGGGACTGAGAGAGAAGGTGAGAGGAAGAGGGATGCTTTCTATAGTGGGACGCAATTTGACGTTCTAGGGGCAAAGGCATCCCACAGTTGGCAACCTGCTACTGAAGTGACAGATTTAGAAAGTTCTTTATCATTTATTCTCCAGGTTTTCCTTCTTCCCTTTATCTAGATCGTAGGCAGTAAAAAGAGTTATGATAGTTTCCATTTTGGCTCTGATTTTACTTCTTTGTATTTTACGTGGTGGTAAGCCATACCATGTTTTTACATGAATTCATACAACACACCTAGAGAGAACATTTACCATCTATCCTTGAAACGGTTTCTTGATTTTTCTTTTTGGCAAAACTTGCATGAATATGGAGAGATTCATATACAGCTATTTCAGTGTTAGAAAACCTGAGTGACGACTCTTAAGACACTCTGTGGTCTCTAAAGGCATATGACCAATGGTCAGGTGATATCGTCCCTTGGGTCACAACATGTATGACATGTTGAAAATCACATGACCCTGTCCATCAGAGACTTGTTGAGAAAGGACAGTATGTGCGCGGCATACTATATTATATGCCACAAGTCCCACAGAACTGAAATGAGTCTACCTTCATCTTCATACTGCCATACTGAAAACCATTTTGGGAAGTTTTGAGCTTCGAGGTCTCCATGGAAAATGGTGCAGAAATGATAGAGTAGTCCAGCTTTCTGGAGTTGTCTTTTCACCTTGGAGACAAACCAAAAAGGAAGGGATAGTTTCCATATAGACATATGGATAAATAGTCACCGGAATTTTCAAGCTGACATAATCGATTTGCTGTGGTAGACTGTGTCCTGTCTTGTGAATTTTGTATTCAAGTATAATATTAGCCTGTAGTTATAGTACAAAAATGTCAATTACATAGACAATAACAGGCTACAGGATTCAAAAGTGAAGTTACCCAGATAGATGGCTATATAGGGTGGGTTTCCATTCTGATTAATAAAATAAAATAAAATAAAATGTATTTTCTACAGACGTCATTGTAAAAGTAGTATAAGGACACAAGTCAGAGAAAGTTTCTCTTCTGGTATCACCAGGGTGAGTCCAAATGAGAGCAGATGATGAGTCCCACACAGTCAATGCAAGTCTGGCTATTGCTCCTCTCACATTTCATAGACTAAGGCAACAGCCATCTCGTCTATGTCCATTTCGAAGAATAGTGTGAATCTTTGCAATTCCTCAGCTCTCTATGAGATTTTTCACATTCGTGGCACTTAGGGATTTCTTAGTGGCAGGAACAGATTTCAGTGCCCGGGTACTGGCTTCCTGAGTGAATATTCAGCCTTTTCTTTCAGGTAAAGGGGAACGAAATGTTCCACAAGTCAGAAGTGAGCAATTGTATCCGTTCCACAGATAAATCACATGGACTGTACATACAGTGAACAGAACCAGTCAAGAAGTGTATTTCTTAGTGGAAGCTAATTTGATGGGCAGGTCGTAAGGTCTAAGGGCTCAAAAATGCTTCTGAATCAACTGCCTTTGGCTGTAGTAACAACTTAGATTTATTTCTTACAAGTTGTGACTTTTACACGGGTTGCCTAGTCCCTTGAACCTTGGTGTTTTAGAGAAAGTGAGGGTAGGGTTGAACTGAGGAACCCCAAAACAACCCCGCGTGGGGTCCCGAGCAGGACAAACGTGCCCCATGTGGTAGTTCTTAGTCGACCAGTTTCAATAAGTAAACAAACAAACTAACACACAAGCACACGTATAAGGCAGGGAGGGAAAACTCGCCGTAGTTGACACCCTAGCAAAGACTGAATAGAAGCAACGTGTTCAAAGTCTTTGGTGTGGGTTCGTGTCATGGCATTTGGTGCGATCGCTTTGTTAATCGAATTCGTGGGAGCAAAGTGCGCCATGCAGAGCGAACCCCAGGTTCCCTTCCAGCGCATTGTAGACCTTCTATTTAAAGAGGGACGTTGAAATGGGATGGTGAAGAAATGCTGATGTGTAATGATCAGGCTTTGCAGACTCATGGAGTAAGGCTGGCATCCAGCCAGCTCCTCTCCAGACACAGCCCTGCCTGCTGCTCCTCTCTCGCTGCTCTGCAGAGGCGACACCTGGCAGGCAGCTGCACCCCAAGCGTCTCTGCCTAATGCCCCCAGCCCTTCTAGTGACGTACCACTTCCTCCTGGTTTCTGTCATTCAGTTTTCCTTTTCCTTTCCCTCTTCCACCCTTTCCCGCTATCCTTCTCTTCAGTTCCATTCAGTTTTTACTCTTCACCTCATCAAGTCTGAAGTTTACCAGAATCAGTGACGCACCTCGGACACCAGCTGAGACAACGGCAGGAATGAGAAGCCTCTCAGGGGAACAGGCTTCATTAAGTGAGAGGAGCAGAGGGACTCTGTCTTTCTAGATGAAAGATTGCTCAGATCCGCCCTGCAGTTAATCATGGCTTCCCGTCGCTGCTGAGTTTAGAGTTTATTTCAAGTTGTAATTCCTCCTTGTGGACTGTGAATATAGCAACTGGTCATTTGACCGAAGTCCAAGATTCAAAACAAAACAAGACAAAACGACCAGTAGCAGTGAATTGTTGCTCTGGGCTTGTGCGTTTCTTACTTCTCTTGGCGATGACACATTGGGACACCAGTAGCCAAGGTTAGGACATAGAGAAGAGGAGTTTAGTCAGTGCTCCTGGGGGAGAAGCCCCTGCAGGCCAGGCTGACCTCTGACCCTGCAGAAGAGCAGATTCAGTGCTGGTGGATTAGGCCTCTGCAAGAATAAAATACTAGGGAAAAGTTACTTGTTATAGTTAGGTGCAGGCGTCAACTTGACAGTTGAGGGCCACATTTATAGAGAATTAGTGGTTGACTTAAGCCCAGAGCAAACCTGCAGGAGATTGTCTAGCTGATGGGGAAGGCCCAGCCCATGGTGGGTGGGACTAGGCCCTGAACTAAAATACAGAGAGCTGATTGAGAAAGTCAGCATCCTTGTGTACACTTGGCCAGACATGCTGGTCTGGCAAGTAAGGGTAGTCGCTCTCTTAGCTGATATGTAGAGAAAATGTGGCCAGTTCCCTCGGCCTGGTGTTGGTGTGAGCTCTCCTGCCAAGCTGGACTGAGAACTATAACTAGACAATCATAAGAGAAAATAAACTCCTTATTCCCTTAAGTTGTTTAATGGTGATTTATCAGCAACCATACAGGCTAACTGCTATATTACTCAAATAGTCACCCACACGGTCAACTTATTTGTTCAAGTTTTAATAATTAGTGAAATCCCAAGAACTCCCTGGACACGGCTGCTGTGACAGTGAAGGGAAAGGTAGGACGGAAGCAAGACTGAAAGAGCTTTTCATCATGAAAGGGCAGGACTCGTGCGTGACTCCAGCCGCTGCTTAGGAATGTGAGCTTGGGCCTCGCTTTGCTAAATTTGACAACAGACACCTGGTGCCTAAAACTGAGTAGACAATGATCCTGTGCTAAGAGCACACGATGCAGCTGAGGAAGACCAGACACATGTTTCTTGGTTATTTCCAGGGTGTAGCCACTCTCTTTCCTTTGTTATCTATGAATCTATGGGCCACATAGCTCTTGTTACTTTCTGAAATTCAATAGATTATATACAATTCTTTCTCTCTCTCTCTCTCTCTCTCTCTCTCTCTAAGTCTCTCTCCTTCTATCTCTTTCTTGTATATTCATGTGCATCTGGGGATCAGAGATCATCCTCAGATGTAGTTCCTCAGACATACCTTACTTGGTTTTTGAGATTGTCCCTGCTGACTTGGAAATCATCAGGTAAGGCTGGTTGGCTGACCAGCAAGTCTCCCAGGTCTCTACCTGTCGTCATGAATCCAGTGCCAAGATTAGTTTTTTTAATGTGGGTTCTGGGGTCCCAATTCAGGTCCTCATGCTTTCCTGGAAAACATTTTGCCGACTGAATCCTGAGCTAGCTTACTTAGTGAACCCCCTTATTTTCTTGCATGTTACAGAATGCTGAATCACAACTGTTGGCTCCTACACCTTCTGATTTGCGTCTCGAAAGGACTCCAAACAAGGCCCTGTTTTCTTTCAGTGTCTGAGTTGAACGGGGAGGGGATACCACAGTGCATTCCCTTCAGAATGGATTGTCCTGTTTCCTTGCAATATCATCCAGCACATTCTCTAGTTAGAGTGGCTCTTACCTCTCACATTCTGTTCTCCCTACTTTCTCTTCTCTTGTTAAAGCATGTTTATGTACTGCAGAGACCCCTTTTGAGTTAAAGCCAGACAAACATGCTGGCTGTAGCATTTACTTCCTACCATTCTTGGAAAATTAAAATTGATCATGATGTCAGAAAAGTACAACCCCCTTTGTTATGTGATAATCTTTATGTCATACTTCTTATAGTAGGAGAATCATGGGTACCTTTATACTTCTTCTTGCTTTGGACCACTATTAAAGTATGCGAGACACTGATTTTAAAAATATGTTTTCATAGGCTTATTGATTACATGAGGAATTCTACAAAAAATCAGGTGCATAATTTGCAAACCCATTTAAGATTTGGCTAATTATCAGTAAACAGAAGAATGGGTGGAGAAAAAGACAGTGATATATTTATTTGCTGTCCATCCAGAGTACCTGATGTTGCTTGTAGTTTTGCTAGCATGTCATTGCTCCTGTATTTCATTTCAGATCCAGGTTAATGTCTTCATTATGGGGCTCCAAGTGATGTAATGAGTTTTTGGTACAATGCAAATGACCATCTTAATGTAATCAATCTGTTCATCAGCTCTCCTTCTTTCATGTTTCTTTCACTCACTAAATTTTTATTCTTTGACAATTTTATAGATGAATACAATGCATTTAGTTCGCTTAATTTTCACTCCATATTACCTGATTCCACCGAAAACCTTCTTCTTCCCAAGCAGTCTTCCTCTTATTCTTGTGTCTTTTTGTGTGTACACCCCACTGGATCTTTTCAGGATTGCCTGCCCTGGCATGTGCCTGTCAGCTTTCGTTCTTGACAGAATCTGTGATAGGGACATTCATGACCGACCCAACTGTTCACATTAACACCTACAATACTCTACCATCAGCTATCTAGAAAGATCTATAAGAGATTTTAACAAACTGATTCCAACTTTGTGACCTTGATTACCATATCTCTTCTCAAACCACCCTGACATGCTCTGTTTTATCAGTTCAAGTAGTTCACCTTTCCACATGTAAGGAGAGCAGGTAGTACTTAAGAGTATGTGTTTGGGTTGTGGTCCACAGAATACTACTTCCCAGTTACATCTCTGTTTTCTTTTTGATTTTAATAAGTGTCAGGCTTTCTTTTCCTTTCAGGGCTGAATATTGTTACTGCAAAAATAACTGCATCTTTTTTTTTTTTTGCATTGTTCAATTTGCTGTTTGATGTTGGAAAACATTCTAAAATAATGTGGTTATTTATGTATCTTTTCAATGTGCTTCGTTCCTTTACATCTTCTTGGTGACGATTTATTACTTGCTGCTTATTTTATGTTTTAGAAACATTTGAAGGTCATAGAGCATTTGAAGCAAGTTGAAAAAATAAGACTGCTTGGTTAGTGGGTGCCTCGTGGCCTGCCTGAAGACTCAGAAACTATCATTTTGAATTCTTGCCTACTCCTTCACTGGTCGCATCACGTGATGAAAAGTGTGACTTATGGGCCAATGCGGGATGACCGGCACAACGGTTAGACTTGGAAGCAGCTCCACAGCACTTCTCAAAGCCAAAATTCCACCAAGGAAAACCACCACGTCTGGCGGTCTGCCGCTGGTCTGATCCTCTGCAGCTCTGTGAATCCCAGCAAATCTATTACGACTGAGAAGAGAGTTCAGCAGATAGAAGAGATGCTCAAGAGTCGGCATTGCTCAAGAGAATAGACTCACATCTTATCCACGGTGCTGTGCTCTGCACCAATTCTTGGAGAACTGATCAAATAAGGCTACAAAGTTTGGCCTCATTTGCCACATTCAGCTCGCCAACGACCACCACTGCTCCAAGCATCGACACAACTTTTTGCAGGGAAAATGGTTCCACGACCAGCAAAATGCACAAAACGCCTTTTAAGAGCTTGCCGAAGGCTGGAGAGATGGCTCAGAGGTTAAGACTCTGTGTTGCAAACAGAATGTCCTGAGTCGGGATACCAGGTCCCAGTAAATCGCCAGGCAGAAATGGCTGCAGGTGGTCTGCAAGTCCTGTGCTGGTGGGGGGAGCCTGGGAAATCCCAGAATGAAGCAAAAAGGAAGTAGAAGCAATCTGAGACACACACACACACACACACACACACACACACACACACACACACACACAGTTTGTCGAATCCCAGAATATGAGTTGTTATTTTTGAATTTTCATTTATTTCATGTGTGCGCACAGGTGTGTAGATGCTCATGTGAAGGTAACTTGTGGGAGTCTGTTCTCTTGTTCGACCATGTGGAGGTTGGCAGATCAAGCAGGTTATCAAATTTGGCTGTAAATTCCTTTATCCGATGAGCCACCTCAGTAGTCCCGAAGACGGGTTTTTATGCCATGGGAATCAACAAACTTCTCATTGGGAAAAACACGTTGTGTATAATGATTTCCATTTTTATTAAAGAATTATTTAAGTCTAATTATAATGATATAAAATTCATGATGTAATACCACAATTACCTTGTAACCTTCTAATATTACCAGTATTCTCTGTGTATGGATACTTAGGTTCTTTATCCATTTATCTATTAGTAGAAATTCAGGTGAATTCCACAATCTAATTACTGCGTATGAATGAGCAGCTATCTCTCCAACACACAAATTTCAAGACCCATTTGAATTTGGGAAGAAAAGAAGATTACAGATATGACAGCAGTCACATACCCAACAGTGGGGGTTACAAAGTGTCACTAGATAATAATACATGAGCCAAAGACTATAAAGGTCTTGGGAAAACTTTCTAATTGCTTAACAGTAGTGAGATAAGTTATGGTATTTTTACTTATATAGTAAAAAATGCCAACGGGTCCAGAAATAATTTTGAAAAGCTTATGGAAGTAGCTAGAACAGGAAGACATTAATAACTCCTCTCCTGTTCTATCTTGAAAAGTGCTGTGAAGGAGCAGAGACATATATCAAGTGAAGCGCCCACATTCTTACAGGCATCTGGGACTCATCTGCCCCATACAGCCAGCAACATGAGTGCATGCTTCCACGGAGCAGAACTTGCAGGTTTTGAAGAAAGTGATGGTTTCCAAAGATAGGATGTGTCATGTTAGGCAAAGGTGTCAGCTTGACATTTGTGAAGAATTAGTGGTTGAGTTAAGTGCCGCAGACCAGAGTTGCGGCCTTGAGACCAGGGCTCCCCCAGACCAGGTGGAGAACAGAAACACGCAACTCTCCAGGCTGAGTGATTCTGAACCCACTTTATTGAAACTTAGTGACAGCTTTATACTAGAAAATTTTCGGGCAAAGAATGTGTCCCTGCACCTGCAAACAGAGGAAAACAAACACAGACCCTCCCAGTCTCCTATGCTTAGTAAGAATAAACAATTTTTTTTTCCTAAATAGCTAACACATTGTTTGAGGGAAAAGACACAAACAGATTTTATTCTCCCAGTTTTTTCAATTTTATCTAATCTATAATGCTTCACTGGATAGCCATGGGGCTGAGCCCACATTGTTTTAACAGAGACTGCATTTTTAAAATACACAGAGGAGAACTGAGCTCCTTTAATAGTAAGGTTGCATATGTCTCCCTATGAGGAATTCCAAAGTATATTGCCATCAATAGTTGATGAGCCATCCGTGAACCATGCATTCTCCAAACCTGGGGTCCATACTGTCGGGCCCCATTTCGCCAAGGGTGTCTCATTCAGGGCAGAGGCGATCATTGGTGGGAGTGCACTCAGATGGTCCATCTCTGTGATTTCCCATAAGGCTGTTTGGGGAAGGGAAGACACAGCCCCTTTGCTACTGACATGGATTCTCCCAGTTTGGATTGCAAATACCATCCCCAGGGGACAGTCTTGGCATCTAGACTTTCTGGCATGATGGTCTCTTCCTTGACCTTCAGCCAGGGTAAGAGGGTATCACGGTTCCTTTTAAGGTTCTAGTGGACTGATAGCATAGTCTTATACTTCTGGAATTTCTGAGTTAGTACATAGGTGGGAATTTTACCCACCTATGTTTTAAGAATCTAGAAGTTATTCTCTATTTTCCTTAAGATCAGTGCACACATTCTGGCTAGCAAGTCTACTTATTGTGAGTCAAATCTCTATTTACAATTTGATTTAAAGTTAAAAGCAAGCTTTTTCTCTAAACCTAAGGACAGGTAAAAGGCACATCCAATTCCCAGAAGAATTCCTCCTGCCAGAGACAAAACTTAAATTATCTAGGGAGGAAATCCTAGCACCTGCCCATGGGCATTACTGTGATATTCCTCAGGGAGCAGGCTTTAGGTCCCCAATTGGCAGAGATACACCAAGGCCTGACAATTCCCGTATTTTAATGCCATGTCCTTTTCCCAGAAATTGTTTCCATAGAACAATGTTCTGCCACGCTGGGACCTGATCCACCAGAATGGTTGGATTAGGGTGTAGCAGTTAAGCCCAGAGCAAACCTGCAGGAGACTCTCTGGCTGATGGGGAAGGTTCAGGTGGCTGGGATTAGGCCCTGACATAAAATACAGAGAGCTGGTTGAAAGAGCTGGCATCCTTGTGTACACTTGGCCAGACATACTGGTCTGGCAAGTAAGGATCTTCCCTCTCTCAGCCGTTATGTAGAAATGGTGTGGCCAGTTCCCTGGACCCTGGTGTTGGTGCGTGCTCCCCAGTCAAGCTGGACTGTGAACTGTAACCAGACTATCATAAGAAAATAAACCCCTTGTTTCCTTAAGCTGTTTGATAGTGATTTATCAGCAACCATGCAGGCAAAATGCTACAGGCTGAAAAACCACATAAAGAGCTTCTTACCATTGTGATGCCACCTCGACTTTCCCCTCATTATTTCCTCATTATTACTATGGCTGTCTTCATTTTGCCAGGGTTGGCTCACACTACACACTAGTCCTGCCTTCTTCCTTTTCATGGGCCAGGTTACCACTCTTGCCCACTCAGAGGTAGGCATGCTCTTTGTTCATCCGGCTTGGCTCTTGATGGGCAAGTTGGCTCTTCTCCAACTTGCTAGCTTGGTACTTTTCAAAATGCGCTGAATGGTTGTTTGGAGCAGGTCTCTGCTGACTCTACTGGGCTCATTTTCAAATCTCTTCTGATCCACTAATGAGCCTTTATTAAAGTGGGTGAGAGAGAGGTGGAATCAGTCTTTGGACACACTGCTAAAATAAAGTAGGAGCAGCGAAAAGATCAAAAGAGAACAGCCACAAAGGAACACAGCTTCTCCACCACCCTCTTAAGTCTCTTTAAAGTTGATTTGTATTTTCTTTTATTCTCTGGCACGTTCATACATAAATACAATGAATCTCTGTGTTTTCAATCCTTATTACCCAATTGCATCGCTCTTCTTCCACTTTATGCTTTCTCCTTTCCAGCCAGTCTTCTTTGTACTTACGTGTCTTTTTTCCATGTCTATACTGGTAAGTGGCTGAGTACTTGCTGTGGCGTGGATGATTTATCAGTGGGTAAATTGTTCAATAAAGACACTCCCCTTCTCCTGTCTGTCATTACCTTTAATAGACGTTCAGAGAGGTATAATATTTTTTGAGATCTTTCTTCATCCACCCATGGTGAAATGTTGATAGACCAACTTTTGTGTGGGTCTAGCGGAAGCAGATATTGCTGCAGTGAGTTCTTAGGTGTGGGAATCCTATCATGTCTAAGGACACTGCCTGGACGATTTTTTAAAAACATGGAAATGTCAGTAGGAGTAAGTGAGTAGGTTGATTTTCGGTAGTCTTTAGCTTTGGTTCACCTTTGATATTATTTTTTTCTAGGTAACTCATTTGCTGGCAATATCCTGTGACCCCATTCCCCTCCCTTCTACCTAAGACCCATGAAGATTTAAATGACTGAGCGGAGAATGGAAACCAACCTTGCAGGATGTTTCAGAAATTTCCCTGGGATCAAACAATAATCTGGAAGCACTCTGCTGGTCATTATTGCCTTCACCCTTGGTCTCCCAGCTGCCCACTCTCAGACCCTATGTCTAGGACACCCTGAGTCCACAGAGTGAACGGCGGTGAACTGTGAAGGAGCCACCATGTACCTTTTCAAAAGTGTCCACTCATCCTGAAAGATCAAGGAAGAGATGCCTTCCAGATAAGCAATCGCTTGACCACTGCTCCCTTCGCTCCTCGCTGCTGCGCTCCGGCCTGGAGCGAGCAGTGTTCCGTTGGATGCAGAGCACAGGCTGTCCACTGCTCCAGAAATCTTCGTCTCTAAGAAGCTTGCCTTCCGCCAAATCAATTCCTTCCTAAGAACGCGTGGTCATGGTAGCGTCCAAGTGAACAGAAAAAAGCCAATTAAATAAAGTATTTGGCACTTGCTTTTATTAACACTTGTTTTCTTCATTAACTTCTGGATTTATTTCTTGTCTTTCCTTCTGCATAACATATATCATATGCATATCTGCGTAGCATATATATATATGAGCTAGGGATCGGTAAAATGTATATAAATAGCAAATATGAATCATAGGCATATAGTTAACTTATATTCCATATCTATCCCAAGCTTTATTTCTTCCTGCTCAACTGAGCAAAGTTACTTATTGATTTTTCTAATAATATCTTATCTAATGATAGAGTGCTTCTTAATGTATTCATATATGTGGTCTTTGAAAAGAAGAATGACTGTCTTCAAAATAAAAGAAAATTAACGAATCAGGGCTCATAGCTGCTATCTAAGGTTAGATTGAAGAAAAGGTTGTCCATTTTCTTGATTTGTTCTACAATTATTTGTTGAGTCCCGTTATGCACTGTGAATCATTTCAATGCTAAGATTTAGCAGTGAGTAAAACTAAAACAAGGAAAAGCTCATGGCTTTAAGAGCATGAGTCCTTGGTGTGGAGGACAAAAAAAGAAATGGTGTGGGACCGTGCCAAGTACAGTTCACTGATGTGGGGTGGGATGGAGAGGCGAGTCAGCTTATGGATTTGGACATTGTGGTCAGGGGGTCTCATAAAGGGAGGAGCGAGGAAAGAAGATGAGGGAACAGGTATGAAACATGCGAAGGCACAGAGGCAGCAAGTGGCTTCACGCCTTGGAACAAAGTGCAAAGGGTCCTGCGGGGGCGAGCTCTGTGCTGGGGCAGAGGATGGCAATGCGCAGGCTGCTCTAAGCAAGCTGGTCCTTCCTGCACGCGATCCCAAAGACCTTGTGATCTGCTTTCCCTTTAAAGGGATCATTGCGGCGGGCGCTGTGCGGCACAAATGGATAGATGGGGGCGTCCCGCTGGGAAGCGCGCGTGTTCTGGGCACACGGAACGAGCAGGAAATGGAGGGCTGGAGCTCTGCTTTCTTCTCAGCAACTTTCCATATGGCTCGGCGCCGTGCTGCAGTCAATCAATGCCTGTTCTCTGCCATGGGTAGCCTGCTCGGATTTCTTTCCCTTTCCTCCAGTGGCCGAGGTCCCACCTTTGCGCTCTGCCTCCCCATTGCAGGGTCCGTGTCCGCTCTCCTGTCACCTCGCACGTGCCCAGGGCCGGGGCAGGGAACGCGGCTTCGCCAGGCTCTGAGTTTTGCTAAAATTCTAACTCGCAAATCATAACCTGCTCCCCCCCCCGCGCCTTTTTCAATGAAAGCACTTCAAACCGTCGTTCAAGAGACCGTGAAGCATAGAAAGTAATGCAAGCAGCTACCCTTAAATATTCTAGAATGTACGATGTCTGCATTTCCCGGGCTGAGACTCGCGACTGCACATAAGGACTCGTTCTGTTTTGGTTTCACCTCTTTTAGCGTCTTGGTTTGATATCTACAAAACTTTGCCACGCGTTTTTTGGGGGATGATTTACCGCGAATCTGGGTTGAATTCTAAACTATGCTTCAAGTTTCAGAAAAGCGCAAGTTTTTTTTCTAAAAAAGAAGGGCAAGGAAATGGGGGGGGGGGTTACCGAGCTAATTTCTTACATTGTTTTGGACTTCCTTTCCGGGTCCTGGCTTCTCCCGACAGCTGGAGTGATGAATTCCGGAGACAGATTTGATAACCGGGAGGAAAACGTGAGCAAGGCCGAGCAAGGTTAAAGGTGACTCTGTGTTCTGCCTCTTTGAGCATCTTCCGCGTGGGCTACCAGGAGTCAAAGTTGGAGCCATCGATACCAGAAAAAAGACTCTTCTCTTTCCTGCTGAAGCATGCTTAGAAAAAGTCAACCGAGCAACCGTGGACAAAAAATTTGCATTGTGGGATGCGAAGTTATTTAAGGCATGGGAGAACTGACCATCCAGTAGTCAGAAAAGTGAAATTGGAAAATAAATCTGGAAATGTTAGCTGGTATCAGTTTTTGTTCAAGATATGTAAGTATCATTTGCAACCATTTTCTTCAAGGCATAACTAGAAATGTTCTGATGTGAGTCTAGGAATTTTAGGGCGATTTTTTCAGTGAGATAATGAATTAGTAAGAGGGAAGAAGCTGAGTGTATCCACATTTATTTTGAAACAGAAAGCAATAATAGGGCAGGAGACTGAAATGGGAGGCCTAGAGTGTGGGGGGATGACTCCCTAACACCTTCAAAACTGAACACAAAAAAATGAAAAATCAGTTTATGCCAAGTTTAGCTCTAACATATTCAGGGAGATGATGATAATTTAGGTAAACTCCTTTTTTTTTAGTAATATTTTTTATTATTTCCGCTCATACAAACTTAGTAGGTACACCGGTTACCTCCCTCCCTCCTCCTCCTCCTGACCCCCCTGCTCTCCCTCCCCTCACTCCTCCCTTCTCATCCCCAAGTGCCTCTCCCCCAATCCCCGGAGAATCCTTTAATGTGCATGCCAGACTCTCCTCTGGGTCCTCCTTTCCGATGACGTACAAGGACCCAGTGGCATTTCCCTGAACCCTTTCCTGTGTTCCCCTTAAGCATAGGAACACTATTATGGCTGTCAATTCCTTGCCTCCAAGGATCTTGGTGCTTTTAGCAAATGCTAGACTTTGTGGGGTCAGTAGTGTGTTGGACATTGCGCGGGGCATGCAAAGTCCAATTTTGATTGCTTCGGCCCTAACTTGTGTGGAATATCTTGTAAATCATTGCTCCTCCCATCCTTGTGCTCTTACAATCTTACCACCCCCTCTTCCGCAAATTTCCCTGAGCTTCAGGATGGGGAGAGATTAGGCTGGCCTGGTTTAGGTGGTTGATATAGAGTCTCTGAAGTTCTGGATTGTGGTTTGTTGATTTTCTTTTGCAGTTTTGTTGCTCCTGCAATGCCCTTCACTCCATCCTGATGGGCATTGTATGTCACCCCCTGGCCAGAGACAAAAAGCTGTTAAACTGGAGTCTTGTTATAATAGCACATTCAAAGGTAGATGTAATAAAAGTAGGAAACCACAGTGAGGGAGGGGTCAGTCACCCATTTGCAAAATGGTTACTTTTTATCTGCCAGACTATATGCCCTCCTCTTCTGGTGAGATCATACCCCCTCAATTGTAAATGATCAGGAACGAAAGTCTGTGAACTTAACCAGGTGTCTCATTACTTACTTGCAGTCCTTGATGGAGGCCTATTTTCTCTGCTGTAACATGGTCCCCTCTCTCCTTGTTTCTGGTGTGGCCCTCCAACCCCATCCCTCCTGTTCCTAATCCTTGCAATTACTGTAGGTAATACATAGATTTACCTATGAGTGTCTCAAGATGGGCTGGGTGGGTTTGGTACTAGGAGCCACCTATTAGGGAGTATATATGGCACTCAGTTTTCTGGTTTGGGATACTTCACTTAATATAATTGTTTCTAATGACATCCATTTCCCGGCAAATTCCAGTAATTCATCATTTTTGATGGCTGAGTAGTACTCCATTGTATAGATATACCACATTTTCCTTATCCACTCGTCAACTGTTGGACGTTTGGGTTGATTCCATGACTTTGCTATTGTAAACAGTGCTGCTATGAACATGGTTGTGCTTGTGCTATCAAGGTGAACCTCTGCTGATGGGGGTTATTCCCAAAAGTAGAATCGCAGGGTCATATGGCATTTCAATCTTTAGTTTCTTGAAGAATCTCCAGATGGCTCGCCAGAGTAATTTAGGTAAACTCCTAAGGATGAAGAAGGAAGAGAAGGAATCTTCTTTCTATGTAGTTTGGAAAGACAATGACTCCTCTATGGGAATCAGGAGAGAATTCACCAGTGGTTTGAAAAAAAGGGTTTCTGAGATTCAAACTGCAAATTCTTGCTGGATAGGTTTGCTAAGGACAAAGGATCACCTGTGGCTGTCCACAGGGAGTGAGACCAAATATCATTCTGTTAGGTGTTGAGCGTCTTCCTCTTCCAAATGTTCCTCTATTTCCTTTATTTAAGGCAGTAGAATGAGAGATGCAGGCGCTAATGGGTCCTGTACTTCGGGGAGTCCCTGGTTACAGAGAAAATGGTTGTATAGCTGGGAGAAAGTCATCTAGGGGTTTCTGGGAGCTGCAACTTGAGCACTGTCGTGCCAGATGTATTCATGACGTCAGTAGGGTTTAATTAAACCCTCAGCTGGGGCCAGAAAGAAGTCAGGTGAGTGACAGCTGAGGGGGAGGGAGGAGGTGGGATTCCAACGGAACTTCTTTATAATTTCTAATGTAAAACCAAGAGGAGTTCAGAAGCCGTGGCTCCACTATGAGGTTTTCTTTAGTTCTTTCAGGCTTATAAGCTTAGTGGTCCCAGTTTCTGGAAATGTTTTGACAGAAAAACCTCAGGGGGAAATGGATGTGATTGTTGAAGTCAGGAAGGGGCAAGTTGAGTCTTATGCCCCTTTTGACAAGCTGATTTCCTGTTGGACAAGAGTTGGTGTAATTCGGGAGTCTCTGAGACAACGGAGGAGAGGCACTCGGTAGGAAACTGAGCTGGTTCTACAGAGATCTGAAACATTCTAGATCAATTCAGAAGCCAAAGACAACAGCCAGAGTAAATGCTGGACAGACTGAAGGAAGAGGGAACTGAAATGAATGGGCATATACTGGAGATTTTGAAGTTTACACTGGACGTCAATAGGCCCATGGTATTCATTGATGATCTGTGTATAATTCATTTATATCGACAATGATTTTTGTAGAGTTGAGAAAAATGTCCTATACCTGTTAAGAGCACAATGTATTTTAATCTATGATATAGAATCTCTTTACTCTCTGTTTAGACTAAGAATTCAGCAAGGGTACTACATGGAAAACCAAACGCACAAAGACTTTTCTTTCTGAGTCGTGGCCACTCCTGTGCTTGCCAGAGCTGTGCTTGGTTCTCTCCCCCTTCTGAGATCCTCCTGAGTGAACCAGCTTTGATCTTTAGAATGTGCTGCAGCCAGCAAGTGCCTCAAAGAAGACGGCAGCCAGTGCAAGACAGTTCACGCTGGTAATTTCCTTGCTGTTTGGAATTTTTATTCATCTGAATTTGCTGCCATAATTCCGCTTTAAATGTGACTTTCAGAGGGGCATTGAAACGGCTCAGTGGGTAAAAGAGAAAAGCGTGATGATTTGAACTTGGTCCTCAGAACCCATAAATTGGAAGGGAACAATTGCCTTTTGAAAGTTGCCCTGGAATACAATTGTGTGTACCGTGCCATGCTGAGTGGACATTCAATGTGCACATTCACACAAACATACGCAGACTAACTAGCCAGCTAAATAACTAAATAGAAAAATGAATATTTTTAGCAATTGGTTTTGTCTTTAGGTGGTCTAAGAAGAAGTTTGCTCTTCTGAAATTAATTGCATCGACCTGAAACCTGAAGTCTTTTTAGAGTCAACATTAAGAAGTAAAGTCTGAGGCAAACATGTCTTTCCTACCATTTTATAAATGAATCTCTGTATCTGCAGGAGCTTCAGAGGAGACAAGCACACACAAGCATACAGTCTGTACACATCCATGAGCATCTAAAATTAAACTTGTGTGCTGATGGACAGAGAACTCCCGTAGCTAGATTTAGCATCCATTCCTTTCTGGTATGAGAATTACTTGTTCAGGTGACTTCCAGGTAAAAAAGAGTACACTAATTAAAGTTTGGCAGGTGAAATGAGACCTTAAAGATCTTGGTGTGGGTGCCAGGTTACACATACTAAAATGGAGATAGTCAGTTTATGTCTATGTGGTTAGTGCACCGAGCTGTGGGGAATCCTTGAAACTGCTGCTCAGACCTTTGGGCCAGGAGGTAACTGCAATGAGGTTACTGACCTAGGAGTGTGTTTTAACTAGATAGGCACTCTTGATGCAGATTACTAGTGCTTGGCTATCATCATCTAAGCATGTTGGTGCATTTACAACCTCTATAGATCCTTTTGATGTTCTTTGGATAAGTATTTCATTGAAAATTAAATTCTAGACCCCTTAACTTCTGACCCATTTTGGTTATCTGCCTAGTTCTTTTGCCATATTCTAGTAAGCTCCCTGTGAAATTTCCCCTGAATACATGTTTGTGTCTTGGAATTTCAAGAATATCTAAAACACTTCATTTGGCTCTGGTGTGGAAGTACTTACCTAGGTAACTGACAGGCAAGGATACATCAGATGAAGAAGTTAGTTACATCTGGTCCCAGCTAGTGACAGGACTTGAAGGCCAGGTCAATTTGCTTCTTTTCTCTCTCTCTACCATCTTATGTAAATCTGTCCTAGCCCCAAGATGACAGATGGCACTAGAGCGGTAGCACTTCCTTGCATCTGGTATATAGTTGCAAAGTAAAGATTGCATACGAAAAATATATGGAAGGAATTTTTACCTTTTTCTGCAAATTTCCTTTATGGAGCCTGACACTCACCAAGATTAGGTAACAGAAAGGGATTTATGTAACTTTCCTCCGAAGAGAGAAAGTGACAGAGATGGTCTTGATATCATGAGAACTGAGGGGTCATATCTGGAGGCCTGAGAATTCTATTTGTCTTGGAGGGTCTTCATTCTGAATGGCACTAGTGAGTTTTGTGTTCCTCTCTCTCCTTCAATCTAATTAGATGCCTCGTCTCCTCCCATACATAAGTCCCCTTAGAGAGAAGTGGATGAAACTGGATATTTAGCAAGGAAAGAAGTGAAACTTGAATGGTTTCTCAGGAGAAAGGAAGGTAGGCTTTGAGAAGAACAGCTATGTAAGGAGCTGAGACGTGAGTGATTTCTAGGCTCTCTGAGGGAAGGGGTAAGTTATAGGGCAAAGCAGATGTCTGTATCCCATGTTATTGCCTTAACTCAAACATTAAAATATCAGCAATTTCATAGTGTCAACCTCATCTTATAACTCCCTTCTCTTCTGAAGCAATAGATTTTGTTCATGCAAGCTGTACATATTCACTTACCAGTTAGCAATGCAATCAATCGCAAGAAATGTGTTGTTAGGCTCTTGCGACCATCATAAAATGTGCTTATGCAAATCTAGATGCTATGGCCTATCATACGCCCTGATTATATGTTGTTAATTGTGCATATATAAATGTGTATGTGTGAGTGAGCATGTTGATAAAGTCTATAGCTTCCCAACATCTTTATGAGTAAAATAACAAGACATTAACACAATGGTTCAATCAGGAGACAGAGTAAACATGAGTTGTATAAGATTACCACTCACGTTACAAATGGAATGATTTATTATTGGCTCTTGTATAAGTAGAAGAAATGCACTGTAAGTTAAAGGCACAGGAGATACATAAACTGGAAGGAGCAAAGTCATTTGTTCTCAAGTAGTGTGTGCCATTCATAACTGCATGCGCTACATTTTTATGCATCTGACACCTGTCCGGCTCCTTTCGTACCAGCAGCACCTGAAACACATGAATGATATAATAATATCACCATAATCTTATGGGCTTGCTATTGTGTATGTGGGCCCAAAGACACACACAGACACACACTCACAGACACACACACACACACACACACACACACACACACACAGACACACACACACAGTTCTTGGACAGTTTCATCCATGTATGCAATGAATTTATTTTACCCCCTTTTTACCCTATCTCATCACCCTTCTTCCCATTTGAAAACCTTCCAAGAAATCTCCCTCTCCTGTTTATGTCCATGTATGTGTGCACATGATCCGCTGGATATCATAAAGGCTGGCTCCATTAGCATGTGTCTGGCATGTGCTGGAACATGGATAAAGTATGAGAAGGCATAAGCAGCTCCTCTTCCCTCAGCCAGCATTAATCGTCACTAGTCCTCAGGGAGGAGCAGCCCTCACTGGCTCTTCACCCTTCTGTGATGAAACGCTGATAGGCCAACTCTTGTGCAGTTCTTGTAAACACAACTTCAATGAGTCTGCACAGGTTGCTGCAGGTATTTTGTCTTATTATTTAAGTGTGTGTGTGTGTGTGTGTGTGTGTGTGTGTGTGTGTGTATGTGTGTAAAAGAGGACACTTGGGTGTGCATGTCTATAAAAGTCCAAAGGTGACTTCGAGAATCATTCTGGATTGTTCTATCTCCTTTTAGCTTTCCTTTGGGGTTTCCCAGGCTCCACCTTCCAGGTTGAGAATTATAGGCCACCGCCATGTCTGTCAGGCATTTTTCACATGAGATCTGGAGATCTGAGTTCAGGTCTTTTTTGTTCACAATGCACAGGCTGTAACCCCAGCCCCCACTGCAGATATTTCACTAAGTACATGTTACATCATGATTTCTTCCCTTGAGGACATAATATTCTAGCCAGATACTCATAGATGTGTGAGGGTTATTCCTGGTGCCAGGGCTACCAGGCCAGGTAGCAGTGGTGTGGCGCTGGCGATGTAAACGACACCAGCTCTGTGCCACACTTAGAGCCGTCGCTGAGCCGCCCTGTTCCCAGAGCTGCCTCCAGTCTTTGTCGTTGGCACGTTCATCTCAGTCTTCTCTGGAAGCCTCTGCTATGCATTTGAAAACTCACCAAGCTACATTTTTAAGCCAAGGGTGTTTCTCTCAGCAGATCTTCCATGCCTCAGGAAGCAGAGAACATGGCAGCCTAAGGAGGAGGTAGGAACCGGATTTCACGGACGCCGAAAAGTGAGCATGCATCCGCTCCCGTAACTAAGCATGTGGAGATGTCTGTAGAAAGGCAGTCCAGAAATAAGCAAGAAGTGAAGCTATTTTTAAAACCTGCAAGTTTTAAAAGGGAATGAGTTCTTACAAATACATTATAGGGCTTTTTATGCTTTCATTCCAGAAATTTAGAGATGATTGGGTATTGTTATTTTTAATTCATCTTTTTTAGAAGAAAAGTTTATGAAAATAGATCTCTCTACAACTTTACAAAGTAAGCCGAGTGTTAGCTTAACATTGACTTCCTTTTTTAGATTTCTTTACTTTCAAGTTCATCCGCCATCAAATTACATGGTAGTTCTTCCTCCCAGACTACCTGTGGCAGGGTTTTTATGTGAGTGGAATCCTTGAATCTTTCCTCGAGGAAATGGTCAGAAAGCGAGGCTGAGCCCAGTAGTTTGTTTTCCTATAAATGGATCTTGTTAGAACATATGGAATCTTGCAGAGTCTGTAAGTTCCTTCACCCAGTGGATGGCAGTGGTACTTTCTCTATGAGATATTAGCGTTTCAAAGATTTTGTTTCAATCTTGCCTACATAACTGAATTATAAGTCCTTAGATTCTTGATTAAAAAATAAACTAAATCATGTTAAAGTTAACAATTCTGCTGTTTGCTATACTAGGTATATTACTGTATATCTTGATTTGTGTGTGTGTGTGTGTGTGTGTGTGTGTGTGTGTGTGTGTGTGTGAGAAAGAGAGAGAGAGAGAGAGAGAGAGAGAGAGAGAAGCTGAGGCTTAAGACTAGAGTTTCTTGTTTTACATGCAAGCAGTCTACCACTGAACTGCACTTTCATTCTCATTTTTACTTTTCATTTCTGAGACAGATTCTAGCAAAGTTGGCCAGCTTGGCCTTGAACTTGTTCTGAAGCCAGGAATACTTTAGACTTTGGGTTTTCTTGTCTCAGTTTCCCAAGTAGCTGAGTTTGCAAAATGGTGTTACCCTACCCGGCTTATTTTGATTTTTCACAAAATACTTTTAAGTCTAGAGATACACATGCTATTATATCCGTATTTATAGTATGAGAAGATAGCCAGAGCAATATTCTTCTACTGCTTACAAAATCTTTAGAACTCGAGTTTGCTGCATTTGTGCCACTGACAGCTCCTTTCAAGCACAGCACGACCCTGAAATGTAGTGTTTGGAATTCGCTCAAGCGAAGGGTCTGAGACCCCAATGAGACAGGCTATGCTTTCCTCTGGAAGGACGGAAGGGTCCTGTGGCTTAGTGGGGTTTCTGGACAGAACACACAGTTCTGGGTCCGCAGCTCAGGACAGCAGCCATACACTTGGGCTCTTCCAACTACTTCTGCTTCTTCCCATTCCTCCTCTCTCAGCAAATGTTTAGACCTTCTTCACATAGCAAAGGCATACCAAAGTCTCCAGTTGCTCAGGCTGTCCACACATCTTGGTTTGATGCTGGCTAATCAAATGGGGGTAATTAGGAAATGCATCCCCACAGTGATTTCTGTCATTAATTTCTCATATATGTTGATGCTAATTGATCCTTCCACATAGGTTGTGTGCAAAATACTTTATTCAAACTTGATCCCCTTCTTTTGTCCCTTTCCTCCTTCCTCACATATGTATCTTTCCCTTCCCCCCCCTTTTTCTCTTTCTCTCTTCTTCCTTGTGCCGGGGTCTATACCTTAGGCGTTTGGCTTGCTGTCTGCACACTTTGCCATCATAGCGGTCAAGCCTTTAGTGAATGACCAGATGGTTGGGTGATTGCCCAAGGGAGAAGAGGATCTTGTTCCCAGCTGCTCAAAGGAGCAGCTTACCGAAGGAGAGAGCATCATTTGTTTGGAGGTGGCAATCTGTAGTCAGGAGACCATGGTGTCGATTTCACTGGGATATTAGGGTTTGACAGAAAATACAGTTTCGAGCACAGACTTGAGAGAAGCAGAATCCTTAGGGACAGAGGGCCTCAGCCAAACCAGAGAAAGTGTGTGTGTGTGTGTGTGTGTGTGTGTGTGTGTGTGTGTGTGTACATGATACCCGACGTAAATCTGAGAAAAATCACATAGGTCAATGTAAGGCAAGATCTCCTTAAAATGTAAAACTTTTGCTCTCAGGCACTTGCCAAACTTGATCTTTCTCTGGAACACTTCTTCCCAGTCTCAGTGAAGTGATCCAGCAACAGCTAACTCACTGCTTCCCAATCAGGCCATTTCGTATTTGTTGGTTTTTTCTATTGAAAAAACGTGGGGGTAGAGTTTCATAGACATTCAGACATTCTGACACGTGTTATGGAAGTATGTAAAAAGAAAAAGTGGGTAGGTGTGGGAAGAGTGGGAGGCTGAAAGGTTATCTTATTTATGTTTTCCAGAAAGTGATTTCAAGTATAAAATATGCATTTATATTTTGAAGTGTGTCAAAGTCTGAAAAATGATTTTTAGGTATTTTTGATAACATGGAAATTGTGAATGTAACTACTTCTTTGAATACCCGGATATTTATTTGGTCCCCTTGAGTGTAGTTCATTTTTTTCCTTATTTGAACTGTAGTCATTTCAGAGTATACTATACATTCAGAGTGATTTTTATCACTGTAGAAACAAAGTCTACAAAATAGTTCATAGATATTTAAGGTTAATTTAAATTATAAATTCAAATTCTTTGGATGGGACATTGACTTGCTTGCATCCTGAAATTATCACTGATATTTTTCCTTTACAGTAAGTTGTGGAGGCAGCGATGTAGTGAACCTGCTCACGGCACTGCTGCGCTGCGGTTGCAGTAATTCTGTGCTAAGCATCTGCTTGCCCTCTCATCACTGTCCTATTGAGTAGTAAACACAGCATTTGTTTTAGAGAAAATTACTGCATCAGGCTAAATGGTTTGAGTTGGCATGTTAGGCCTTTAAGAAAGCACATGTTTTAGTAACATATAATTTTTTAATGGAAAGAATTTTCTCATCAAGTTTTTCCCATAAGGACTGAAAAATAACTCTTGATTTATGCTGTTTTTCTTGTTCAAAATAAGTTGTATATGTTGAGGATAACTACCTGCCTTATAGGAAACTATCTTGTTTATCTAAGGTGTGAAAGTCTCACACTTTAGAAGGAATAAAAGCTTCTGGTGTGACATTAGACAGCCCAGCATGCTTCCCCAGTGATCTCAAAGAGCTAGTGTGCTTCCTGTGTGACATCAGAGAGCTAGTGTGCTTTCTGTGTGACATCAGAGAGCCAGCTAGTGTGCTTCTTGTGTGACCTCAGAGAACAAATGTGCTTCCATTGTGACCTGGGCTGCAGTGTCCACTTGCGTGGAGAAGCTAACAGAGTCCTACTGCTCATTCCTTAGGCTCCAGCCTTCCTGGGAAAATTCTTCGGTCATTCTTGCTGTGCTGTGAAGCGATGGCGTTTTGTCCTCTTGGATATTGACATCTAAACATCTGTGTGTGTTCAGGTGGCTTGTCTGTGTCCGCAGAGAAACAGGTTGCTATTTTCATGTAAGTTTACAGCTTTTTGATGGCATGAGGTATATGTGTGGTAGAGTTCATGTGAAAATACCTGTTTTGATGAAGTAGGCAGAACTAAAGATTTATGACACAATAAACTTTTCTTGAGCATTGATTTCCACTTTTGTACTTTGCTTTAAATAGTATTTAAGTTTTTTTTTTTTGCAGGAATTATACTGACTTTATTTAGATAGAGTTTACATCTTACAATTCAGAATATTTTCTTATTTATTTATTTATCTATTTATTTATTTATTTTCCCAATCATACAAACTTAATAGGTATCCCAGTCCCCTCCCTCCCTTCACCCTTCCATGGACCCCATTGCTCCCTCCCCCTTTTCCCCTTCCTTTCACACCTTCCCTCCCTTTCTTCCAGTGCCTCCCTCCCCCCCCCCTGAATTCTTGGAGCATCCTTTAGTGTGAATGTCAAACTTCCCTCTGGGTTCTCCACTCTAATGAGATGTAATGACTCAGGAGCATTGCTTAGAGCCCTTTCATATGCTCCCTTTTAGTATGGGAACACTATTGTGACTGTTAATCCCTTGCCTCTAAGGATCCTAGTGCTTGTGATCCATGCTAGACTTTGGGGGGGTCAATGATATGTTGATCATTGCGCAAATCATGCAAAGTCCTATTATGGTTACTGTGGCCCTAACTTGTATGGAGTATCTTGCGTATCATTGCTCCTTCCCATCTTTAGGCTCTTACAATCTTCCTGCCCCCTCTTCTGCAAACCTTCCTGAGCTTTAGGATATGAAGAGATTTGGTTGGTTTGGTATTTTCTTTACATTTTTGATTAACTTCTTTTGAAGTCTTTGTAATGTTTATTATCTATTCATGTAATATTTATATATTTGACAAAAGTATGTGTGTATATTTATATTTATAGTATACAACATAAAGGTTAAATATACCTAACTGACATGTACACATATTTACTTTCATTGGTGAGAAATACAGGCTACTCTCAAAGCTTTCAATAATGTGTGTGTGTGTGTGTGTGTGTGTGTGTGTGTGTGTGTGTGTGTGAAGAGGGCATCTATGTGCTTGTGGAAGTCCAAGGCTGACTTAGGAAATCCTCCTGGATCATTTACCTCTTATTGCCTTGGATTTCCCAGGCTTTGCCCTCCGGTGCTGGAAGTTCATGTCTCCATCATTTCTGCCTGGTATTTTTAATGCTTGATTGGAGATCCAAATCAGGCCCTTCTGCTTGACAGGCCCTGAGGCATTTTATGAACTGTAGTCTCCATGGTATATTATGGATCTCTTGAATTTGCTCTGTATAAATAGAACTTTGTATCTCTGCCTCCTGATAACCATTCTACATCTGTGTCTATATGATGTGTTTTGTCTTTCTGTGTCTGGCTTTTTTCTCTTAGCTTTATGTCCTCTAAGTCCATCTCAGATGGCAAAACTGGCCTTTCTTATGTTGAATAGGTTCTCACCTTGTTCAGTTATTCCTGTTAATAAACACTCACCCTTGTTCTTTCATAGAAACATGACTAGTGCTTCAATAAACAGGAGGCTGCAGATATGTCTGACGTGATGGTTTCTATTCCTTTGGATCCTTATAACAAAAAGGTTAGACTAGATCATTTGGTAGTTCAATTCCACGTGCACATTCTGTAGTTCATCTTTTTAAGTCACAAACCTTTTGAGTAGACCAAATATGTGTCTGGTATCATGAGAAATGCTTTGATTACAAGATGAAAAGCAGAGCCCAGATCAGAAACAAGGAAGGACCAGCGAGATGGCTCAATGGGCAAAGGATCTCGATGCCAGCCCATGGACCTGGGTTCAATCCCTAGAACCCACATGTTGGAAAAAGAGAACCGACTCTCATATTTGTCTTCTGACCTACATAGACATGTTCTGGAGCATGCACGCTTATACATACACACACACACACACACCAGTGTAAAAAAACATAAAAAGAAGTAAGCATAATACATTAATTAAAGAATCACATGTTAGTGATTGATATCAAGAAAGTGGAATACAGGATGTTGTAAAGTTTTAAGGTGTGCTAATGAGCTCATTGGGGAATGTACTGCTACTTAAAAAATGTTATTTACTTATTTTACTCTATTTATTTGAAAGAGAAAGAGTGAGATACAGAGAGAAAGACACACACACACACACACACACACACACACACACACACACACACACACACAAGAGGTATACACATGCCATGGTGTACAGGCAGAAGTCAGGGTCTAATGTTCTCTTTCAACCATGTGGGATTCTAGGTATGGAACTCAGGTCTCCAAGTTTACGAGCAGGCACCATATCCACTGATATTTCTCACTTACCTCTAGAAATGCACTGATCTTTCAAGTGTAATTTGTTGACGTTGCATTTGCAAATGCCAGTAGGCTGGAAGAGAACTTAAGCCCTCAGTTTTGACTTGGTGAATATATCAGTGCTGATGTACTTCGAAACCATTAGCAGCTGATTGAAGACTGGGTTCATTTCTATTCCTGTTACCGTGATGAATGAGAGAAGAATTCACAAATAATCCTTGATGTTAACAGTGGGTTGTCATTGGCAGCTGAGGCGGCACACGGGGAAGTTCAGTGCATGCTTCACAAGGCTCACGTATGTCATATCCCTATTATTATTAATATAAATTTCATGGTATAGTTTTTGGTGTTCAGACACTAAGCACATACTTTGATATAAGGTAAAATCCAAATCAAGATAAAACTTGGATTTGGAAATAGAAAACTTTATTAATTTATTGTAAGTTTTATTAAAGAATTTAAAGCAGGATTTGGCTAGAAGGATCGGTCAGTAAAGGTGCCTATATGTAAACCTAGTAGCTTGAGTTCTTTCTCCAGAGCCTAGGTGATGGAAGAGGAGAAATAACTCCCAAAGTAATTATCTGATCTCCATATTCATTCTCTCTCTCTCTCTCTCTCTCTCTCTCTCTCCTCTTTCTCTCTTTCTCTTTCATAGAGTATTTATAAAAGGATCCATGTACAGAACATATAGCGAACTCTGAAGTTATTACGAAACAAGTAATTCAATAGATGGGAACGTATTGAAACAGATTAATAGCAAAAGATTAAAAGCAAAGAGATTTTCAACATCAGCAATTCTTAGAAAAATGCAAGTAACAGAGAGGAGGCTAGGTCTTGTGTTTCTTAGAGTGCTGATGGGAACTTAATGTGCTAAAAAGGTGTTGGAAAAGGAGTTCGGTGGATTTTTAGGTCAAATACATAGAATCATGTATAGTTCATCTGACTCCACTCATAAACAATTACAGGAAATTCAAAGTAATGCATAGGTGCAGACAGTTAATTGGGTGTCCTTGGCTCAGGAATAGAAGTAAGGTAATGGGGAAAAGAAGAATTACAAGGAGACTTTATGATTGGCTGACATATGCTGAATATGCTATCAGAACTTACATAAATATGCCCTGTAAATAAATGTAGATGAAGAAAATTAAAAAAAGGAATTCTCTTGAAGAGAATTGTCCTTCTGGACCTTTCCTATTTCAGCTCATCTTCTATGTGGGAAGCAGACTGACCCTCATTCTGGGTTATGTTCTCATGAATATGCCGTAAGTAGCACAGGATGACAGGGCTATACCTCCTGCTGCAGCGAAGATCAAACGTGCTTCCGTCTCATTACAAAAGACTCGAATTCCCTAAGCTTGGGGCTGCTCTGGTCTGACTCAGTCGTCATGCACACAGGTGCCACCCTGGTCAGCACATCACAGCACTGGTGAAAACGGAATCCTTCTGGCTGGCACGGGAAATGTTGACCATCTGCCTAATGCCGTTGCCAGGAGCAACGACCTACCCCTTGTCTGGGATCCAGGAATCTGTGTCTTCTACCAGCATCTAGCTTTGGCAGGCTAGTTTGTTTGCTCTATGTAAGAGTGAGTTTTCACATGCTTCTCAGTGAAAGTGTCTACATTTCTGATTCTCCATTCCACAGATTCTGTATTATTCCACCAAGCACTGACATATTTCACTTTTCCCACATTAATAGGACAGAGCTCTAAAAAAAGAAAACTAGTGACTGTGTATGTATGTGTGTCTGTTTGTGTGTGTGAACGTGGTATGTGAGTGTGTGGTGTCTGTGTATGTGTACATGCACAGAAGAGAGAAATGGGCATTAGTTGCCTCCTTTACCACTCTCTGGCTCTTTCCTTGAACTTGGGGCTCATCTTTTCTCCATTAGGCCATGAGTGAGAAAGTTGCAGTAACCTCCTGTCTCTGCCTCTTTGGCGCTGGGCTTACTGGCTTCTGTGGTTAATACACGTTACATGAGACTCCAAACTCCTGGTTCTATGATTCTGCAGCAACCACTGAACCTTCTCTCCAGCCTCAGCAACTGGCTTTTTATTTGTGAATTTTCCTTTGACAACAAATAAAAATGATGTAACTGACACCTATTTATTATACACCATAAGTTTTTTTAAAATTTATTATTTATTCAATTGTGCGTGTTTGCATGTATTCGTGTGTGCACGTGTATGTGTGTGTATGTATGTGTATGCGTAGAACCATGGACGAATTCAAGAACCACCATGGACGCCTGCACCTCCTCCTTGTTTACTCTGCCCCCCGGGATTCACAGGCTCCGCCCTACCAGGACCGGAAACGCAGGCTGACCCCAGGCCACCCTGGCTTCTGCCCGGCGTCTATACATGGGGTCTAGAATCCGAACTCAGGACCTTCTGCCTGCAAGGCAGAGGCTTAACCCCTGAGCCACCTCTTCAGCCCCCTACACCATAAGTTTTGAACTCCCAATGAGAAATAATGAATTATAAAATACATCAAAAGCAATAGCTTTTAAGAACTGAGAAAAGTTACAATCATTCAAAGGTCACTTGTTCCCAGAATGCTTAACTCATCTAAGCACCATAAAGTGACATTCTCTTTATTAAGCCAAATATATTGATGTAGATTTTGTAGATACCCCTCACCCCTGTACTTTACCATAAAGCAATAAATTGTAGAATTAAATGAGTATTGAAAATTTAATGCTTATGAGATCATAACCATAATCAAGATACAAAACAGTCTCATCATCCTCAAAGGATTCCATGGAATTCTACAACCCTAAATGAACTTTGGTAACATATGAAGACTTTTGCAATTGGTATATTTAAAAATAGCTTGTTTTTTAAATTCTTTTTTAGGTTTACAAGCATATTGAGTACTTATTCCTGTTTCCCTACATCCCCCCTCTCTCCCATTCCTTCATCAATCCTTCTCTCTCTCTCTCACCCTCCTGCCTATCTGGTTCTATGTACCTCAAGATTCCCTCTGGCTTGCCAGTTCTTATGGGGGTTCAGGCCTCTGTGGAATACCAAGTTGCCTTTCTTCAGGCCACCCCACCGATAGGGGCATTTCCCTTCACTCATTCAGTTTTACAACCCACAGTTTCCACTGTATTTCTTACATCTCTTGGGTTCCTCAGTAATCTATTGTTGCAGTTCACCTGCATGGTTGCTGATAAATGATCATTAAATGGCTTAAGGGAACAAGGGGTTTATTTTCTTACTGATAGTCCAGTTACAGTTCTCAGTTCAGCTTGATGGGAGAGAGCACACACCAACACCAGGGCCAAGGGAACTGGCCACACCATCACCACATAACGGCTGAGAGACAGACAATCCTTATTTGCCAGACCAGCATGTCTGGCCAGGTGTACAGAGGGATGCCACCTTCCTCAACCAGCTCTCAGCATTTTATTCACCCATTCAGGGTCTAGTCCCACCCACCATAGGTTGAGCCTTCCCCATCAGCTAGACGATCTCCTGCAGGTTTGCTCTGGGCTTAACCCAACAATTAATTCTCCACAAATGTGCCCAGAGCTCAAACCCTCAACCATCAAGTTGACACCTGTGCCTAACTATGACATCTATGGTATGTCAGTCATCATGCAGGTCTGGTCAAAGACAAGTCTCACTGTAGTGAGTTCCTAGATGCAGCAGTCCTGCCTTGAATGGAATGTCTTATCCCACAGTGAACCTTCCCATCTTTAGGTTCTTATAATTCCACTGCCCTCTCTTCTGCAAGTTTCCCAAAGCCTTAGGATGGGGAGAGATTAGGTTGTTCTGATTCTGGGGGAGCCTTGCTGGGTTGCTGGTGCTCTGCATTAGGCCTGGCCACTTCTGTCCACTTCACTGCTCTTCTACGGCCCTAGGCTGCATTCTGTCAAGGTGCAGAGATCCTCTACTTCTGTTGTAGAAGAAGAATTCTAGGCAAAGTGTTAAGAATTCTTCAAATCTAAAAATAGCAGCTATTTACAGAGCAGTTTCGTGTACTGTCTTCCTAGCTATAGGTTCATTGGCCGTTTTACCCTATTAGTCTATGTCCTTACCTTTTTTAGGTTCTTGTTCTAATTAACAGTAACAGGAATGTGTTCCATTCTGACAAGCAGGTCTTGAGTTCAATCAGAAAGCTGTTGGTTGTCTCCTTGATATTCATGCCACTATTACACTAGTGGTCACCTGTTGCATATTACTCAGTCATCAGAAAGAATAAAATTATGGAATATGCCGGTAAATGGATGGAACTTGAAAATTTAATATTGAGCAAAGTATCTGAGACACAAAATTAAGCATTGCATGTTCTTTCTTGTATGGGGATGATATCCTTGTCAATATATTTGGACTGGAATTAATGTAAGAGCCAGAATGGTGGGGGTGAAACCTTTTAAAGTGGAGATTTAGGATACCATGACAAATAGGGTGAGGGAGGGAATAATTGGGAAAAATACAAGCAGAGAGTGAGGGGAAGGGAATAGAAGAGACAGAGAGATTTACAGAAAAGCCCTAAGATTGTGGGAGGTAACATCACAGGAACCTCACATGCTAAAAGTATGTCAAAAATGTCTTTTAAAGAAATGAACAAGAATGGGAAGCCCCTATGCAGAGGCACACAGAGTGAGGAAAATGGGGGAGGATCCCTGAGCTGATCCACTTGGAATCTAGTGACAAAATTATATACTAGAAGTAGCAAGAATGTGACACTTCCTAATAAAATGTTGGTTAGAGAGGTCTCAAAGGCCCCCAAACATTACAGGCTTTTGCCACAGCTCTTGGTTGCTCTCCAAAAAAACTATCAGTAAGACCCTATTAATAAAGAGGCAACACATATCACAGAACATGGGTAAAATACATGAACTGGATCTAGTGTGAGAACTTCCTCCTTGCTGGATAGCTTACACAGTACCAAGGAATACTGTAGATGCTACTGGGGGAGAGAAATAATCACAGACCTTATAACACATGAGATCTGTAAGTTGCAACTTCTGTTTTTTGTAAACAATTTTTATTTCCTTATCTCATCCTTCTCAAGCAATTGTGTTAGACAGACTTTCAAATGACAGAGATAACAAACCTCTAAAGAGAAAAGGTTCAGTTTGTCTTGATAGTTTTGGAGGTTTCAGCCTAGGAATGACTGTTGCATGGTGCTTCAGATTCATAACTGGGACATCATAGCAGGGAGTGTATAATGGAGGACCGTGTATTACCTCATTCCCAGGTAGAGAGAGAGAGAGAGAGAGAGAGAAAGGGAGGGAAGGAGAGAGAGAGAGAAATTAGAAGTAGCAAGTTGTCTTCAAATTCCCTTTGAAGTTTATCCCAGTTATCCAGAAAACCTCCCACTACGCCACATCTTGGGAGTTACCAGTCCCAAAAGCATCTGGCAGGGAGCCAAGCCTTTAGCACACGGATCGCTAGGGGAACACAGGAGTCTAATGTGGTAATGGCAATGCTATTTTAGGTTTTTCTTCCAGGCAATTTGCCCAGCATTCTGGTTTCTTCTTGTTGTCCTTCTCACTTTAGGGTCCTATCTAGCCCTTTCTTCCTTTCCATGTCTCTTGGATGATCAAATATGCTTGAAACAGATCAGGAGAAAAAAATGTCACAGGAAAAAAATGAATGTTAGTGTTAAGTATGAAAGTTGATGATGTGAACAATGGAGAATTGTGATTATTTGCATAAGTAAACGATGAACTGTATACAAAGTCTATGGTTCTTATTAATCACATTTGGTTTTAGGCTTTGTCCTTCTTCATAACTCATGGTTTTTCTAGGGAAATCTGCTGCAAGTAATGCTTGCATCTGGCTGTCTGATCATGAATCTCAAAACTCAATGATAGATTTTCAATAGTGCATTTCTCTTGGCAATGTAATAGTTACATTTGTCTTGAACCCTTTTAAAGATGGAATTGTGAACAGAAATCAAAAGGCAATTTCCCCATAGCAAGAGTTATATGTGGAGAACAGACCACATCATATAATTGCAAATATGAAGCAATGACTTAAGATTCGTAAAACAGGAATGTTGTCTTCTCAGATCGATATGAGCAGTAACTGTGGAGATTTATACTTTGGAATGTGTGTATTTCTTAAGTTGGGTGGCAGATATTTTCTTCTGACTGCTCTGCTTAAGTAGGACAAAATGGCTGTCAGAGTTTGGAAAACTATAAGATGGAATCCTCAAAGTCAGTTTTACACTGTTCCCCCATCCTCCCACGTCTCACGGATGAAGGCTGTTTTTCTTTTTCTCCCTAGTTTGAGATAAGAAAAACAGATGACGATTACAATGTGGGATGAAGTGCTTCTTGGGCTAGTCTACCACCTACCACTCTGCCTTTGTGCGCGGAAGCACTCAGCACACGTAGTTTCTTTCTTTCCCTGTGTGTCTGCCTTCCCTATGCCCGTTTGAAGTCATGGCTCTTGGTAAAATAGAACAAAATCAAAAGAATAGCAATGAAAAGAATATTTTCAGAGACTGACTTCATTTATTTTATATTTTCTGCAGTTTTAGGTTTATAGGAAAATGGACAGGAAGACGCAGGCTTTCACGTCGCTCCGTTTGCACGCAAGCACAGCTTCCCTGTTTCCAACACCTGTAGCCACGGGGGTTTCCTTGCGACAACTGATGAGTCTCTCATCAGGTCCACCCAAAGTCTGGACTTTACATAAGAGGTTGGTAGTATGCATGTGACAAGCTGAAACAAAAGTGTAATCATATGCCCATAAAACAATGCACCCTGAAATCCACAGTCCATCATTCTGTCAGCATCAAGTAGCTGCAGTCTTTTCTAGCAGACCTCTAACACAAGGAACACAGAGGCTCAAAGCATGATTCTACACTGAAACTGACAAGCATCTCATCTATCAGTTCATTCCTTCATTCATCATTATTTATTTTATTATTATTATTATTTATTTCTTCCACTCATACAAAGTTGATAAATACGCCATTCCCCTTGCTCCCTCCACCCCTCCCTGGATCTCCTTGCTCCTTCTCCCCTTATTCCCTTTTCTTTCATTAAATGTCTAATAGCAGTATGTTTAACATCTTATAAAACCAGCTTTAATTACCCACATAAAGATGCAATTTTTTTTGCTACTTTTATTGTACCTAAGAGCATTACTCTATTGTTTCTGGATTTGTAGATGTGACAATATAGTTAAGATTGGACTGAGGAAGGACTTGGACCGAAAGCAGAGTATCCAGCCCTCCTTGCTGGGACAGAACCGCTGAATGCATCTAGGGTGATCATCCACTAGTTGAACACTTTTCTAATTTCCCAGAGATCATTTTGTTTCTCCTCTTTTTTTTTGTAGTAGAGGTATTGCTGCTATTGTTTACACTTGAGATCCCTGTTGAATTGTGCCTGGTCAGCATTATTCATGGAACTCATAAGTCTTGGGCATTCTGAGTCAAGGAAGGAAAAAGTATTTTTCATTTTTAATATTTTCCTATGGTAACTATATGTGGCTTAATGTGATTAATGTATAGATGCAGGAACCGAGAACTCCCAGCCAAATGTGGGGTCACAAGAGTAAATGACCAATACTGTGCAGCACACTATAAGGTACAAGAGCTAGTAAGCTACAGCAATTCAAGGGTGTGGGGATCCCTGAGGACAATAGTATTGTAACATGGAAACAAAGCAGGCCGGGGAGACTGGAATGACCCCGGTGTCCTAGACTGAGAAAACCAAGAATGCAAAAGTCAAGAAGGATGTGTAATAATGTCAGCAGTTCAAAATGGAGTCACTGATTAAACATGCTCAAGTTCTGGAGAAGGATGAACATAAGAGTACATCAGTGACAGTGGACAGAATCTGAAGATACCAAGACACGAGGTGAGGGTCTGTGACTACAGTCTATTGACTGACCTACTGTGGTTGTGGTAAGAATGGAAATCTGCATGGCATGTGACTGATAGAATAGTCATAAAGCCATGATAATCTCTTCAGGTCTGAAAAGGTGCTAAATTTAGTAGCATCTTCTGCATTTATTACTTGAGGTAATTTCAGTAGGGATACTAAAGTAAAGAATGAGATAGCTTTTATTTTTTTGGATACTTGTTCTGTGGTTTGTCAGAAACGAAGTCTAAAAAGGTTTCCTTAACTGTGATATTTATCACTTGTGGGTTTTTGAGCCAGAAGCATATTCTGCTGAGAGAATTACTATTTTTATTTAGTTCTGCTTTTAGCACAATGTGAGTATGAACAGGATATCACTGGAGCAGCATGGGAGAATCGGATACCATGACAATGGTCTTCTGGAGATTGTACAGCAAATATTATGAGTGAAGAATTATTATTTCTTTTTTTATTCTTTGAGAGTTTCATTCATGTATACAATGAATGCAATTTTCACTCCACATTATCCAATCCCATTACCCTTCCTTATCCCATTGAAAATCCTCTCCGCAACCAGTCTTCCTCCTACTTTCATGTCTTTTTATGTGTGTGACACAAACATGTTTCATCTGTGCTTGTGCATTTGCTGGAGGGTGGACAATGTACCAGTGAGAGTAGCACTGCTGAAAGTTGCTCCTGCTGTCACAACCATCAGACTGGAAGTATGATGCTTCATGATATTTTTCCCCTTCCGGTGAAATGTTGACAGGCCAAATCTTTGCAGGTCTTTTTTTTTGGATTCATTCTTTTTTTTTTTTCTTTCTTTCTTTATTTTTCTGCTCATACAAACGTAATAAGTACCCCTGTCCCTCCCTCCCTCCACCCTTCCCTGGACCTCCCTGCTCCTTCCCCCCTTTTCCCCTTCCCTTCCCCCCTCCCTACCTTTTTCCCAGTGCTCCTCCACCCATCCCTGGAGCATCCTTTAATGTGTATATCAAACTTTACTCTGGGTCCTCCTCTCTGATGAGGTGTAAGGACTCAGTGGCATTTCCTAGAACTCTTTCTTGTGTTCCCCTTAAGTATTGGAACACTATTGTGACTATTAATCCCTTGCTTTTAAGGATTCTAGTGCCTTGAGTCCATGCTAGACTTTGAGGGGTCAATGATATGTTGGTCATTGCGCAGATCATGCAGAGTCCTATAATGATTGCTTTGGCCCTAACTTGTGTGGAGTATCTTGCATATCATTACTCCTCCCATCCTTGTGCTCTTACAATCTCACAGCCTCCTCTTCTGCAAATTTCCCTGAGCTTCAGGATGGGGAGAGATTAGGCTGGCCCGGTTCCAGGTGGTTGATGCAGAGTCTCTGCATTGAATTCGAGAGTGCAGTAGGTCTGTCAGGTCCAAAAGACATCCGGTCACACTCCTCACCATTTTCTGGCTTTACATTCTTACTACCCCCTCTTCCGAAATATTCCTCAAGGCTTAAGGTAGGATGTGATTTACATGATAATGGATTGTTTAGAGCTAAGTACAGTCATTTATTCTGCAGTGAATTGCTTTATTACCAAATATTTTTATGAAATTTTGGAGTCTTTTTCTTGGTAACATTGGAGATGAATAATTGCTGTTATTACCATTATTTGTAATAGGGATTGAATTCAGGGCTTTGTTCATGCTAAGTAAGCCCTCTACTGCTGACCTATGTGCCCATATTTTTGTATAAATTTATGAATTAATCAGATAATTTATTGAAATTAACCAATTATGTACACACACACTAAAGGAATGGTCTAGTGGGTTGCAGAAGGGAAGTAACGAAGGGTAAAGGGATGGTGAATTTGGTGAAAGCATATGACGTACTTGCATGAAAAATGTCTGCGTAAAACCCTCAGTTTGTACAGTGAAATACAGTAATGAAATGAACTTAAAAAGTGTATCAAAGGAGGACAAGGTAGACATTTAGAAAGGAAATTTTTTTCCCCTAAGATCTGGTGCTTTGGGCAACAGGTGGGTAAGACGTTGCTATTAGCAGCGGGAAGAAACATGGTCAAGAGGCCAGGCAGTGACCACTTCAACATGGGGAGCAGTACGGGACCGGTGAGCTTGTCAGACTACCAGGATGAGTTTTCTTGTCTGTATCTTATGTACTTGATCTTACGTGCTTGAATAAAATTAGTTCAGCATAGCTTTGATGAGTGACTCCCTGTCCAAATATCACCCTTTCTGAGGTGGAGAAGAGGAAAAGAGAAAATGAGGAAAATATAAAGGTTCCATAAGAAATTTATAAGAAAGATCAATATTTGCAGTAGGTTCATGTGAATCCTTTCCTGACTCAGGATCCAGGACATGCTAATGCTCTTCTGTAAAGCATGACATTTGCTGCTACTGGACCAGGTGATGGACACACGCAACACACGTGTAGTCCACTGAAGCCCAGTCCCAAGACAAGCTGACTTGAATTGACTGATAGATCGACACAGAGAACAAAGAGCTCTTTGATGCTCTTACTCTGCAAAGAAAGTGGCTTCCTCTACATTCGTTATTTTGAATAGTTTTAGCAGGGATTCTAAAAAAAGGAAAAAGAAATGATTTCATTTTTGGACACAACCTCAGTGGGTTGCCAGAAATAAAAGTTTTCTATGTGGCTATCTAATCAAAGCTGGTATACGTAGAAGGAATTATCATGTGGCTATCCAATCAAAACTGAGCTTACAGTAGATGGAATGGTTTTGCCTTTCATGCCTCTCAGGGAAACTGCCCTGTGGCGAGTGAATCAGGCCACATGGTGGGGACCTCCAGCTTCAGTCCTGGTGAACTGTCTCAGATCCCATTCATTTGAGATATCTGTGTTATTAGCCAGCCAACCAACGACTGATCAATGTAGTGACTCTCATTTGGTTCTTCTGCCCAAATACTACTATATGTGAGAGCGCGTGTGCATTTACATATGCTTGCATGCTTGCGTGTGTATATGTGTGCATATGCCTGTGCATGTGCACATGAATGCCAGTGTGTTTGTTTATGCACATGTGCATGCATCTCTGTGTGTGCTCATATATACATTTACATATGTATACATGTTTGTATGCATGTGTGCATATGTCTGAACATGTGTGCATGTTCTGTGTGTGTGTGTGTGTGTGTGTGTGTGTGTGTGTCTGTGTGTTTCCTTCCTGTAGACCAGAGTTTACATCTGGTGTCATTTCTTTCAGAGTGAAAACTGATTTTAGCATTTTTAAAAAAATTTCAGTCACTGGGCCTGGAGAGGTGGCTCAGGGGTTGAGCCTCTGCCTTGCAGGCAGAAGGTCCTGAGTTCGGATCCTAGACCCCACGTATAGATGCTGAGCAGAAGCGGAGGCGGCCTGCGTTTCTGGTCCTGGTAGAGCGGAGCCTGTGAATCCCGGGGCAGAGTAAACAAGGAGGAGGTGGAGGCGTTCATGGTGGTTTCCGAATTCGCCCGTGGTTCTACACACACACACATGCACACATATACATACACACACACACACACATATACATACACACACACATACATAAAACACGCACACACGCACAATTGAATAAATAATAAAAAAAATTTCAGTCGGGTTTTGCCTACAATAAATACTCTCAGAAATTGTCCAAAATGGATTTACTTTGTGGTCATTTTTGGAAAACTAAAAACCAACAGATTTTTCACTTAGCATTTTAAGATATAATTTCACTGTTTTTTCTCCTGAAATGTGCTTTTACATTGCTTTTTCCCTAAATGTGATATGTCATTTTACCCCATGAGAGCACATCTGAACATTTTTCTAAATGTATTTTTTTGACAGTTTGATCATGAGATAGGTAGATATGCTTATTGAGTTTGTCCTGTTTAAGGATTATATTTTGTTGGTCCTTGCTGTATTTGTCTTAGGTTTTGGAAGGGTTTTAACATTCATTGTCTCTCTAAGAATTTATTCCTTATCATGTTATTCTAGACTTATTTATTTGTTAGATCATAAAGTCCCACTAGCTCTTATATATTTTTATAAGGTTTTGGATTTTTTTGTTTCTCTTTGAGTCATAAATTGATTAGTTCTCTTGAAGATATGGTCTGTAGTAAAACACTTTTGATTGTTTTTTACATAAGGTATTATGCTTTTTGTTATACAATTTCCATCTGGCTCTTTTTCCTTTTTACATTTCTCCATGTATGTTATGATTCCACGTATTTATTTTGTCTTCTTTTCTCTGTATATTCTTCATTAGATTAAAAAAAAACTATCCTAGACTCTACTAATTTCAACACCTGTCTTTTTTCCTGCTTCTCTTGATAATTTTTTGATTGGTAGTGGCGTGATTTTAATATTTTTTATATGTTTGGTAGCTTTGGATTAGTGGCTGAAGGTGGATTAACCTTCAATTACCTTTTGGTGGTTCCCGAATTTGCCTGTGATTCTACACGCACACACACACGCACACGCACACGCACACACACACACACACACACACGCACAATTGAATAATTAAAAAAAATTAAAGTTTACGTGTGAAGTCACTGCCGTTATGACACCCTGTAACCTAACCAGAACTAAATCTCAACTCCCGTGACACTAGGCAACTACAGAGATGCTTTCTCTGTTCTTAATCCCCACAAGAGCTTCTTTCTGCCATCTTTCTAAGTCTCACTATGAAAACAGGAGGAAGATTTCTACGCACACTACTCATACTTTTTCTTTCAACTTTCTGCTCCAAGAGAACATCAAGCTGCACCTTTGTGTCTGCTGCTGTAGGCTGCGCCTTTGTGGCTAAACCTGCTTTCTCTGTGCACCGGTGTCCACGTGACAGAGAAGTCCAGAGAAGACACTGCTCAGTTAGTGTCTTATTTTATTCTCCAGCAACACTAGAGAGAAAGGGTTTATTTTGACTTGTAGTCCAATGGGTCCCCTCCTGAGGTGGCAGGGAGTGGATGTTGGCAGCAGAAGCATAACTATTAGCCACACTGCTTCTTCACTAAGGAGGAAGACAGAAAACAGGAAGTGGGTCCAAGCTATGAGACCCCTACACCTGCCCCAAGTGAGGTATTTCCTCCAACAAAACTCCACCTCTTAAAGGTTCCACAACTTTCCCAAACTCCACTATCAACTAAAGGCCAAATGGATCATGTCACATTCAAACCACAGCATGTAGTGTCTTTGGTTTTTCCCTGTCTTGGATTACACAAGCATGCCTTCAGTTGGTGGCTTTTCTACACTTCCGAGCTTATAATCATTATCATAGGAGGTTAAGTCTGAGTCAGTGTCACCTACTACCAATAGGAACAAAACTTCTTGCATAAACTAAGGCCTCACATGAGGGATCTGTCAGGTTTCAGTCATGTACTGGGCAAGAATTTTACACTTACTGCAGCATCCCCCATTTTACTGAATAAGAAATTGAGATAGAAAGCCACCAAGAATGTGTCTGGGTTTATAAAATACGATACGGATACAGGATCTCATATCATACATATTTGTGAATTTGTGACTTTGTCAGTGATTTTTAGACTTTGCTACAGAATGTTATTTCTTGGAGAGTTTAAAAAATATAAACGAGTTGCTCCAGCGCCGCTTGTGTTTTGTTTTGTTTTTTTTTTTTTTTTTTGAATGCTTATCTTCGCTGTAACTTTGATACTGGAATTTAAAAGAATTCTCAGATACTCAAATGTGTAGTGAGAATGGGTCTTTGTGACCATGTGATATTTACAAGGACGCTGACCTGTGATATGTGACTGAGCAAGACAAGTTTTTATAAGTGAGTGGCTTAACAGTGAACTGGAGAATCCTGAAATCAGAACATCAGAGAAACTTCCATAGTGAAACAGTTTGCTATAGGCTGAGGAAGCAAAGTGATTAAAATTTAATTAATATCGAATGAGTCACAACTAACTCTCCTGATACAGTCAGACTTTGTTGAAAAGTCCCATGATTCTTACCATGTTTGCAACTGGCAGGAGATATTGGCGCCAGTGATTGGCAATGTTTGTGCTCTATTTTTTTTCCAGAATGGAATTACTGTGATTTGCCTAGGTCAGGACTGCCATTCTTCCTGAGGTAGCTGTGGCTGTGATAGAAAGGTAATAAGCCAACCAGGAAAGGCTGATTCTACAGCATAGAATTCAAGAACAAAGATGAGACAATAATGCAGTGCTTAGAGTGGCTTTGTTTTGAGCTGGGTATCATTCGCAGGTCGAGCGCAAAGCTATTTTTACTGGTAGTTAAACATTTGGTAGTTGATGGCCTAGTAGCAGTGTGCTGGATGTCCCCCCGGAGCAGCATGGGTCAGTGGGCAGAACACTGATTAACCGCAAATGTAAAAGGATCTCTACTTAAGCACGTCTGTTTGCTACTGACTGCTCTTGCGGGTTTGGATGTAATCATTCGCATTGTGGTTCAGATGTGTGTGCCTACATAGGTTTTCTTTGCATGCAGAGTCTGCACACTGGAAACAGTGAAAGGAATGGTTAATGTGAGAGTGAAAATTTCAAAATTTTAAGAGAACTGAGGAAGTTGAAAGCTGAGCAGTAGTACACATGCAGGCAAGGAGCAGAGAGAGATCTGAGATGTCTGTGACCCTTAGAAAAGCAAAGCTGAAAGACCAAGGATTGTTGACTTGGATTTGCTGAAACATACTAAGTATTGTTTTGCCTTTTTGAAAATTTGCATCTGCATTAGTGGTATAGTGGTGAGCATAGCTGCCTTCCTTTTAAAGAATTATTTATTTTTTACTTTGTGTGTGTGTGTGTGTGTGTGTGTGTGTGTGTGTGTGTGTGTGTGAATGCATCAGAGGGTACTGGGTGTACCTATGGCCCAAGGGTGACTCTAGGAAACATCCTGGATTGCTTCTACCTCCTTTTTACTTTGCTCTAGGATTTCTAAGGCTCTACCTTTTAGAGCTGAAACTACAGGCTGCTGCCATTTCTGCCTGGTGTTTTAATCTGGGATCTGGGATGTGAACTCAGGTCCTTCTGCTTGTGAAACAGTCCTGAGCCATCTCTATATCTCTATATCTCTATATCTCTATATCTCTATATCTCTATGGGAGAGGTGGAAGGGATGAGGGGTGGGGTCAGTAATGGCAGTGAAAGCACATACACACATGTTAACACAATTTGAAAATAAAGTCACTGTATAAAAAAGTTTTTTTCAATGTGATGGAATTATCACATACTATTCATATTCCACTGAAGGGTGAGCCACTGTACTAGTCATGGAGGGCAGATGAAACAAATTAGCACACATCGACTTCAAACAACAGAGATTTAAAGTTCTCATAACTTCAGAGCCAAAGGTTCTAATTCATAGTCAAGCTAAGTACTTTGCAAATGATATTGTTGATAGTCATCAGTGAAAACTCTAAGATGGATGGGACAGGAAGATTTCTGTAGTGCTTTACTTCAGAAATTCCTTGTCTTACAAGTCTCTTTAGTGTCTACTCTTCCTCTGTGTTTGAGCCATGTTAAAATCCCTTGGCTTGAATGATCCCTTCAGTGACTTTATTAGATTCCTAACTAGTACTATATATCTATATATTATATGACTGCATAAATCATATATAATACTAAATTATAAATGATTAATTAATAGATTAATATATAATTAATAAATAATTATGTATAATTAATGTAAAATGAATCATTTATAAATAATATACAATAAAGTATATATGTTATTGTTTATATGATTACTATATACTACATACTACATACTACATTATATAATATTGTTGTATATTACACATAGGCATATAGCTCCTACATAAATTAAACATGTATGCATAAATACATTAAAAATCTATCTTAAATATGTATAAATTAAGCAAATAAAATTTTAAATATATTCAAAAGTATATTATATATTAGCACATGCTAATACCAACACATACACACATATATGCATTCTATCATTATATTATATAACACTTGGCAGTATTTAATGGCTTTTGGGATATAGGTAGTCAAGTGGAAAGGGAAGGAAGAACAGAACATATATTTTTAACATGTTATTATAAATTAGCACATACATGTAAATATGTTATTTATTAGTATCATGAAGTATGCATCCTTTACCTTACTTTCTAGCCAGCCTGCTTGATCAGGTTAGAGTCTGTGTTAACTAAGACTTTGGCTGTTTTTGATTCATCCATAGGCCTAGCTCCCCATCACCAGGGCTAATCATTTGGGAGCTATGCCTCTTTGCCCCTCATTCCACTCTAATAGATCTGTGTCATCACCAGCTACTGAAGTATTCTGCCCCCGGGTCTCTACCATACTGAAGAAGAGACACCCTTGAAGGTTTTCTGAAAATCTAAATGAGGTAATGCATCCATGCAGCCTGTTTCTGTGAGTGTCTGCCCTGTGCCCTGGGTAGTTGGGCTGGGGCTCATTCTCAGAAGGACTCCGGATTTGATGTAATCCTCTGCTGTCTCAATGCTCATGGTAAATTTTGAACAAGGATTCATTTTTGTCTTTGTCATCTCTTTGTCAAGGATTCATTTTTCACTGGATCCTACACATGCTGTAGGCATTCTCGTTTCCACATGTCGTTGAGCACCATCCTGAATTGTGGAAGGCTGTAGCACCTCGGGTTTTTCTGTGGTGTTAGCAGGTCAACATGATTTGACTAAATGAACTGCATGTCCCATGGGAAGTCGTGAAATGGTCACTGGCCCCTCCCACACTGAGCATATGCTGTAAGTCATGTGGACCTTCTCAGTCTCATGGGACAAATACATACCCTTTAAGACTGATGCTTTTTGGAGACACTTTGCAGGCTTGATTATCCCAGAATTCACTATGTAGCCAAGGTTAGCCTCAAGTTTGCAACGATCTTCTGTCTCAGCATGCGGGCTGGGATTACAGGTCTGTAACACCATGCTCAGCTTGGTGTTTTATTTATATAAATGAATTCCCGAAGGATTCCTTAGACTGAGACTCCATCACTGTAGTTAGATACACTCGTTTTCTTTTATTCTAATATAACAGCCACAAGTGTGTTGCAGCGTGGATTTAGATGACTTAGCAGGCCTGGAAATTACTATGAAACCTGGGTTGCTCTCAAACTTATCTCAGTCCTCTTGCCTCCCAAGCGCTGGGATGACACCTTCTATGAGCGGTGGAGTGTACCTGTGGGAAAAACGGTGGCAGACAACTATCTGACTGTTGCCAGAAGCTATGAATTATCAGAGCTGTCATCATTACTTTTCAAATATTTCCAGAAATAGGCATTCAAAATTCAGAGGTACTCAATATTCCATATCTGGTCACAACACATCTTTCACAGTGCAGCTCATAAATACATGAAAATCTCTGTGTGTCAAATTATTAAAAGGATCATATGAAAGTGGGTGAGCAAGCAAACAGAAAGAATCTTCTAGAGGAAAGAAAGAGCCACTGTACTAGTCATGGAGGGCAGATAAAACAAATTAGCTACATAGACTTCAAACAACAGAGATTTAAAGTTCTCACAACTTCAGAGCCAAAGGTTCTAAAGTCAAAGGCTGTGCTTTCCCACGGTAGGTTCTCATGGGTGTTAGTGGACTTGGCTGTGCATCTCTTGGTCATCTTCCCTCCACTTACTTCTCCCATGTGGATCCCCTATGTGTGTATCTCCAGAGTCCCTCTTCCAAATATACATTTTGGACTCTGCAAGATTACACAAAAATACATACTTTACCCAAGATCTTTGACTTTGCATGACTTTTGCACTATTCTGTCTCCTGTAAGGGTGGCAATAAACACATCAGTACATCTTCGTTTTCAAAACATGTGTTCCTTAAAGGATATACCCAAAGTTGTCAACTTTTCAAAACTGATTCAGAGGTAAGCCTTTTTTTTTTTTTGATTGAAGGATTTGTGGTATGTTCTTCTCTATGTGTGTAGCCAAATTCAAGGGGTCAGTCTTAAATGTTCTCTGTGACTCTAGTTTGCCCATCAGGTCGAAGACTCTCAATAACAGCTCATCTCAGTGCTCTTGAATCCTTGAAAAATCTGTAGAGTCAACTCCTGGGTTATGTATAAAATACTGCTTCAAAAATAAAACTAAAACAGAAATTATATATATATATATATATATATATATAGAGAGAGAGAGAGAGAGAGAGAGAGATTAAACAGAGACAGAGAGACAGAGAACAGGAAGTGGGGCTAGGTTATAAAAATCTCTAGCCCCGCCTCAGTGACATACTTCCTAAGGTTAGAAGGCTCTATAACCTTCCCAAACAATGCCCCCAAGTGGGGAGCAAGTGTAACCATGTGAATCCTTGGGGGACAATTCATGTGCAAATCATGACACATGGAAAATTTGAGAATAAAATATTAGATCTTTAGAAAAGGTATTTGTTGAGAACCACTCTTTTTCTTTCTGAGTGTGTAGTAAAAAAGTGATGTTGAGGTCATCACACTTCAAGTTTCCCTCTAATTTTTAATCTGAAAATCAGGGATACAGCATCAGCACAGAAGTTACCCTTTGAGGAATGAGTCATAACAAAGAATTAGATAATGACCAGGAAATAGATTTTCCCTTTACAACGTTGCTTCTGCCATCTTGAGTTTTATTTTAGTTTTCAGTTTGCATGTGTATGTGTGTGGAAGTGCATACTTACACATATATGGACATGCATGTGTTGATATCTAGAACCATTCTTGATTACTTTTCTACCTTATTCTTTTTGAGGCAGCGTCTCTAGTCAAGCCCCAAACCTACTGACGGGGCTAATTTGGGAAACAGGTTTCACCTGTGGGGTTCTATTCTCTGATTTCTCAGTCTGAAGTTACAGGTTTTTCTTTTTCACAGGTTAATTTTCAAACCATGGGTGACTTTTGCCATTGAGCTTACTTAAGCTGTTGTTGACTGAGAAGCAGCTCATCCTGCTTCTAACCTCTATGAAAGGTTGAACGGAGGAGACCTGGCCGCTTCCAGCCGGCGTCTATACGTGGGGTCTAGGATCCGAACTCAGGACCTTCCGCCTGCAAGGCAGAGGCTTAACCCCTGAGCCACCTCTCCAGACCGGGGACTTCATTTCTAACACTTAGAACTTGAATGAACTTGATAACTCCCAGAATAAATTAATTATAAGGACATTGGTCTTCAAGTTTTAAGCAGTTCAGATCTATCTTTCTCACATTCATATGTCTATTACATAAGACTTTCTTTACATGTCTGGAGAATTGCTAAGGATATTGGGTATAATGTGGATTTTGCTATTTAAAAAATAGTTGGGTAATTCTCTAAAACATTTTCCGAATAATTTCAATGACATCCACTACCTGTCTTCTATTGAATACACTAAAATACAAGTTTTTTAATAGTCTGTGTTCACTGTTCTTAACTTTTATCCCTTTTCCTCAAAAAATGCCATTTTTACATTTGAACCAATCTTGTTAATCTGTTTCTTGGTATTTTGTAACCAACATATACGTAAACAATATAAAAATCGATATAAATATATCCATATTCAGTTCTTCTACAGAGCACCCGATAAAAGACTTGCTGCCTCTTCATTTCTTTTTTTTTTTAATTTGCCCAACAAGCAACATCACAAAATATCTTATGGGTATGATGCACATTCACTTATTGTCTTGGATTGAAAACTCAGTATGTCCAGGCAGAATTGTGGAAGTGTGTTGTAGCAGCTGATTGGTTCTGCGTAGTCACCTCAGCTGTGTGGACCTATCAGACTGAAAGGGATTTCACAGATGAATCACATGATCGCATAAATCCAAACCTGTTTCCTAGGGTGGGCTTAATTAAATCATCGGTGCCCTGCATAAGAGATAGAGCCTCAGGGGATCTCAGAGTTCTCACGGCCTGCCTCTGTCTCACGGCTCGAGACACTGAAGTCAGACACTGAGGTGAACCATCCCGCAGAGACCCGCTTCCTGTGGGGCAGCCCCTCGCTTGCAGCTGACCTGTGCCGCCTGTGCCGGGAAGCAGTTGCTTGCAGCAGAAGGACCTTTGAATCAGTAAGTCAATGGGTCTGACTTTAAGGTGCTAAACCTAGGAAAATTTGTTATATATTTGGTCTAAAACCCACACGTTTCTTCATATTGAAGGAAATATAAAAGACAGCGCATGTGTGTGTGGCGAGGGAACTGATAGCTCATTGCTCATGAACATAATTCAGCAGAGGCACAGCAGGTGTGGCCCCCGCCCTGTTACCCTTCCGACTTTCGCATTTCAGACCCCGATCGCATCAGCACGCGTGACGCCATGCTTCTAGTTGTTCAGACGGGCGAGCTGGATGAGACCTTCGAGGATGGAGAGCAGGATTCCAGCGTGGCAAGGGACCAGGAACATGAGCCCGAGGTGCTCAAGAACCGGGACACTATAGCTTCAAAGGCCGGCAAACGAGGAGAGTCACCCTCAGTTCCTCCTGGGGCCAAAAGACAGACGCTGGGCAGCCCCAAAGCAGGGAGAAGACCCCGCCTTCATGCGGAGCCCCTGCAGAGGCTGGCTGTGGGATTTGCTGCTTTCCCGGAGGAGCAGCGGACCGGACGCGGAGTCTGCAGTCAGCCCTGCCCAGGGCCGGCGTCAAGTCCCTGCTGCAGGCCATCAGCTGCAGTCCATAACTGGCAGGTCTGTGGACGACGTGGCCACCGCCGTGGCAGGGATCACCAAGATCTTTATAGGGAAAATGTAGAAGAGGCCTTGGATGTGTGTAAGGCGTGGGGAGAGACGCTTCCTCTTCGGCCCAAGCATTTGAGAGAGGCCTTCCGGAGGCTGAAGTCCAGGGATCGGATCCCCAACACCAGCTACAAGAAAGTCATGTTATGCTAGTGCAGACCACGCCTACCAGAGAGATCTCTTGGTGGAAAGAGAAAAGGACGATCCCAGTGTTTCTACAAAAGGAACTTCTTGAGTTTCTTCGGCTCAGTGTACACGGCCAGGAATCACTCGAGTTCTTTGCAAACTTAGACATTGGCCTCACCTAGGTAAAAGCAGCAATTTCACAAGCACATTCGGGCCTTCTGGAGCAAGTGAAGATTTTTTTCCCCCTGTGCTTTGAAATTGGAAAAAGGAAGGTGGTTGGGGCTTGGAGATCCTGTGAACACACAGGAACTTTTGGAGAGTAAAATCTCTTCTGAAAGACTGTGATAGCTTTTCATTAGAGTTCCCCAGACCTCAATTTTTTTTTTTTTTTGGTTTGACTTTCAAAGACACTGGCAAAGATTTTTTCCCTTACGGTGTTTTATACCAAGAGCCGTGAGGCTCCTGGGAATGCTTGCACAGCTATGCTTGTGCACACTAAAGATTCTCCCGAGGACTCTTCCTGTGGAGTTGCTGTACAACTCTTTAACAACTTGTGGAAATGAAGGCTTTTTCCTCTAAAAAGACTGCTTCATTTTTGTACTGTGCGCGCTGTCAGCGAGTGGTCTTTGATCATATCGGAAAGAGGATACACTTTGGGAGATGCTTACGAGGTGAGAGAGATTCTTTTGACTGTGTTCACTGTGGGCGCTTAACCATGTTTCAGCTCCACAGAATTGTGAAGATATTTCTATGCCCAAATAAATTAACCCCGACTTGTGTGTTGTCGTGAAGCAGAAATAGATGTGTGCATTTTATAACAGACCATATTATTTATATATAAAATATAAAATAAATCGTGTCCATAGTTTTTGTAAAATTTAAAATATTTTATCTATATGTGTATGTGTTCTCATGTCAGAAAGAGAAAGAGAAAGGGGGAGAGAGCGAGAGCGAGAGAGCTTGAAAGCAGGCTTGTATATGTCAAAAAGACAGGGTGGAAATCAAAGGACAACTTTCAGAAGTCGGTTCTCTATTTCATTATTTATTATTTATTTAATTGTGCGTGTATGGGTGTGTGTGTGCGTGTGTGTGTGTGTGTGTGTGTGTGTAGAACCACGGACGAATTTGGGAACCACCATGGATGCCTCCACCTCCTTGTTTACTCTGCCCTGGGATTCACAGGCTCCGCCCTATCAGGACCAGAAACACAGGCCGTCCCCGCTTCCACCTGGCATCTATACGTGGGCCTAGGATCAGAACTTCCACTTGCAAGGCAGAGGCTTAACCCCTGAGCCACCTCTCCAGCCCCAGTTCTCTATTTCTACCATGCAGGCGCCTGGGATCAAACTCAGGTCACCAGGTTTGTATTCAGGCCCCTTTACCCACTGAACCATCTTGCCTGCTCATCCATAAGTTTTAAGCATCAAATATTTCTTAATTGCACTTTTCTGCACTAACTGCAATTTCTCAAAGTGATATCAGATGATTGCCAAGAAATGTGTAGTAAAAGAAAGATGACTGTGTTATTTAGATAAGGATGTCAACGTGATATCTGAAGGCTGATCTCCAGGCACATCTGTGAAGAATTAGTAGTAAGGCAAGCTGTATGCTAACCTTCAGGGTATCGTCTAATTAATGGAGGATGGTCCAGCTCTTGGTAGACGGGACTATTCCTGCAATAGGCATAGAAGATGAAGAGAGCTTGTTTAGGAGTTTGGCATATTTGGGCATACTTTGGGAGACTGGCAGTCTGGAAGATGAGGATATTCACCCCTCTCTCAGCAATCTCTGTGGCATGGTGTGGCTAGTTCCCTCAGCTCCTGGCGTTAGTATGGGCTCTCCCACCAAGCTGGACTATGAATGGTAATCAGGATCATAAGCAAGAATAAAACCCCTTGTTCCTTAAGTTGTTTGGTGATGAATTTATCAGTAACAAAAGCTGCAACTTCAGGCTTCCGGATTCCAACAGGATCATTCTGTCCTAGCACCAAACAGCAAGCAAGAAGTCAGTTTCTTTCATCTCCATGGAAGTGACGTCACTGGGCAAAAGGTAAAGGGCGCTCAAAGGTCAGCATTTTCCAGGGGCTGGAAGGGAGGGACAGACACAGAAGACAGATGGATGGAAGATAGCCTGATAGGGGCTTATGTTTGTCTTGGAGACAGAGTGTATGGACAGCAGCTGTAGCCTTAGGTCAGCAGATTGGTGTGCCAAAGGCTGGATTCTCTGGGCCTCCTGGAATTTCTCTCCCGAGCACAGGAAGGATGATTTGTAGGAGGAGGACGTGAATGACAATGATACATATGTAACAGTTGGAGAAGTAAGAGTAACGAAGGACACTTGATCAGGATACTTTATGTCATGTTATCATTGTTCCCAGAATTTTTCCTGAAGATCTCTTTGGGGAGAACACCTCACAAAAGCCCAGCTAAGGCAGTGGCTCTGCAGGTTTTCCATGTTCTACTCCCCAGTTCAATCTCGTGGAGCTCGATTTATTGCCTATTGTTGGAGGTTTTATACACACACACAGCCAACTTGACAACTGTTCAACTTCAGAGAAATATCCTTACAATTGTGGCAATGTTTCCTTACCAGAATACCAAAATGTCTCATGGTACATAACTCCAAGGCTCAGTCCTCATTCACACCTTCTCCTAACTGGGTGGAACCAAGAACGTGATTGGCTTTTCACCTCCTTGATTAGATCGTGGTTCCTGTGATGAATGCAGTTAATGTCCTTGTATGGGTGGGCTTGATCTAATTATTTGAGCTGGGGAGAGAGGGAGTTGTCCAGAAAGAGCACAAACCAGAGAGATTCCCTCATGGCTGGTTTCGTAGACAGAGGGTTTATGGGATCAGACCCTGTGCACAGACTCAGGACACCAAGAACATGTGTAGACCCAAATAGGATGGGACCTCAGACTCACAGTCTCAAGAAGCAGTTTGGCTACATGACTCACACTGAGACCAGATAATTCCTTGGCCAGAGCAAGCTTCACAGACAGGCCAGTCAGTCTTGGATGTCTCTTCTGAAACTGACCAGAAACTTGGCGGACACTGTTGCCTGCTGGGAAATCTGAAGCTAATTACAACCAGAAGTTCATGCTTTCAATGGCACTATGCTACTCCTGTATGTTTGCTAACAAAACACAGTACCCTGAGAACGAGGAGAAATTTTATCCATGAATTTCTTCAAATTATGGAGAGCAGAAACACTGCTGTTAGCCAGTGGGCAGAGAGAGCAGTGGTCTTACTCATAAGAAGCACAGCAAGTGTGATAACTGACTCTGAGCACTCGCTTGGTAAAATAATCTAACCACACCAGCCCTAGCTTCTGCATTTACAGAGCCACACCATGGACTAGGTCTGCACATGCCCCATGACACACATAGGCAAACCAGTATGTCCCATGGGATGGCAGCCACACATTGGTGCTCTCACACTTCAGCACCAATGTGACTCTGGAAGGCTGAAATGAGGACTCAGAACTCAAGAAATTCAGAGAGTTGAGGAGTCAGGACAGACCAGGTGTGATGACTTGGCAGTATCACCACATCTCCCAATCACCTGGCATGGAACTTCTTGCCTCTCAGTTGAGAGTTTTGTGTGGACATTTGTGTTGACTAATGTGGAACTATGAAAACATTCTTTATAAACCAGAGGTGTTTAACTTGATATGAAACACATACCTTCAGAATTGGCGTGGCAGACAGAATTCTGAAATGGCCCACATATGCCCCTGTGCCAACCCACCCTCCTGATTGGGTGGGACTGCTGAACTTGATGAACTCTCTCTACTCAGAGGCAGTTGTCTGAGTGGAACTGATCCCTTCTGAGCCCTTTTGATAGAGGACGTGGGGTCACAGAGATCTAATTGCCCTGATAAAATCATGTGGCCCTGTAACCTAATCAGAGCAGTGAAAGCTCATAAAATTCAGGAATTTCACACCTGCACAGGAAGATGTATGCTCCTAAGGACATCACAAGTGTGGGCCATTTCAGAATTGTCTGCCTTAGAGATTCTTGAAAGTTCACATTTCATATCAAGCAAAATATTTATACTTTTTTGTTCTTTTTTAAAAATATTATATTTATATCTATTAGGGAATTGTAAATGGATTCAATGAATTCATATTATTTTCACCCATTTCTCATTACAAGTATCCACTTCCCCTCCAGTCTCCTGCCTGCTCTCACGTCCTGTATGTGTGGTGCACTGAGGTCCAAGGATGATATATCGCGGGCATACCACTGGGGAAAGTAGTTCCTCTTTTCCCACCCAGCATTAACCTTTCATTAGTCTTCAAAGGAAATGCACTGACTCTTCAGATCTTTCCCCTTCCATGATGAAATGCTAATAGGCCAACCCTTGTGCAAGTCTCATGAAAGTTGATCAGCTGAATTGAGTTCACGGGTGGCTGAAAGATACTCTCAGGCTGCACCCCTTCCTGCCTTCAGGTTCCTACTTTCTCACCAGCCTTCTTCTGCTATGCTGCCTGAACTCTGGGCTGGAGTGTGGGTGATTTGGCTGTCTTATTTAGAGCAAGTAGTCTACAGTCACTCATTTTCTGCACTTTGGTCAGCTGCAAGTCTGTATCAAATGCCTTCCATTACAAAAGAAGGCTCTATGTCAAGTACTGAGAGCTCCTCTAATCTATAGGTATCATGATAAATGTTTAGAAGTCAGTTTAATATCAAGTTCTTATGGTTAAATCTTAGCAAATCCCCTCCCCCCAAGGACTAGGGTTTAACAAATACTTGGCATGCTTTACAACACCAGAAATGTATTCTCTGCTGAGGAGTAGTCATTGAACCTTAAATCTAATCAGAGAGCAGTTGGTTGTGCCCATAATACTCATGCCACTACTGCATCAATGGTCACCTCTTACCAGGATGATTTCCACTATAGATTGAGAGTAAGACTGTTTATTATTCTTCTCCTGCAGCAGCTTACATAGCACTTTCTAGTACTATATAAGCTAATCAACAAAAAGCAAGCTTCCAGATCAATTCTAGGTTGTTTTTTTCCATGTCTTGTCATTAATATGTGTAGTGACTTCCAGCAATAGGGTCTTGCTATCAGTTTCTGATGGGCTCATTTTTGTTTTCTAAAATGACATTTTTGTAAGGCTCCACGTTAGTAAATTAACTGTTTGCATAAAATCCCAGCTGATGAATAAGTCTTATCTGTAATACCCTGAGACTGGACTTTGCAGTAAGGGTAAGTGGGAAACTTTTCTCTCCTCAGATGACCCTCCTGGAAATCTTCAGGAAGGAATTCTGGGAAAGACGATGAAATACCACAAATGCCCCTCCCATGTCTCTTCCACTTGCATAATGATACTATACTTCTGTATCCAACATGGGAATACCCTAAGGACTAGTGACTCAAATTCTGAGCTCACTAAGCTGATGAACTAAGGCATAGTGTTACTTACACTCTCTGATTCCATAAGCAAAAGGAAATTCCCTATATCAATCTACTGCTTTTCTTAAATATGTGCATGAATAGGGCAAGAAATAGTATGAAAGCCATTGTCATGTAATAATGGAGCACTCATTTTATAGATATGTTGACATGTCTTTTAATGATATTGACTTGCTGGGGAAGAATACATGACTAAGGACTGTCTCTCATGACATAAGCTCTGAGTACTTTGGAAACTTTGAGCTGTCATTTCTGTTTGACATATGGAGTCATGATGGTTTAGATTTTTGTAAGCCATCATGAATCTGAAATACTGAAGCCATTGGAACATGTAGACAGTAAGTATTGACAAACAAATTTGTATTGACAAATTTTTTTTTACTTTTATTATACTTCTTTTTTTATTTCTGATCATGCAAACTTAACAGGTTCACCGGTTCCCTCCCTTCCTCCACCCTCCCACCCCATTGCTCCCTCCCCTTCACTCCCTCCTCTCTCCCCATACCCCAGTGCCTCCCCCCCCTCCCTGGAGCATCCTTTAATGTGCATGCCAAACTCTTCTCTGGGTCCTTCTTTCCAATGAGGTGCAAGGACTCAGAGGCATTTCCCAGAACCCTTTCCTGTGTTCCCCTTAAGTATAGGAACACTATTGTGGCTGTTAATCCCTTGCTTCTAAGGATCCTAGTGCCTTTAGTCCATGCTGAACTTTGTGGGGTCAATAATGTGTTGGACATTGTGCAGGTCATGCAAAGTCCTATTATGATTGCTTCGGGCCTAACTTGTGTGGAGTATCTTGCATATCATTACTCTTCCCATCCTTGTGCTCTTACAATCTTACCTCCCCCTCTTCCACAAATTTCCCTGAACTTCAGGATGGGGAGAGATTAAGCTGGCCCAGTTCCAGGTGGTTGATATAGAGTCTCTGAAGTTCTGGATTATGGTTTGTTGATTTTTTTCCAGTTTTGCTGCTCCTTCAATGTCCTTCACTCCATCCTGATGGATATTGGATGTTACCCTCCTGGCCAGAGATAAAACCCTATTAAATTAAAGTCTTGTTATAAGAGTATATTTGAAGGTAGATGGAATAAAAGTAGGAGACTGTGGTGAGGGAGGGGGTCAGTGTCTCATGTGCAAAATGGTTACCTTCTATCTGCCAAACTCTATGTCCTCCCCTTCTGGTGAGATCATTCCCCATCAGTTGCAAATGATCAGAAAGGAAAAGTCTGTGAACTGAACCAGATAGTCTTATTACTTACATGCAGTCCTTGATGGTGGCCTATTTTCTATGCTGTAACATGGTCCCCTCTCTCTTTGTTTCTGGTGGGGCCCTCCTTCCCCATCCCTCCTGTTTATAATTTTTGCAATTACTGTAGGTATTACAGAGATTTATCTTTGAGTGTCTCTAAGTGGTTTTGGTACTAGGATCCACCTATTAGCGAGTACATACGGTGCTTAATTTTCTGTGGTATTGACAAAAAATTTATTGTTAAAATAATACTAACTCATTTCCAGTGGAGGTTTCACAAATGTTACTATCTTAGTTTGGTGGGTTTTTGTCAGTATTAGATTATGAAATATAGAAGAGTCAAGATTGGTCACCAAAAAATAATTCTTGAAATTCATCCTGAAGAGTCCAGATAGATCAGATTTTGATTGTTTGGGTCAAAGAAAACATTGGTGATTAGGGGAGTATGACAGACAGAATGGCTAGTATTATAAGGAAATGGGCTAATGAGTTAAAGAAGCCTTAACATCATGAAACAATTAGTACTGTTATATGTACAAGATTATTATAAAACAGACTGGAAGGTCACAACCAATGAAATTATTAAATATAATAAGATATTTCTTATTGCATTGTTTTGAGAGGTTTATTCAAGTGTAGTGCTAATGAGGTCAAGATCATATTTTAGATCCCTTGATAGTCTAGTTAATTTGCACAAAGAAAATTACATTATACTACTATAGAGTCTGTGATTAACATTGTTAGGTCACATTTGGAATATGTGTCATGGAGAACAAGGGCAAATGAATAAAAATGGTCACAGAAATCTCAAGAAGCAACCTACATCACTGCCAAGAACTCAAACACCCTCTAACATAAAGTTGAAGATTGTATGTGGTATTAATTTTACAAATCAGTGATTTTGATAAGTGCTTTAATTCTATTTTCAGTTATTTCTGTAGGTGTGAGAAAAAATGAGGGGGGGGGCTTAGAACCAAATCCTGATAGCTCTCATGTCTTCCAACATCATCTTGTCCTTTCATTGGAAATAATTTCAAACATGGAACATAGAGGCTCTGGTGAAACACAGGGGTTGAAATTCTTAACAAAACAGGAACCTTCATGTTAGAAAACAGAAAGTGACAGCTTGTGTGATATTACCCAGTCAGGTGATGGTGGACATGAAACCTAAACTCAGGTGGTGGAGTTCTTTCTGCACAGTATGATTCAGTACTTAACATGCCATTTGTGTTCTCCTTAGCAGACAATTGAACTTTCCAGACTGGGGGTACCATATTCCACATTGCCATTTCTTGAGAATCCAGATTCCTTATACTCATACTGTCCCAATACTTTTTGGGCATTGTGATCATTTCAATGAGAAACTTAATCCATGATCCCCTGATGAGTTGGGAGAAGAGTGTAGAAGATGTAAGACCATAAGAGTGGGTTCTAGTCCTGAGAGGGGAACCCCGACAGCCACTCATAGCTACAAAAGAAGCCAAGCAGTCATGTGCTCTGACAAGGGAAGGGAGGCTTGTATTTTCCCATCTGTTGGTGTGGTGTGTGCATCTAGATGCACGTTTGTATGTGTGTGGATGCCGTGTGTGTGCAGGTACATGTGTACTTGTATGTGAATGTACGTGGACACTAGGGGTTAGCACTGGGTGTCTTCCTCGAATGCTCTCTACCCAGAGCTCACTGTTTAGCTACTCCAGCCAGCCAGCTCTCTCTCTCTCTCTCTGCCTTCCGTATGCTGGATTTGCAGGTGGGTTGCCACGCATATCCAACATTTAGATGATGTTCCCACTTGTCTGGCAAGCACTTTAACTTCCGACTCATCTCAGCTGAGGAGGACAATTCTGATAGACATGTGTGAGTCTATCATGGAACCCTACTGATTCCTAGGAATTGCAAAACAGGAGAATTTCCTTAGTTTTAACCCTAAGCATCAAGTTGTTAGTTAAGAAATCTTGTCTGTCCATTCGTTTTCGTTCCTTTGTGCTGTTATGGCAAAATATCTTTGACTAATTTATAATGAACATTTGTTTCTAGAGTCCAGAAAGTCCAAATCAAAGTATTGTGCTAGAAACTGGACTGTGCTCTGCTCCGGAGATGAAACCCTGCTGTAATTCGCACATGATGGAAGTTGGATAGGCAAGACAATGTTCTTTTGAGGATGGAGTATTTATTATTTAATTACCTCCTAGAAACCCCACCACAGTACAGCTGACATTTCAACATGAATTTTTTTCTTCCTATTTTTAAAAATATTTTATTTATTTATTTGAAGGAGACAGAAAAAATGGAGAGGACAAAAATATGAGCAACAAAATACAAGTGCACAAAATGAGAAGAAGGAGTGGGAAAGGAGAAGATAGATAAGGGAGAGAGAGAGAGAGAGAGAGAAAGAGAGAGAGAATGATACACATGGCATGGCATGTAATTGGTCCTCTCTTCCACTAGAGAGATTCCAGAGACCAAACTCAAGTCACGAGGTTTCCACACAGGAGTTTTTTTTTTTTTTATAATACATTTTTTATTATTGTGTCAGCTCATACAAACTTAATAGGTACACCAGTTCCCTCCCTCCCTCCTCCTCCCTCCGTACCCCCTGCTCCCCCTCCCCTCACCCCTCCCTCTCCATCCCCCCCGTGCCTCCCGCCCCAATTCCCAGAGAATCCTTTCTTGTGCATGCCTGACTCTCCTCTGGGTCCTCCTCTCTGATGACGTACAAGGACCCAGTGGCATTTCCCTGAACCCTTTCCTGTGTTCCCCTTAAGCTTAGGAACACTACTGTGGCTGTCAATCCCTTGCCTCCAAGGATCTTGGTGCCTTTAGCAGATGCTAGACTTTGTCCACACAGGAGTCTTTATCTGTGTAATCAGCTACTGCTGATTTGTAGATGGCCCTTATATTTCTGAAAACCACTTTCTTGGAGATGTGGTTCACAGTCCTTCTCCCTGGTGTGCAGGGGGCCTTCACATTCCAATGATTTGTGGCCATTTCCGCAAAACACTTGGAAAGCCTGCTGTGGTCCCACACTGAGCTTTCAGTTATGTTGCTTGCACTTTGGTCTCGTCCCTCAGGAAATGCAGCCAATACAAATGTCCTGAAATTCCCCTGCTTTTCTGTTCACAAGTTTAACAGATTTATCTTTTATATTTAAAACTTCAATACATTTTGAATTAGCTATGCATATGGAGTAAAATAAGAATCTAATTCATTTTTTTGTATATGATAGTGGGCTATTTTCCCCCATCAGTGGTTTAAAAACATCCATTTCTCTGCTGAATAGACATCAACATGGATTTTGAAGCCACAAATTCAAAGGTGAGTGTCATTGGTTCCACCTGAAAATGCACCCTGTTCAGAGGCTAGTTTTTAAGAGCAAGTCTGACTCCTTAGGATGTGTAAGATGTAGAGCCTTACATCTAATATTTGTCACACTGGTAAGGGAGGGGATGGAGAGAAGGCGGGTGGAGGGAAACAGGAACGAGTACTCAATATGCTTGTAAAAGTAGAAAAAATAAAAAAGTACATTCCATAATATTTATTTAAAAAAAAAACTCAAAGAAGGAACCTACGTAGTAGCAATCACTTTGTTGGCCAGGCCACAAAACCTTTCTTCCTTTGTAAATTCTCATATCTTTAAGTATATTTCAGAAGCTATTTCTGCTTCTTAGCAGCTTATGCACAAATGGAAGAGATCTCCTTCTGCTTTCTCACATCCCACCAGAGTGCCTCAATATAGATAATGAGGAAATCTCTTGTCAGTTCTAAACATCAGTAACTGGCAAAACATTAATGATTAGACCACACAGTGTTCTGTAGCATTCTTAGCTGAGTTGTTTCTGTGGGCTTTTTCATTATTTTAATGTGTTATGTTTGATACCATTACTTTCAACATAATGAAAGGACATAGAATATACATTAACATAAAAACAGCATTAAACAGAACAGTTTGTAAATAATTTGAAACTAACAAATAAAAATAAGGTACTAGGATGATATTGGTCAATAACTAACTGGAGATGTGAGCCACTTTTATATTTACAAACACTTGGCTGAGATAATATTTAACTTTATATTATGTATAAATATATTTTGCATGATAAAATATTAAAGATGAGAACACAAGTAACTCAAGAACAAATACACAAAACCAAAGCCTCTCTTTATTTTCCTTTTTGTTCCACTATTTCCTTCCTAAAAAGACTTATGAAGGTTAAGAAAAGTTAGGAAAGCAGTTCTTTGATTCTGTTTGATGAAATCAGTTTTTGCACAATATTTACTGGGAATAATATCAAAAGACATTTTTAATGAAGAAGGTTAGGGAATGAGACCTGTGTTCGTCTGTTTGGGAGATTCATAATAAATATTAACGGTACATGATTTAAGATGTTTGTCAGCTTCTCGAATTTCATGACTTTCTATCGTGGAGCACATTTAACGCCTTTATTTTCATTCATCTTGGGTGAATGGACATCTTAGTTGCTTCCATCCTTTGATTATTGTGAGTAATGCATTAAGAACACAGGTGCAATAACATCTCTTCAAGACTTTGCTTGAAATTCGTTTGGCTATACACCCATTAGAATGTTGGTGGACTGTATGTTAATTCTGTTTTATGTTTTCTCCAGAACAACCATACTGATTTTTTTTTTTTTTTGTGCTGATTGGCCATTTCATTTCATTATTTCTTTCTTACTTAGTTTTCACTCTCATTAATGTTTTGAGATCAGGGTAGATTCTTCAATCATTATGAGGCAGAGATAACAAAAAAAGGATAGAAAGCTCTTATGAACTCTACTGGAATGTGTGGATCATGTAGGTATTTATCCGCAGAAGGCCTGGTTTGGATTACTGTAGCCACTGTCTAATATCATGAATAATGCTTGGTAATTCAGCAATCACTGCCACAGAAGCTAAAAGGTTAATTCCTTGACATTTAAGCATGTAATAATTAAATTGTCGTATGCTCATAGGCACCTTTAGGAGCTAAGAATTCTCCTTTCTCTCTGGAAATGTCAGTACCTTTCCTATTAATAGCAGTCATTTCTTATTAAGACTTAGAATTTATTTTTGAAACAAGTTTTCTTTTTTTTGTCTTTTATGCTTTTGGTTTTTCAGATATACAAGTTATTGTATGAGTGATCTCTGTTAATCCTGTATACTACATATGATAAATTGATTCTGTCTTTACTAGGTCATTTTAATGATATATCTAAATCACATGTATTTCTATTTAGCAATTACTAATCAATAATATGATGGGTTCAAGCCAGACAGATTTGGGCTTTGTTCAGAGCTGAGATCTTAGGATGAGACTTGTCTTCAAACAGCAGTGTCCATGTTAATTACCCGGCAGTCTTTGTTAACACCAGTTCAAATCCAGTAGATGTGGGAAGATCTCATCCCCACTCTTGTAACCTGTCCCATGTGATGCTGATCTGTGGTATGAAGATACACCTGGAACACCAGACACCTGGACGACAAGCAAGGGGCTCCTTCCAGGGTACAAAGTAAATCGCCTGTGCAAAGTAGTTTTTACTCTAAGGCATTGTCTTTATTAAGGATGCATTTTTTTTTTTTCTGGAGGTTTCACAGTTCATTCAACTCTAATTTGCACAATTGATTCTCTTTTCCATCTGGTTCCTCATTCCCACATGTAAACTTTCTTCTTCCTCACCTGAATTCTCCCACTCTCATTTCCTTCTCTCTCTCTCTCTTTCTTTCTCTCTCTCTCTCTGTAGAGGGCCTTATTAAGTACATCTAGCTTGCTGTTAACAATGTGTGTCTGCACACTTGATGAAGCAAGAACAGTCAATATGCCAGTGGGCATTTCCCTGGGGAGAGTCGCTCCCCTTCTCTCTCATCCTTGGCCTGCAAAACGTGGTGTCTCTAGAGATCCGTGCAAGTGAGTTGCCTTGAAGATTATTAGTTTCTCGGCCGCCTCTAGCCTCCTCTACTTGCTGATTGGACTCGTGCGATCAGAGACTGTACTCTGGGCCCTGCCACATCACCAGCGCATCAAGGGCGCCTGCAATATATTTTCCAGTGAGTTCACAAAGCTAGTGCCACACTCATGGCTGCTTTGTTGCCCATAATTGCTTTTCCCTTTGCAAACACAAATGCCCATTGTTCTAGATGACAAGGTGCAGTCAGCGACCTTGCCTTCTTTTTTCTTACATTACTTGAGTTTCTCTATCTGCTTCCTAGGTTGGTTTGTAGAAAAGAACTTTCTTGGTAATAAAGTCTGCATTTTCTTTTTCTTGTCTAAATTGCTGCCCGGCATGCTATTTCCTAGTAGGTAACACTATATTTCACAGTTATGTTTCATATAATTATGAAAGATTTGCCAAGATCATTCTTCCCTTCCCTTTGGGGGATTTTATTGATATTTGTCTCTACTTATTTTTGGTTTAAATTTATTTTCTGACCTTCCTCAGTGATTGTATATTGATTCTGAACTGAAAGTAATTTAAAAGGCTGGGAAGACTGTGCAGCCGGTAAAACGCATGCCTCGGAGGCCAGATTCCACATGAAACCCAGCTGGCACGGTGCAGATGTCTGCAATCCCCTGGAGACTTGAGATGCTTCAGAAGCTGCAGGTCAGCTGGCCCAAGACAGCAGTGGTTGCAAGACCAGGTCTAAAACCAGGTGCAAAGGTGAGGCACCCGGGATGCACCTTTCACCTCCATCTTCACGGTGCATGGTGCATGAACTTACTGCACACATGCTTTCTGTTTCTGTCTTCTACGACCATGTGCGCATGTGCGCATGTGCGCGCGCGCGCGCGCGCGCGCGCGCACACACACACACACACACACACACACACACACACACACACACTCCCCTCACTATCTTTGTGTCTGTCTGTCTCTCTTTCTCTCTCTCTTTAATACACACACACACACACACACACACCCCGGAGATGTCTGTCTCTCTTTAATATACTCTTTCTCTCTATCTCCTGTCTCATTATGTCTGTGTCTCTCATTTCTCTCTTTCTCCTCTGTCTCTATCATGTGCACACACACTCTCCTTGTCACTTCTAATTCCTTAGTGGTCCCCTTTACACTAATTCCCCATACAAGAAGAAATACGGAGCACTTATTTGTCTTTTTGTATGTGCTTTAATTTGCAGAACATGGTTAATTTTGTAAATATATGTGTTTGATACTAGGATTTGAGCTGAGATACATTACTCTTTTTTCATGTGGAGTAAGGTTGATTCACACCTGTTCTTTTGCAATTTCTTTGGATTCCCAGCATTAGAATGCTTTCCATTTGACCAGTCTACATATATGTGATTTAAGTACTTAAGTTTAAAACCTGAGGGAGTGTGACCGGATATCTGATCAAAGCTGCAAAGCTCTGCCATTTATGCAAACAAACAGACCCATTTAAGAACTGTCTGGAGTGAAAATCCCCCCATCTTGCAACAACATAGAGGTAGTCAAAGCTCATGGATGCCTAATTTCTCAGTAGGAGAGTCTGATTTGAAAGACCCTCCCACACTCAAAAAATTTTTTTTTCGCTTCCATTTTCAAGAATGGTTTATCCATTTTAAGGATGAATTGCAGCCAATTTTAGCACTGTCTTTGTGTTAAGGAGCTTCAGTTTGTTCCAAGGTAACTATTCCAATCCAGCACCTTTAACTCACACTAATTATCAGCTTAACAAGAGTCATTAGAGAAGAAAATCAAGTGTCCCTCAAAGCAAACAGTGAGTAATCCAGGTCTAATAGAAATGGCCTTGAGATCATTGCTTTGATTCCAATCACCCATGTACAGGTGTTTCATTACCAACGGCAATCAACAGTTTTTCTTCAGAAACTCTAGTCAAACAGAGATGTAGAGAAAGCATGACCAATGAATATTGGCTGAGGGACTCTTAAGAGAAGGATGGGAGACATACTGCCAGTCACTAAATCTACAATTTCTGAGCACTAGTTGAGCAGAATTATAATACATATTGTAGTCTGTGTCTTCACCCAATATTCTGCACAGAGCTTCTGAATTAACAATTGGAGGTGTGTAACCTGCATGGCTGATGTATCACACCTTCAGAGAACACGGAGAATGAGCCTACTATTAAAGGACAATGCAGGGCCTTTAGAATTAAACATTTGCTTCTGTTCTCTCATAGTTTTTTAAAGTGTGTATGAATGCTTGCCAGAGATCTTACAGGAGTGATGGTGGGATTGGTTCTCATATTTTCATGCACATAAAGTCAATGCTTATGTTGCAATCATGTTCCCTGCTTGCCATTGTTTGGAATATCACCCCAAAGCTGTGTTCGTTAAATACTTGGTCTTCAACTTGACACTTCTGTTGGTGGGGGCCTTGAAGAAGTGGGGCCTAGTGAGTGGTGTTAGGTCACTGTCACAGTCAGGCACAGGTGTCAGCATGACGGTTGGAGGTTTGGGCTCTGTGCACATTTGTAGAGAATTAGTGATTAAGTCCAGAGCAAACCTGCAAGAGATTGTCTGGTTGATGGGGAAAGTCAAGCCTATGGTGGGTGGGATTAACCTGAAATAAAATACCAGGAACTGATTGAGGAAGTCGGCATCCTTATGTATACTTGGCCAGACATGCTGGTCTGGCAAGTAAGGATCATCTCTCTCTTAACTATTACATAGAAATGGTGTGGCCAGTTCCCTTGGCCCCGGTGTTGGTGTGTGCTCTCCTATCAAGCTGGACTGAGAATTGTAACCAGAAAATCATAAGAGAAAATAAATCACTTGTTCCCTCAAGCCATTTGATGGTCACTTATCGGCAACTATGCAGGCAAACTGCAACAGTCACTTTGGGTGTGTGTTTGAATGGAACTGTATAATGTAGACACCTCTCTTTCTCTCTCTCTCTCTCTCTCTCTCTCTCTCTCTTTTACTTCCTGGGTACACACTCACATGTGTGTGTGCATAATTCAATATTACCTTATCACATGTGTAGATTTGTATAAACAGTATCAAGATAAAAAAATACTTCACTTGCTCTAAGATGTCCCCCCTTACAGCATCATCTGTTCTTTCCCCTCAATTTTTACTTACTTCTTTTTATTAAATATAGACTGTACATATTTTATTGCCACTTAGAGCTCACACCATTCCTATATTAGCTTAGAAAAGTAAAGCTCTAGAACTTTGGAGAACCAAATTCTTAAGGGCCGCTGGGTCTGCCCCATAGTGAAATCAAACATCGGCCTGCAGGACTCGAGTCTTTGTGTGGCGGTGCCACAGGGGAGCAGCCTGCTCGGTGCTGGGCACGCATATTTCCACCGAGATGGAAATGGTAATTCCATGCTCTAGTGGTCTGACCACAGCCTTTAGCTAGAATTTCTAGGAAGATCTGACCTTTGGCTTAGTTACACTCATCTGAAACATTCCTGACAAAAGCACCAGACTATTCCATAGGTCTGTACTTGTCAGATGGTTTTGATTAGAAGGAAATTCCTGCCAGTTGTGTCCATGTAGTATAGAGTTCTTACAAGCTGTCACCATAGGTCTGGCGCTTAAGAAGTGAATTATGGGTATCTGAGTCTAAAAGAAATTAGGTCTTAAAAGAAAGATGTTGAATGACTGAAGTCAATGTCTACGAAATGAGAGGTATAGCCGAGGCTGAGAGCTCCGCAGCTCAAGGCGAGGTGCTTCGGTATAAATTTAGTATGTACGTTGTGACACTGTATTCACACATGCTGGTATTTGATGTTACAACAGGAAGAATGGTTTCAATATCATTTTCTTTAATCTTTAAAACTTGAATAAATCTATAAATAGTGGCTTATCATTGATTGGAATGGACTAAATCAGGTAGACAAAAGAGAGCTCTCTTCCTATTTTCTAGTCATTTTGTGAGATCGTTATTTTTCTTAAATACAAAACGATTTGATTCTCTGAAAATATGTGTATAGGCATTCCTTTTCTTTCTGTCTTGCTCAGTAGTTCTCAGTAAAGGACACTGTTAAGTAGATTGTATGCTAGTAGATTTGCTGACAATGAAGGACATTTTCAAGGACATTTTAAAGCAGAATGGGGGTTTTAAGGTGCTCGGTAAGAAGCAAATTCACACCCAAGATGAGACTCCAGTTAGTGTCTTCCTTGTGACTGTCATGATTCCATCCTGTGAAACAGAAGCACATATAGGTATTATCTGAACTTTCAGGCAGGGTTTGTTGAGAACTACAGATACAGAGAGATAAGCTGAAATGTTATCTGTTAATCACTGTGTTTTTCCCCTCTGCACTTCCTTGTACGAATCTCTTCCTCCTACTACGGAGGTTTCGCCCAGAGATCAACCCTGATTGTTAAGGAAGGAATACAAGGGAAAGAATTAAATCCTTTAAGAGAATGATTTTGCTGAGAAAAGAAACACTCTTAAAAAACCACAAGGAAACCATCGGAAGTAGGCAAGATATGCTGTTTATGTCCTAACCATAGCCTGGAAAAGTAATAGAGTAACTCTCATGAGCATGACTTGGTAGGAATGTAGGTTATGATATTTGTGAATATGGGTAGGAAGGAGGTTTAGGTGGATTTTGATTTAGGGAAGGTCAGTAGGCTCTTGGGGTAGAACTTACCTGTATTCTTACTTGGAAACTCAAATTAGAATCAAGACATGCTTGTTTTGTCTGTGAACCAAAATCAGGAAGGACCAATGACACCCAGCCAATGACTAGGGCTCTGTTTCACCTAGGGAAAGTCTCTGTGTTACAGAGATTTTATTTCAGAATTGTGTCCCACTACTTCTCTGGGTTCCACTTAGAAGATCCTGTTTGGATGGTTCCTTTTTGAGTTGTTAGGAGACTTGGTAATTCTGGTTGCTACCTTTGGAGAAGTGACATTATGAGAAGAGCGGAAACTTCCCATCTTGTATCTAGGTCATCCAGAGTAGTGGAGAAACTGTTAATTTGTGACGGGTGGAGCCTTCAAAGCTACATTTCTTTCTCACTTAATTTCTTCTTGCTCTCGTCTGCATTCCCACTTTTCCACTTCAGTTCAGTGTAAGTTCAAAAAGGCCTTCTTTGTTCAGAGAGGTGGGGATGGCCTCTGACTCTACATTCTTTGCCACTCCTCTTCACACACTTACTCTACACTTTCAATCGTGAGGACGCATAAAACATGGACGTGTGTCACGAGGAGGTGACATTTGAGTAGTCCAACAGGGCTTTTTTTTTTTTTTTAATGCTTTTGACCTGAAGTTAGAAGAATCAGATTCTTAAGATCATATAAGAAGATGAGGAAAAAGAAAAACATTTTTGCAGAGCGAGAAGCCACCTCGTGTCAAGTGGCAGAGTTGAAGAGCTAATGGCTGCATGAACCAGTGAAAGTATAATATAGAAAGAGATGCTGAATCATTTCGCAGAATGCATTGCAGGGAAAGCCAAGGACTCTAGTCTTCAGTGCAGAGGGGGGATGGGATCCATGAAACACTTTAAACATAGAGTGACTGGATTCATAGTTACAGTGCATGCCTTTGGGGCAGCTCTTGAGAGACTCTGGGGGAAGATTAGTTCCACATAAAATGTGGCAAACGATGGGACTTCCGGTAGAGTCTCAGCTGTGGTCAGGATCCAGTGGAGAAATTGTGAGATGTGAGCGTGTTAAGTTTTGCTTCCTCTAGCTGATCTGGGATTCCTGTTGCTTCCGTGATCCTGTGACCTCATTTTCCTTCTAGATTTTGCCTGACTTCCTGCTGTCCCTCTTGCTCAAGGCACACGCCTCTGGACTTTGAACTGCTTCCCAATGAAACCTCAATCTCTTTTTTCCAGGTGTCCCTGACATATTAGTTAACTTGGGCTAATGATCCTCACTCTCTTTATTTTAACCCTTTATTGTAATTTTGACAGCTTATTTTTCTTTCCTATCATATTTTCTCTCCCCGATATCTCTGAAATTCTACACAAGACTTGCTTCAAAGATCCTCTTCAACTCAAGAGTCACTGTGGACGCTGCAAGGACTCTGAATTCTTTTCGGTTCCGGGGAAATCGCACCGCTCACTTGCTGTCTGTCGCTTGCTGGTCCACATTCCATCCATTCTCTGCTGTGTCCTGTATCTCACAGCCCTCGCCGTTGCAAAGTTGCTCACAGAGTCTCTGGGTGAAGGGCTTTCCTCTGTGTCAGCCCGGTGTAAGGCAAGAGGAGTCCTAAAGTGACAGGGTAAATCCAGTGGCAATCTCCCTGGGGTTCCCTAGCTTGCTGACATTAGAAAACAATTTCATTCTCCTGTAAGAGCCATGGAAACACTGTGCTGCCAAATCTCTCACGTCATCGTCATAGTGAAAATCAGCAAGGCATCATGGTCCTAACCTTGAGTGTACAGAGGAGATGCCTTCCTGCAAATATTGAAATGGCCTGCCATAGTTTTCATTCTTGACAAGTCGTCAGATCAGATCACCAACCAATCCTGGGGAATTTGATTTCTCAAAGTAGGGAAAGATTATTTTTGCCCATATTGGAAGGTTTCTTAGTTTCGTTCCCAGCACTCAGTCCCTAGAATGTTCTCTCTGTGCTGGTTCAGGTTTACTGTGACAGTACTTAAGTGTTCTTTGGATTTATATGCACACATGCATGCATGTGTGTGTGTGTGTGTGTGAGAGAGAGAGTATATGTGACTCCTCTGGGATTCTAGCTTCCTTCTTCCGTGTCTGGTGGACTAGTCTCTTGGGATATTCCTTTCCACAGTACTTCCTCCTTCCAGTAGACCTCAGGCCATAAGGATGGGCAATATCATCGCATCATCTCTATTCCATCCAAATGGGGCAGGTCTTTGGCGTGCCTTATTGTTCCCTTTGTGGTCATTAAACTATTGTGATACCTTTGTGGTTACCTTTTTCTATGAAACTTCTTGGCTGACTTCCTATTTTCTTGAGAAGACCCTTAGCTTATAGCGACATGATATTAAAAAAGCAGCTCTATTCAGCATCACCATAACTTACAAAATGACTTTGGCTTTGTGTGTTGTGGTATCACCGAGTAATTAACCCCCTCTGAATCAACCTTTTATAATTTGGAGTTGTCATCTCAGGGGAGACATGTAGGATATGAGAATACTTCGGAAAGCTCTGAGCAGATACAAAACTGAATTCCTTGGTTGATTGTTTTGTGAATTTGTTTCTTGTCATTTTGAATACCACCTTTGGTGGATGCAGATCTCGTATTAAAGTTCTTTGTGTAGCCACTCAGTGAGTTATGTGTGGTTGTTAGTAACTGTAACAGCTGCTTAACAAACACCAGCGTAGTCTGTCTAGAAAAACAATGAAGTTATCTACCAAATGCTGTATGGTTTCTGTGCTTTCCCATATCTCCAGGAAATGCACGGTGCGTGATTGGACATTTTGAAGCAACAGTTTTCCCTGATGATAGTTTTATCCTCGATTGGCTTTCATAACTTGAGAGCAGGACATTAAGGGAAGAACAAGACATTTGTATTCCTGTTGGGAAGGTACCTCCCATAGCATTCTTCTTTTTCAATTTTGACTTTATGGGAAGAAAGATGCAAGGACCCACTGTCTGAAGTCCTAGCAGAAGGCAGTTGTGGAGCACGTGTGCACTGCAGGAGGTGGCGCAGCCTTGCCGTGCCTCCTGTGGCTCCAGCCTGGTGTGAGTCTCTAATTGTTGTCATTAGAGACAGAAAAAGGCGCTATCAAAGGAACAGGAATAGAAGGCAAGAGCTGCTAGCGGTTAAAGGAGAAACAATGTACTTCAAGAAGCGGGCTTTAGCAATATCAGACATAATAATAGCATGGGGCGGGAATATTGATTTAATTCAGGGAGCGAGAGATGGGGAAGTGGGCAGTGCAAGGCAGTGAACTCTAAAAAGGAGAGGATTACACTCATTTTTTAAAAAAAAACATTTATTATTATTTATTCAATTGTGCATGTATGGTGTGTGCGCGTGTGTGCATGTATGTGTGTGTGTGTGTGTAGAACCACGGACGAATTTGGGAACCACCATGGACGCCTCCACCTCCTCCTTGTTTACTCTGCCCCGGGATTCACAGACTCCGCCCTACCAGGACCAGAAATGCAGGCTGCCCTGGCTTCCATCCTGCGTCTATACGTGGGATCTGGGATCCGAACTCAGGATTTTCTGCCTGCAAAGCAGAGGCTTAACCCCTGAGCCACCTCTCCAGCCCCCCAAAATTTTCTTTTTTTATATATCTGTGAGTGAATACTTGCATGTGCTTAGATGCTCTCCTGTGTTAATGGTGTTAAGGTGTACACAGACTGAACCTACCAGCACATGTGTAGCTCTGTCTTAGTGATTGCTTTTCATCCTCAGTGACATGATCTAGGCTACATTTAAGACTTTCTCTTTTCATCCTGGAGTAGGTCTCTACTGAAAAGAAGGGAAGCTTGTTGATAGAACTATGGCCTTTTTAAAAAAGTCAATCATATAAATATGATGAAATAAAAGTGTCTTTCTCTTGTAGATAGCAGAAATCATATTTATAACTCAAAAGAGCTGATGTAGCACTAGGTTTATTTCTAGATTTATCATGAACATAAGCAGCTGTGGTTACTGTTAAAAATAGTTTGGCTGAGGCTTGAAGTGTAATTAATTGAATGTAAAAATACACAATTTCCCACAACTCTGTCACTAAATATGCCATATTGGGTATCAGAAAAACCATCAGTTTATGACTTGAAAATTAGTGTTTCATGGATATTGAGAAATCTTCAAAATTCTTTCAGACTCTTCTTTATCATGGTTACATTGCGTGTATACATATGTGTGTGGAAGCCAGAGGTTGGGGTTGTGAATATTCCTGTATTGTTGTCTACTTTCTCTTGAGACATTACCTCTCATTGAATCACATCTCACCTGTAGATAAATAGAGATATAATATATAGATCACACAACAAGCACTGTGGATTCCTCTTCCTACCTCCCTATGTTGGGGCTATAGATGTGCACTAATGCATCTGGCATATGCTGCAGACATTTTATAGGCAATTCATCTTTCTAATTATACATATATATATGCATATTCTACATAGTCTGTGTATGTAGTCTTTCTAGTTGCTATTTACTACATAAAAATTCCCCTCTTCCAAAAACATCATTTTGCTCTCTTGAGGAGACTTTTTAATATTTTCTTATAACTTTTGCATTATAACAATATATGAAAATACTGTCTGGAGCCATAGTTTAGAACTTATGTCTAATTTAATGATACAGTTATGAAAGCAGAAATTCAGGGGAAAATAATTAGTATTCTGTTTGAAATTACATTCTTTGCACTTACTTTACAACTGGAATCTGGAACTAACAAAAAAGTTTAGTTGCTTTACTTGCTAAATTGGTTGGTTAATTCTCTTTTGCTTAAATAACTTTCAAATTACACTAACTCAAAGAGAGATTGCAGTGGTATATTGTAGCAAGTCTCTTTCCCTCTTTAGACTAGTTCGAGCATTCATATGTTATAGTTTACCTGTAAAGTAATGGGAAAGTTGTATGATTTGTGAAATGTTAATTTTTTCCTAATAATCTCCTGAATTTTGTGTTTTCATGTGAGGACAACCATTCTTGTTAGTTTGAAAATATGGAATTGAGCAACATGAATTGGTACTTATATCATTATTTTTCTGGTTTTTGCCATCACTATAGATAATATTTTAATCCCCCAAGACTTTGAGGGCATTTTGGTCTGAACGTGATGGTCCCTGAGTCAGTGCCTGAAGGGTTTGTTGGTTGTCATGGGAACACAAGGCCTACCTGTCAGTCAGGAGCACTCCAGAGTGGCCCACAGGAAGCCTTCACTCAGACTTCGCTGACTCATCCCCAACCTTTTCATGCCCCAGGAAGACTTGAGTTTCCCAACACTTCCTGTTTTCCCTTGACCCAGTTCTTCCAAGGCTCCTCTTGAGCTTCCTGACTCACCTTGAATTCTACGACTTCTTCCCATGAGTTTCTGACCCTCATAATGAAATGTCGTCACACTTGACTTCAAACTCCAATGATTTACTAAGCAAACTTTTAGCGATGCCTAATCCTCTGGCACATCCTGGGCAACCGTTGTGTCATGCACACTGTTTTCCTTTGGAATCTAATGCAGTGCCCTGAACACAGCAAACTGGAAGATGCTGAACCTGGAAGCTCAGGGCACACAGATGCGATGGTTACTGTGGATAGCTTTGACAAGAGGAGCCTGGAGCTTTCCTTTCTTCTGTGATTAGACCCCTTGGACCATTAAGTCCATGGCTCAAGCAGGGTCTATAAAATATTCCACAAATGGACAGGACCTTCCTACTTGTTAATTGTGGGATCTTAGGGAATTTAAGCATTTGGTTCCTGTAACCTATATGTAAAACAAGGACCTAACGTAGCAGCTTCTCCCTCATTTGAATCCTGCTGATGATTATGTAAGTGAGTACTTGTCACATGCTTCGGTTGGTAATGGCCACATAGTGTCATAGGTTAGTGGAAAGAAATTTTTAAAAAATTCTAAGATTTTTCTTATACAGAAACAAAATAAGTTTATGCCTTTGTCTCTTGCCTCCTGCTTTTCTACCTTCCTCCCCTCCCAGGCTCCCTTCCACTCACCAATCCATTCATATCCCTCTGGCTCTCATGCTCCTCTGCATGTGTGGACTGGAGATTCAATTATACACCCAGTTTAAAGACGGCTGTTCTCTATCAGAAAAGATTTTAATTTAATCCCGGGACCAGTGTCCACGTAAGTGTGTTCACGTGTTTGCTCACGTCCTATGTCTTCACCATCCTACAAGTCCATCCTTTTCCTGAGAGATGTTACTTCTTATTTATTTATCAGTGCACTTATTATTCTACATGTACTTTTGGATTCTTATTTGTGGAAACCAAAATGAGTAATGAATCCTATTTTTATGGGAGTATCCCCTGAATAGAAGGAAGGCATACAGTATAGTAAAGGTCAATGAGGGGATGGTTCAGGCGTTAAAGCCTTTTCCTCACAAACAGAAAGACCTGAATTCAGATTCCCAGATCCTACATAAAAATGCCTGGAGGATATGGTAACTGTCTGCAATTCTGACCCTGGGTAAACCCGAGAGTAAAGTCATAAGGAAGAAGAGCAATTCAGGATGATTTCTGAGATCACCCTGGCAGGCAAACGCACGATCCTCTTATACACATACATATACACTAAATAAATAAATGAATGAATGAATAAATGAATGAATGAATGAATGAATTGATGTCACAGATGAACAGAACTTCATCGATGCTACAGGAGAATATTGCGGATTGACGTGAAGAACAATCATTTTCATCTAGGATTATGACACTCTCAACTGAAGTTGTGAATTTTGAGCAAGATTCTGAAAAGGATGATAAAACATTTAGCCACACATAGGAAAGAAACTTATTTTGTATCCAGTAGAAGTAATAGATCAAATGGACCATAAATAGAAAAGGCAGGGGCCTAAGTCTTGCAAAGACAACAACAACAACATAAAAAATGTAGGGACCGTGGGGAATTGAGGTCGCAATGGCTTGTTGGGTCAACTCTAGGACGTTGACAGTGATACAGAATGTGGCCTCATGTTTAGAATTCTGTGAAGCCACAGGAAGGAAGCAGGATATCTAAGTGGGCATGTGATGTCATCAGATCTGTTTGGGGAGAGTAGGGATCCCGATGGGGTTGTGACCAGGAAACTAGAGTCCACCATGCTTCTGCCCAAGCCAGACATTCTAGTTGATTCTTTACATCTCCTCTGTTTCTTGCAGGCATAAGACCCCCTAGAATGGTCTCTTAGCCACCCAGAAGGACAAACTCACTGACTGTTTGATTTCAGGCAAAGCTTGTGAAGAAGCCAGGTTTATTTTTTTGAGTCACATCTGTGTAGTTTGAAACATCCAATTAAGGTTTTGTATTTTTAAGGGGGAGAAATATTTTTATTTGGTATAATTTTATTAAAAAAGGATATCAAAATCAATCAGTTAATTACTTTTTTTTTGTAGCCAAACCATATGAAGTTCACACTGGTCTTGAATTCATTGTGTCACTAAGGCTGATCTTCTGGTCACAGCCTGCTAAGACAATTTTTCTTTTCTTTCCTTTTTTTAAATGTCTTTGGAAAACACATCATTGAGGTGTGGTCAGTGTGTAAGCAGCTGTTAATAGTTCTCCTATACCAGCGGAGAGTGTAACACGAGCACTTCAGTGTGTCTCCACGCGTACCAGGATCTATGCAGTAAACAGGAAAGGAAACTTGAATCCTCCTGGGAAAAGGAGCCGGCCTCTGGGCTGGGAGGGCCTGAGGTTCTCCCGGCTTTCAGGTCAGCTTCGGATCGGCACTGGAGGGGCCTCAGGGGAAGTGCAGGCCAGCCTCTGTCCATCAGCCTCCTCTGCCCTTCTAGGTCCCGTGGCGGTCATTTTGGACATTTTATGACTTTTCTGCTTAATCTGCCCTTGCGCTCTGAAGCCGCTTCTCCTTTTCCTTTTCCTTAGCTTGCTTACGACATTCATGGATGACACACAGAAATAATTAAAAATTTAAAAATAAATTAATAAATAAGACGTAAAAATTAAAAAACCTCAAATTTTATTCATGCATGTGTGTGCGTGTGTGTGCGTGTGCGTGGGTGTGTGTGTGATGGGTTTGAAGGCGCGTATGGAGGTTGCAGGCTAAATTTGTGGAACTGGTTCTCATCTTTCTGCTCGATGTGGAATCGAGAGAACTCAGGTCATCAGCTGTGTGGCAAGGCCTTCATCTGAGCTGCCTTGCCCACCAGCTTGCTAATTCTTAAAACACATGACTCACTGGCATTGACTTTGAAGTGGATGGCTTTCTTTTTCTTTCTTTTTTTTATTTATTTATTTTTCCGCTCATACAAACATAATAGGTACCCCTATCCCCTCCCTCCCTCCACCCATCCCTGGACCTCCCTGTTTCCTCCCTTTTTTCCCCTTCCTTTCCCCCCTCCCTCCCGTTCTCCCAGTGCCCCCCCCATCTCTGAAGCATCCTTTAATGTGTATATCAAACTTTCTTCTGGGTCCTCTTCTCTGATGAGGTGTAAGGACTCAGTGGCATTTCCTAGATTCTTTCTTGTGTTCCCCTTAAGTACAGGAACACTATTGTGACTGTTAATCCCTTGCTTCTAAGGATCCTAGTGCCTTTAGTCCATGCTAGACTTTGAGGGATCAATGATATGTTAGTCATTGTGCAAATCATGCAGAGTCCTATTATAATTGCTTTGGCCCTAACTTGTGTGGAGTATCTTGCATATCATGACTCCTCCCATTCATGTGCTCTTACAATCTTACCGCCCCCTCTTCTGCAAATTTCCCTGAGCTTCAGGATAGAGAGAGATTAGGCTGGCCTAGTTCCAGGTGGTTGATATAGCGTCTCTGATGTTCTGAATTATGGTTCATTGTTTTTTTTTTTTTCAGCTTTGCTGCTCCTGCAATGCCCTTGGCTCCATCCTGATGGGTATTGGATGTCACCCCCTGGCCAGAGATAAAAAGCTGTTAAAATAGAGTCTTATTATAAGAGTAGATTTAAAGGTAGATGGAATTAAGAGTAGGAGACCATGGTGTGGGGGGGTCAGTCTCCCATTTGCAAAATGGTTACCTTCTATCTGCCAGATTGTATGCCCTTCCTTTCTGGTAAGATCATACTCCATCAGTTGCAAGTGACCAGGAAAGACAGTCTGTGAGCTTAACCAGATGTCTCATTACTTACTTGCCTTACTAGGCCTTGATGGTGTCCTATTTTCTCTGCTGCAGCATAATCCCCTCTCTCCTTGTTTCTGGTGGGGCCCTCTTCCCTTTCTCTCCTGTTTATAATCTTTGCAATTACTGTAGGTATTACAGAAATTTATCTTTGAGTGTGTCTCTAAGTGGGTTTGGTACTAGGATCCACCTATTAGGGAGTACATACGGCACTTAATTTTCTGTGTCTGGGATACTTCACTCAATATAATTGTTTCTAATTCCATCAATTTCCCAGCAATTGCATTAAATCATCATTTTTGATGGCTGAGTAGTATTCCATTGTATAAATGTACTACAATTTCCTTATCCATTCATCAACTGTTGGACATTTGGGTTGATTCCATGACTTTGCTATTGTAAACAGTGCTGCTATGAACATGGTCGTGCTTGTGCTATCCAGGTGAATTTTTGCTGTATGGGGATTATTCCCAAAAGTGGTATAGCAGGATTATATGGCATTTCAATCTTTAACTTCTTTAAGAATCGCCAGACGGCTCGCCAGAGTGGTATATGAGCCTGCACTCTCACCAGCAATGTAGGAGAGTTCCCCTCTCGCCACATCCTCTCCAGCATTTGGTGTTGTTTGTATTGTGAATTTTTGCCATCCTGACTGGGGTGAGATATCTCAGGGAAGTTTTGATTTGCATTTCCCTGATGGCTAAGGATGTGGAGCATTTTTTAAGATATTTGTTAGACATTTTAATTTTGTCCTTGGTAAAGTTTCTTTTAAGTTCCAAGGCCCATTTTTTAATTGGGCCATTAGTTTCCTTGGTGTTTAGTTTTCTAAGTTCTTTGTGTACTCTGGATAATAGAGCTCTACCTGGCTTTCTTTTTCTTAAGAATCATAATTATTCCTTGTTTTTGGAAATAAGTTCTTTAAATCAGGGAGCTCCCTAAAAATAAAGTGATTGACCAGATTTCTATGATAGCTTTAAAATTTATTTGCTTGTGTGTGTGTGTGTGTGTGTGTGTGTGTGTGTGTGTGCGTGCGTGTGTGTGCGTGTGTGTGTTGCATGCCTCGGTATGTGTGTAGAGGTTAGAGAACAACTCTGAGTAGTCCTCAGTTCTCTCCTTTCCATCTTGTTACCTCTGGGGATCAAATTCAACTTGCCAGACTTGGAGTCAAGCATCCGAATCACATGGGCCCTGCACTAGCTTTCATTACAGCAAGATGGATTCAATGAACTGTTTCATGGGGGAGGTACAAAGGCTGCTCTATCTCACAGTGGGATAGAGGTCTTATTTTTTCGTGGGTGATAGTGATGAACTCAGTGCTGATAGGCGCATTTATGAACCTTAGGTTCAATTCCTTTGGCTACTTGCAACACATGTCAGGTCACGTTAATATGCAGTTTAACCCCACCTTTTAACAAGGATGTTACAAGTCACTTTGAAATCAGGGAACTGGTCAGATGAGCAGAATTCAGGGGAGGATGCAGCTCTACCTTAGACCATGCAGCTGATTTCCCCTTGGGAACATTTTATTTACAGTCATACCTTCCAGCAGAAGTTTGTCCTTTCTGAACATCTACATCACCGCCAAGCAAAGGAAATTCAGACATTGCTCCAAGCCTTTAACTTCTATATTTACAACAAATTTGCCCATAGCTGCCTGCTTACATTACTTTCAACCTCTCTGGGCTTGACAAAGGCAGTATATTAGGGTAAAAAGAAATTAGGAATTGGAAGAGAAAGAAGGGTCTGGGCATATAAATTCTCAGACTGTGATGAATTTCTGAAGATCAATGCTTTAAAAACTGGATCTTTCAGATCTATATTTATTTTCAAGTCTTAAAAGTCTGACACTTAAAAGTAATGGTTGATTTTTATTGATATGGAAACCACCATATATTCACCTGGGGTTATTCCATATGGCTTAATAATTTTATTGGTGTATATTTATTGCATATAAAGTTGGGTTTCATAAATTCCATGCAAGTATATCATACTTTTTGGCTCACTCACCAGCATTCTCTCCACTGTTACCATCTCCCCCCACAGCCCCATCCTCTCCATCCCTTCAGAATTGGTACCAGACAGGGGTATGCTAAGAATGTGCATGTTTGGTTTAAAATGGAAAATGACAGGACTGGCAGGAAACCTGGAGATACAAACCGATAATCCTGGCAGCTGCCAGAAGTGGGGAGATAAGTAAGGAAAAGCATGTTTATTTTAAAAAATATTTTATTTATTTATTTTGTGTGTCTGTAGTAGTAGATTACAACAGCATGCTGCTATGCCTGTTATTTATTTATTTATTTTTTAAAATTTGGTTCTAGGTGATCGAAATCAGAAACCAGATCCACATGCTTACAAAGCATGTGACTTACTTATTTACTTGAACCTCCAACATGCTTCTTGTAGATGATTCACTTGTTTATGTCTCTGGAAAAATTGACACAGGAAAGAAAACAGGTGGTTGTAGTGTCATTTGAGTTAATGTACAAAGTAACATCTACATCTTTCAATATGCTTGTCATGATTTTCTTGTAGTTGTAGCAGAGTAAGACTGATTTGGGGCTCTAAAGGTGGCTTTCGCAATTTCTAGAAGCATCAGCTAACCAAGCTTGTACCATACCTCTGAAGTCTTCAGTAGTATTCTTTGACGTTCTCATGCTTGCTTTTTTGGTGCCCAGGAAGCCGGAGGTCAAAACTTAGGACATCTGTGCCACTGCAGAGAGGAAGATTGTAGGAAAGACAGGCCATTGATGCTGCCTGAGTCCAGTGAACCTGGGGTGTGTCCACTTAGAAGATGTGAAGCAGTGGACAGACAGAATCTTCAGGAAAGACTAGGAAGCGCAGTGTGATTTATCTTTTAGGATTTGATCTCAGGGAGATATGCTACAAAGAGTTGAGATGGATTCTGGAAATTAGCCATGACATCAGTATGCTGGTAACAGGACATGTTTACTTAGACTATTGTCATGGTTAGGCACAGGTGTCAACTTGACAGTTGAGAGTTTGCAGTGTGGGCACATTTATGGAGAATTGGTGGTTGAGTTAAGCCCAGAGCAAACCTGCAGGAGATTGTCTAGCTGATGGGAAGGCCCAGCCCATGCATGGTAGGTGGGACTAGGCCCTGGAATAAGATACAGAGAATTGGTTGAGAGTGTTGGCATTCTTGTGCACAGTTGGCCACACATGCTGGTCTGGCAAGTAAGGATCGTCCCTCTCTCAGCCATTCTGTACATAGATATGGTGTGGTGCGTGCTCTCCTGTCACGCTGGACTGAGGACTGTAACCAGAAAATCCTAAGAGAAAATAAACCCCTTTTTCCCTTAAGCCATTTGATGGGGATTTATCAGCAATAGTGCAGGCAACTGTAACAACTACTAATATTATTTTCCAGGGAGAAAAGGGGTGGAGGAACTAAGAAAGCATAATTTGTGTGAAATATATTTGCATGAGAATATGAGAAACATTTAATCAATTCAGTGATATAAGTTGGTGTATAGTCAGCCAATTCTCTTTCTGTGCTAAAATTATCAAGGCAGAGATTCAAATGCAGACAGAGTTTGCTTTGCATAATTCCATATGCATGAAACTCAGTTAATATAGTCTAGTTAAATAACACACAGAATACGATTCAGATTTCAGTCACCATGGTCTACTAACTGTAGTGATTGCACTGACAAATCTCTACGTAAATGACAGCTGTGCATTACAATCAGTGACCAATCACAAAACTTCTTTAAACTCCACTAACAGTTGGTCACTGCAGATTGCTTATTTCTGTTTGCACAAAATTAGGCATACGATTGTTTTGTTTCTTCATTTTTAATAATAATCACATGCAGCATTTCACAGCTCTAGATGGTAATTGGAGGAAGTTTAGTCAAGAATAAAACATGATAAGGCTGGAGTGAAACCAACTTGTAAAAATTGGCTTATAGTAAAGGAATAATTGATCATGTGTTGTAGGAACTCTTTCTGCTGCTGTGAATCAACACTAAGACTCATGCATCTTAATGGAGAAAGAGAGATTTATTTGGCTTATGATTCCAGAGGGGAGATAGTTCATAAAGGCGGAAAAAGCTGGAGGAGACTCGGGTCATCTTCATCATCATGAAGGTAGAGAGAGTTAGCAGCAGCTGCAGGAGCAGACCACCAGTGGAAGCAGGGTGGGGATCTAGCCAACCTCAAGGCACACCCCCTGTGGCATGTTTGCCCCTAGCAAGGCTTCACCTCCTATGACACACCACTGTCTTCCCATCCGTCAACTAATGATTCAAGCACATGAGCCTTTGGGAGAAAACTCACATTCAAACCATGCCATGGTAGAACTGTGGACAGCGACCATTTGCCCACAGGGTACATGGAGCAGCTAAGGAACTCAGTGATCAAGGTCTTACTGACATAAATGGGGAACACTGGTTGGTTGCGATGCAATGTAAATATATCAAGAGGAAGTGTTGCTGGAAAAAATTTTCACACTCATGGAACTCTTAGACAAAGTTCATTATCTTACAAGGGTGAAGGATAAAAACTTGCAGACTGGGGCTGGGGAAGTAACTCAGGGTTAAAGCCTTTGCATTACAAGCTAATTTTTCTTCAGTGACTACTTAGATTGCTTTCTTCCATAACTTATTTATCATAAGTAGTGTTTCAATAAACATGAAATGCAGACGCTACAATGTGGGACTACCCTGACATCCTTTGGGTATATGAAGAGAAGAATTGATGGACCATTTTGGTAAATTTTTTTAATAAAGAAATAAGACATTTTAATTCTCTATGTTTCAAATTTTTAAAATAAATCATTAGTTTTTACTTCTATATTTATTTGTAATCAGCAGCAAGAGAACTTTACATATTTTGATAAATTTTGCAAAAGTCATGGAACAGCCATAACTTTCCCATGGATTATTGAGGTCACTTCACATAGTCTTAGCTTGCATGTTTGCTTGCATGATCCATAATGGTCACAAAGAAAGAACAGTGTATACATTTAAAATAAAGGCAAAGCAACATTTTATACTTAAAACTTGCAAACACTGTCTTAGAAGTCACTTTAGAGAGCATTTTAACATAAACAAAATCAGTGCCTTCCTGCATGAAGACTATTTCCATGTGACAGAAAAATTGTTGTAATTTATAATAACTACAGTGCAAATGCCCTGTCTTTTTGTGTGGTTGTGCAGTGCACTCTCCTACCTGCTCTTGTGCATAGTGGCCCTGGTGGGGGGGGGTTAGGGAGTCTTAATTCAACTTTCAGAGATAACTACACATGACAAGACCATTGACTCTGAGAAGGATGATCACTATGATTCTGGAAACTTCCTGCACCTAGTAATGGCCACTATGTGTATACATTGCATGACGGCTCTTTTTGTTCGGTTTTTCCATTTTTTTCTTTTATTCTTTCAAATTTAGAAATTATGAGTCAAGATATTATGAATATCTACATGTAGGCTTTTATGTTAATATATGTTTATATATTTTCAACTCCTGTAGCTAAATAATGAATATATTTTAAGTCCAAGTTAACACAAAAATAAAAAAATAAAGTAAAATATTAAAAGTTACAAAAAAGACAAGATCTGCTCCAAATTTTTATGACTACGGCTCTGGGCTCTTGTGCCTTGCTCCAGTTGCAATCCTGCAACTCTTGTTAACCTTGAAGATATCGTGACCACTCTGAACTTGTCCCCCTCACTCCACTAATAGCTCTGCTGATCATCTTCCTAGAGTCTGTTTTGCACAGATGTGTGAATTGAAATACAGATTAAAGCCATCTATTGAATTGAGGTAGGAGAGACTCTCCTGGCAGCACATAGCAGTGGCTCAAGAGTCACAGGGTATCTTGGTGCTTCTCTGATCACGTCTAAACATTTCCTAAAACATCCATTTTAATATCAAATTTCTTTGGCTGGCAATCCCAAGATGAAAGAGTGAACTTCATTGTTTTTCTTTCTAACTATAAGTCCCCCAGGAAGCTTCTGCTCCTCAGTATGTAATTTCTTGATACATGTGAGAGATTCAAGAGGTCAGTTGTAGCCTTCAATCTCCTGGAACACTCGTGGGGCTGATTTCCCAGCAGCTGCGTAATTAGGGAGCCAATGCAGTTCGCCTGCGTGGTTGCTGATAAAATCACAACCAAATGGCTTAAGGGAACAAGGGGTTTCCTCTCTTGCAGTTGTCTGGTTACACTTGTCAGTCCAGCTTGACAGAAGAGCTCACACCAACACCAGGCTGAGGGAACTGACCACACCATCACCACATAATGGCTGAGAGAGGGACAGTCCTTACTTGCCAGACTAAAATGTCTGGCCAAGTGTACACAAGGATGTTGACTTTCTCAACCAGCTCCCTGTATTTTATTCCAGGGCCTAGTCCCACCCACCATGGGGTGAGCCTTCCCCATCAGCTAGACCATCTTCTGCAGGTTTTCTCTGGGCTTAAGTCAATCATTAATTCTCTTCAAATGTGCCCAGAGCCCAAACCCTCGACTGTCAATTTGACACTTGTGCCTGACTGTACAGGAGCTGAGTAGACAGCCCACCAAGCTAAACTCTCAGGATATGGTTATAACTGCTTCCAGCAGTAACAGTCAATGTGAGGGAGATGATTCCACATTGCTGAGCACTGTTATAGAAGAACCATCCAACGTGAGAACTCTTCAACTTCTTGTAAGGCATAGGCAGGTATATATGCCTCTATATAATAGGTGTATCTATATATACATCTTTTCTGATTTTTAAAAGACAAAATTGTTTTCAAGGAACAGAGAAAAGAATGGGAAGATTCAGCATTTTAGGTGTATGATCATGAATTGTTTGACAACATCTTTAAAAATTTAAATTCTTTAAAAGAAATCTTGATTGTCTAACTCTCATCTGAACCTCATTTTAGGGTCTTGTAATGGTGGGAATGAGCTGTTGTAGCAATAGGTCAGTGTTCACTGTGGTCTCTGGAGGTAGCTCATGCAGGCATGTGGGTGGGCACAGTCTCGTTTGAGTCAAGCAAAGTTGATCAAGCTCAGTTGAAGTATCCTGGTCATTTTTACACTTCATTAGCAGTAGTTAGACTAGATCTTCTTTGAAAATGATTACACTGGACTGTGATTTGCTATTTTTGTTCTGTCACACCATTGGGTCAACTAACATTTGTGGTACTGTAATAGGAATACATATTACAAAAGGAGCTGGCTGGTATGGAAAAACTGAGTGTAATGGTTACTCTTAACTAGTGCTGTGAGAGAGCACCCAAAGTCAAATAACTTAAGGGAGAAAGGGAGATTTATTTAACTTACAGTTCCGGAGGAGGAAACAGATTTTCACGGCGGAAGCTGCACGGCTGGTAAGCCGAAGCTGGAGACAGGCTACATCACACCTGTCCGAGAGGCTAAGGCTGGATTCCTAGAGAATCTCCCTCTTTCCCAGTCATCTGTTCTGCGGCTCCTTTTATAAGATCCACTACTGTGAGGTTCCAATGATATCTATGGAGGTTCCTATGGAATCTAGGGCTGACCTTTGTATTATCCAGATACTCTCTTCAGGTGGTCTCAGCTGATCTTAGTTAATGCCAGGTGTGTCAAGTTGACACCCGGGATTAACTATCACACTGAACCCCAGTCAGTGTCTGGTGGTGATGGATTAAATGATGCTAGCTATAGTTCCCATCATCCCCTCCCCTAAGTTACAAATATTGTGTGGTGAATGTTGACAAAATAAATCCTGCTTAGCACACGTGGAGTGGCTAGAGGGGCCATGTTCCCCACCCCGTATCCCTGCTATGTGCGACTGGAGTATAATGACTTGGCAAAGAGGAGTCTGCATGCCACTCAAGTCATAAAAACGTGGTTTGATTTTCAGAACATGCATGTGATTATCAATAGAAACTTTTTGTTTTGTCTTTTTTGTATGTAGACTAATTCTAAGAGCAAACCCATTCATTCCTTGTAAACTTTTTCACACCTGAACATTGGGTGTGAGAAAACCCGCATCCTTCTCTTGATTGGTTCTGTTGGCAGCAGCACTGTCCAAAATCATCTGACACTTACAAGGGCTTTCCGCCTGTGCCTGTAGTGAGACCGTTTTCTCCTTCAGTTGTACCTAAAGGTGGAGGCTTTGCTAATTAAGAGAAAGAACAGTACTGGATATGATGTGGTCTATTACTCATTATTTTTTCTCTACCTTTAAATAGAACTTCTAAAAGAAATTAAGTGTTTGAAGAATTTTCAAAAGAATTTTTCCTCTTTAGGTTTCATCTGTCACGACACCTTTTTTCTTTTCTCCCTGAGAGCAATGTCAGAAAGGGTATTCAGAAAGGCAGTTGTGTTACTGTGATTAAAGGACACACTCGCAGGTTATAAATGCGGCTGTCTAGGAGGGAAGACTGATGCTAAGCACAGTCAAGTAAAAGGTAGGGACTAGATTTCCCCAGACCTATACAAAGAACACATTCAACATCTTCCCTGTAATTGTCTCTGGAAACCACATATACTTGCCAGACATTTATTTGGTGATGATTTAAATGTAAACACGAGGGTTGGAGAAATGGCTCAGGGGTTAAGACTCTGTCTCGCAAGAAAAGGTTCCGAGTTCTGATCCCAGGTCCCAGATTAAAAAAACACCAGGTGGAAACAGTGGTGGCCTGCACTTCTGGCCCTGGTGGGCAGAGCCTGGGAAATCCCAGTGCTAAGCAAGAAGCAATTCAGATTGATTCCTGAAAATCACCCTTGGTCCTCCACTGGGACACTCAGTGCCCTTTGACACACACACACACACACACACACACACACACACACACACTTTCTCTCTCTACACACATAAAATTAATAAATAAAATATTGAATGAATAAATACATGTAAACCTGAACTTGCTGCTTGTAGTTGCTCTGGCTGATGCTTGAGAAACACTAAAAAACATATTAAAAAGAATAAACTTTTTGACCAATGAAGCCATGGAGAAGAAAACGAGAAATTTGTCATTTTGCAACTTTTGCCATTCTGCTTACATTTTGGTGGGGAGTGTGATAACTGGCCCTACAAATATTTTTTTTCTTGCTTGAACATGTTTCCCAAACCCTCTTAGCACTAAAGAAAGAAGTGGCTTTTAAGTGCGCATTCATTGCTTCCAGAAAATGAATTTTGCCTGTGCCTATAACTTATATAGGCATTACACATTTGCAAAGCACTTGGTTCATAGGAACCAGATAACAAAAATGAGAATTCCTTTAATAAATGCTCTGACATTCATAAAAATGTAGTAGTGGAATCAGCAGGTGATGTAGAAGCAGGCTTCGTGCCAAATAATGGGATTAAAATGACAAAAGGTATAGATTCAAAGCTGTTCATGTGGAAATATGTGAATGTGCACAATAGAGACAGAAGGAAGACAATTCTTTTTTTTTTCCCAATAATGTGCTTTGAAGAGGCTTGGTTCTTCAAGACTGGTTTCGATATGGCTAACAAAAGCCAATAATTGGAGGATATAAATTGCTTTGAATAACTTTATCAAATTGTGTGACTTGAGGATAAAACATACTGTAATTCTACAGAAAGTGAGATGAAAGAGGAAAAGCTTTCCTTTTTGCTTTAAATGGCATAAATTCTATACCCTTAAGGTAGGAGATTATCAAATAATTTAGTTTGAAATAAATGGATCTGATAGGGTAATTTTCTTCTTTCTATGTGAGTGTCCACTTTTACCTTTCCTTTTATGATCTTGAAACCAATATCCATAGAATGAAACTGTGAGATGTAGAATAAAATTCACATTGTTTTTCTATCTATCTATCTATCTATCTATCTATCTATCTATCTATCTATCTATCTATCATCTATCTATCATCTATCTGTCTGTCTGTCTGTCTATTTGTTTGTTTGTTTATCTATCTATCTATCTATCTATCTATCTATCCATCTATCTATCTATCTATACAAGGCCTATTGTCTGCTGTCTGCCTTTCTACTTTCTGCTAATGAAGTGTTAATGGCAAGATGCTTCAAGAACTAGTGGCTAATTGTTAATTGATAGAACAGAATGGCTCTATAGATAAAGTAGCTAACAATTTTTTTTATAATGTCCTATGAGAAGATTGTGGCATAAACAGCATTCATTCTTTTTAGTTTCTTTTAGCTGCTTTGTTCTCTGAATAACCTTTTAGCTGGTTTGTTCTCTGAATAACCTTGAATGTAGCAGAAGTTGAACTCCACAGTAAAATGTTCAATTTATAAAACTGTAGCAGCTGAAATAAAATGAAGTTACTGCTGTAAGTACCCCAGTCCACCACAGTCAAAGGTCGACTACAGACTGATCTATCTTTGTGTTCCATTTCTTTACTCTGCTAATCAAGATAGCTGACAGCTTTCTACTATACAATAATAAAAAGTCACGGTTTATGCAAAGGGATTACATTTTTGTATCAGAAAACCTACCATTCGGGTACTTCAGCCTCATAATCTTACTCTTCTGAGTTTTACTTTTTTAATTTCTATTATTCTAGGGCTTTACACATGTATTTGTGTAATTTTCACCCTTTAGTACCTAATTCAAATTCCCATTTTTTAACCACTTCAAAGTTTCTTCTTTCCTTCTTTTTCCCTCCCACTGTTGTATCTTTCTGTGCATATGCGGCTAAGTCCCATCTGGGTTCATGTTAATGTCACGTTCCTGAACACTTGGTGCAGCAAGGTCAATGCACCCTGGCATCTTACTGGGGAGAGTTGCTTCTCTCCTCTCCCTCACCCTCCTTAGTCTCTCAGGGCGGTGTGGCTAACATCCCTCTGGAGGAAGTGATATCCACGCAGATCTCTGGGGCTTCTTTCTGCTAACACCAGGTTCGGTTGGCTTCTGTGCCAAGAAGCTAAGCTTCAAATACTCTGGTCCCTGCCTGTTCCCTGTTCTTCCATCTGTGTGGACATCTGTTTTCCATGTTTTATGTTCCTTCCCAAGGATTTGAATCCTTACTTCCCATCTGACTCACTACCTTTCAGCTGGCAATCCACCAGCCTGCTCCGCAGATGTAGCCGAAAGAGTCACTTGGCTCAGGGGAAGCAGAAGGTTTGCATGGGCTCGAATTTCTGCTGGAACTATTTATGCATGTACCATGGAGGCTCATAGTCACACAAATGCACATTGACATCACCACCTAACCACTGAAAGGCATCATTTAAGAAGTGTCTAACCGCTGTGCATTTTTGCTTGTCTCAATAAAAGGGACCATTTAATACTTATTTATAGATCAAGACATTTCTATAGTGATACCAAAAAAAAAAAAATCACAAAGATGGCAACAATCTAAATCCTTACTTTGAAAGAGGCTGATCAGAAATATAATCTGAAAAATACAATGACTAGAGTTTTCTAAGTTTAGAATATTTTGACTTCAGATGTAATGATGAACTTTTATTCCTTATCCTTTTAAGAAATAAAAGAAATAAGCCTTTAGAAGAAGAACATATGTTATGAAAATAACATATTAGTTATCTTTCTTTCTTTCTTTCTCTCTCTCTCTTTCTTTTCCTTCCTTCCTTCCTTCCTTCCTTCCTTCCTTCCTTCCTTCCTTCCTTCCTTCCTTCCTTCCTTCCTTTCTTCCTTCCTTCCTTCTCACTTTTTCCTATCTCTTTTTCTCTCTTTCTTTCTTTTTTCTCCTCTCTCTTTCTCCTTTCTCTCTTTCTCCTTTCTCCTCTCTTTCTCTCTCTCTCTCTTTCTTCCTCTTCTCTCCTTCCTTCCTTCCTTCCTTCCTTCCTTCCTCCTTCCTTCCTCCTTCCTCCTTCCTTCCTCCTTCCTTCCTTCCTCCTTCCTTTCTTTCTTTCTTTCTTTCTTTCTTCTTCTTTCTTCTTTCTTCCTCTCATCTTTTTTGACACCAGAATATACAACTGTATGAAGCAAATTTTTTATTTACTCTTAACTTCTTTAATATCTTAATGGAAAGACCAAAGGTAACAGAAGCCATTACAGACTTCAGGAAATGCAACGATTTTTGCTCTATCATGAATACATCTCTTCCTTGCTATTCAAATCTGTTCAGTTTCTTTGTTGGGTCATTGAGAGTTTCATTATCAAGTTTGCCTGACAAACTTATGCCATTATCCCAGTTACAAATTCTAGCTAGCAAGCATTAGCACTTTGGGAATTGAGAAAGGTCTCCTTTGTTCAAGGCAGACCTAGTATATCAATTTTATTTGAATCTGTTATTTTTCTACGTTGAAGAGCAAGAGTTGGATAAAAAATATTGTTTTTATTTTCAAGACTATACTTGTATAGTCTCGTACACACACACACACACAGGCACGCACACACACACACACACACATATACACACACATAAAACTTGTAGTTATACTTCTGGGGTATGGTGGCAAATGTTTGTAATCCCAGCACTGGGGCAGCTGAGGCTTGAGTATTGCAAGTCTTAGAGTGGGCTCATCCCACAGCAGCGGGACCTGCTACTCCCTTCTCACTGACACTGAGTGGTACCTACGGGAACTGGAAAAGCATTTTCTGTCATGGGAGCCAATTCAGGTTTGATCCTGTAACCGTGGTTCAGACATCTGAAGCACATGCAGCAAAGTGAGTATTGAGGCATGAGTGTGATACAATTGTGTCAACGACACAATTGAAGGCTGAGCCTTCCAGTGTGTTTGTGAAGAACTAAGAGTTAAGGCGAGGCCTGAGCAAGCAGATACCTCACTGATGGAGAAAGACCTCGGCATAGTGGGCGAGGCCATTTCTCCAGAAGATGGGTAAGGTGGAGCAAGTTGATTTAGCAGTTGGCATGTTTGGCATACTCAGGCGTGTAAGATTCCTGGCAAGTGAACAGTTATGTTCCTCCTCTGTCAGTTCTTCAGTCCTGAAATTGCTATGAGCTTTACTGCTGTGCTGATGCAATGCAGCCAAGAGTCATCAGCTAAGAGGGAAATCCCTTGTGTTTTTATAAGTCATTTTGGTCCTGCATTCATTCAACAACAACAACGTTAAGCTAATGTAACATGTAGCAGGAATGCTGGTATGAGTTTATAATATAGATTTTCTGAAAAGAGGTATTAGGAGGAAGGGAGGAAAAGAGGAAAAGTAATTTATAGATCCACAAAGTATGAACCAGGTTATGGCCATCAGTTCAACTTAGCAACTGATAATAGTCGATGCTTGTATGTAGAAACTAACATGGGACATGCTCCCATTTGGCTAGAAATATGGGTTATTATGGCAAACAGTGCATCTAGACAGTGTAGTGCTAAAGGCATGGCCTCCTGAGGTATGTTAGCGCTAGCTGAGGCAAAGTTTGTCAGCTGGATAAGAGGCTTTGTCTGGAAAGTACTATGGTGAGTGAGCTCTGACAAGAACATATATAACACAGATGTGTATGATGGACCATGTGTCCGGATTGTAATGAGCATTTCCTGTGAATGACACCATTAGATCCTCACAGTATCTTTGTAAATTATTGCTCTTATCATCATTTTGCAGATAACAGATATGAGATGCTAATGACTAAGGGATACACATAATGAAGAAATAAAGAAATGTCTTGAAACCAGACACTTTGCACAGAGAACTAATGTTCTTTATGTTTTATTATTCTACAAAATAATTCCACATCATAAAGGGTAGTTACGTAAAACCTAATATATAATTATGAAACTAATAAACTTTAATTTAAAAGTCACATTTTAAATATGTGGATTATACATTTTGTAAATTTTGTTGGTTATAGCACATGATTTCTTCAAGTAAATACCATGTCTTACTCTCAAAAGAGTTTTCAGGGATTTTCAATCCATTTTATAGTCATACACTTTTTATAACATAGAATGATAATGGGAAAATAACTTTTATGTCCATCTGTTACAGATACCAAATATGTCAATATTAAACACATATATGTCAATTTATTACAAGAATAAGTATTTTACTTCCAGTATGCAACAAATGGACACACACACACATGCACACACACACACACACACTACATACGCTATGTATGTTGCTGATAAATTCATGCCAAAACAGCTTAAAGGAATAAGGAGGAATAAGGGGTTTGTTCTGGCTTATGACTCTTGGTTACAATTCCTTGTTCAGTTTGGCAGTAGAGCTCATACAAGCACCAGGAGCTGAGGGAACTGGGGATACCACATATCCACAGAACTACTGACGCAGGGACAATTCTTACTTGCCTGACCAGCGTGTATGACAAAGTACATCAAAGTATCCCCACTTCTTTTTTTTATTATTTATTATTTATTCAATTGTGCATGTATGCATGTGTGTGTGTGTGTGTGTGTGTGTGTGTGCATGTGTGCGCGTGTGTGTATGTATGTGTGTGTAGAACCACAGACGAATTCGGGAACCACCATGGACGCCTCCACTTCCTCCTTGTTTACTCTGCCCGGGGATTCACAGGCTCCGCCCTACCGGGACCAGAAACGCAGAGCCACCCCTGCTTCTGCCCGGCGTCTATACATGGGGTCTAGGATCCGAACTCAGGACCTTCTGCCTGCAAGGCAGAGGCTTAACCCCTGAGCCACCTCTCCAGCCCCGTATCCCCACTTCTTTAGCCAGTTTCCTTCATCTTATTCATCTTCCCAAGACTTGGTCTACCCACTATGGGATGGGTCTCTCCATCAGTCATGCAATCTCTTGCAAGCTTGTCCAGAAATCAATTCAGCTAACGACTCTTCATAACTGTGCTTAGAGCCCCAGTTTTTAAGTTGACAATGCTATTCTACTATCTATCTATCATCTATCTATTATCTATCTATCTATCTATCTATCTATCTATCTATCTATCTTCATGATTTAAATGTGACTTGTTACTCACAAGAGCATGTTCTTGAATCCTTAGTATTGCAAATGTTTGAGAAAGTTGTGGCAACTTCAGAAGGCGAGATCTTGCTGGAGAATGACACACTACCGGGGGGGGGTGAGGGGCTTGAGGTTTGGTAGGTAGCTAGGTTTCTTGCAGTTTGCTCTTTCTCTCTCTGTGACCTTGATACATGTTGTGACCTGAATCATGTTTCAGCTTCTTCCTCTTATTAATGCATTCTGCTATGATATTCTTGCTATAATGAATTATATCACCTTTGGAACTATAAGCCGAATATGTCTTCCATTTTCCATAAATGCACGTGTGTGTGTGTGTGTGTGTGTGTGTGTGTGTGTGTGTGTGAAAGAGAGAGAGAGAAACAGACAGAGAGAATGTATTCAGTTCCTAGAGGTATCTTCATGAGATTTTTTTGGGTCCATCCTCAGTACGGGAAGAAGGATGTGGGGCTCAGGACCAAGGACAGCAGCCACAATTTTCAAACTCCCTACATTAATTAGATATTGACCATACAGGCATAAAATAGGAGATAATTTTAATATCCAATCTCTTTCTAATTAAGTTTGAAAAAATTAGTGAGCTAGCGATAGGTACTCAACAATAAATATAGAGTCAGAATGAAAAAAAATTCCCTGAGTTTTGGAGAGGAATCTGCTTTTTGACTTTTTAAAGAGGAATTTGCTTTTTAGGGATAAATGTGGAAAACATTTCTATTCCATACTTTCTCGTTATATTTTACTTTTCTCTGTTCTTTGGGGAGTTACTGCTAAATGTTTATGTGTTCGTTAAGATATTTGAGAAAGAAGCAAGAGTTTTCCATTTGAATTTCAATTGTGCCTATTAAAATTTGATATCTCATATCAAGCAATTTGCTCATACCACTTATACCAAGTCATGTGGGCTAGACACCCTGGGCAAAAGTAATTACGGTGGATAATTCCCAATTTTCCATGTGTGGTTCAAGTAGATCTATAATCTTTAAAATTTCCAGATGCAATTTCTGAAAAAATGCATGCAGCATAACAGAACTGCATGGTTTCCAGCCAAAAAACACATTTGGAACAAAATTCTGGGAGTCAGTGATGTGGGGCCCAGTAGACAGTCCCGGTCGTGCACTGTTGCCATTTGGGGCGTGTTAGTTTTTTGTCGAGGACTCTGTCTCGTGCTTTCTCGATGTTTCACAGCTTTCCTGGCTTCTCTATTCACAGTCAGTCACGTGCCTCAGTTAGGACAGCACGAAAAGCTCCAGGCACAGGCAAATATTCCCTTTTCAGGGAAATCGCCCTAAACTGAATACTTGCATACACGTCAGGATACATGAACATATTGCTACTGCATTGTGGAAGCAACATCTTCCACCTTAAACAGAAGTGATGCATTGGGAAGAGCATCAGAAAGCAGCTGAGGGAGGCGTCTCCAGAGGATTCCCTAGTTATGGACCAAGAGCTCACTCAGGAGTCTCCCTCAGTGGACAGTCATCATGGTGGACGCTCTCCTGAGGTCCTCACGTCTGGTACTAGTGCCCCAGACAGGCAAGGACCTGGAAGAGGGGTCTAGGGTCTGCTTGGGTTCTCCTGGCAGCTGGAACTGGTGGCAGAGGACGACCACTTTGCTTCTGTGGTGGGGCAGACATAATCTTTCTCCAACTTTGCACAGCACTGGAGAAAACTACGTCCTTGGCAGGCATAGGGTGACGTTATTAAAAGACTTGACGCGTATTCATTTAAAGTGCCTTGCAGGAGTTCAGAGAGTAGGGAGAGAGAGACAAAGTGGCTTACTTCCACCAATTAGCCACCAAGTTTCAGTAACTTTTTTTTATTATTTATTCAACTGTGCATATGTGCGTGCGCGTGTGTGTGTGTGTGTGTGTGTGTGTGTATGTGTGTGTAGAACCATGGACGAATTCGCGAACCACCATGGACGCCTCCACCTCCTTCTGCCCCGGGATTCACAGGCTCCGCCCTACCAGGACCAGAAGCGCAGGCCGCCCCCGCTTCCGCCTGGCGTCTATACGTGGGATCTGGGATCTGAACTCAGGACCTTCCTCCTGCAAGGCAGAGGCTTAACCCCTGAGCCACCTCTCCAGCCCGAGATAACATGATTAAGTTAACCAACCAAAGATTTTTTTAGTGTGTATGTATGTATGTATGTAGATATGTGTGTGTAGAAGAGGGCACTTGAGTATGTATGCCTGTGGAGGCTCAAGGGTGACTTCTGGAATCATCCTGGATTGCTTTGCCTCCTTATCGCTGGCATGTGGGGTTTGCCAGGTTCTGATCTCCAGGGCCTGAACTGCATGCCACTGAAATTTCTACCTCACATTTTCATACGGGACCTGGGATCCAAGTTAAGGTTCTTCTACTTTTGAGACAAAGGCTTTAGCCTCAGTCATTTGAAGATATATTGAAAATAATAAACTAGAAAAAGGTGATTTGATTTCCAGTACTTTTTACTGAGCACTTATTATGCATTCAAAACTGGATTGGTGCTAAGAACTGAGGTTGCTGATATAACATGATAGATGTTTTAGGAAGACAAACTTTTTGTAAAGTTCTTTAGAGTAAGAGAAGGAGTAAATAGTTACAGATACTCTTTAAGTGTTGCCTAGTATGGGAACTGGGAGGGAGAAAAGAGAGACAATGTTCATGGGAGTCAGTGATGTGGGGTCCAGTAGACAGTCCCGGGTAAGATATACTAAAGGTATAAGTGAAACACTAGTCAAACGGAAGAAACTTAAAGCGAAGGTCAAATAGCATCAATTGTCCCCTTGTGATTCTTCTGAAGGTCAAATGTGCTGACCTCATAACACTGTAGTTGTAAATGAAGCCATACTGCAGGAAGTAGGTAGGATCAGCTTTTGTGTCCTATCTTCCATATGATCAACTAGGATACACTAAAGGTAAAAGTGAAACACTAACAAACAGGAAAGGCTCAAGTCCTACACTCGTCCTGATTGCTTGCTGTCTCATATTCCATTTGTGTGCTTGTCATTTTATGTCCTTTCTGATTTGCTTGAAGAGACCTGGTTGCTGTCCCTCGAGATCATGTTTAATATGCAGATCCATGTTTATGGAAAAACTCCACAGCAGTTGTGTTTCTGGAAATGCCTTGAACTTAATTAAGACTGCTGTGGAGATAGTCAGTAGATAGACACTGTCCCAGAAATGCCGGGAGTTGGGGGGGGAGTGTCCACATTTAGAGGGGGACAAGACGCCCCACTTCCAGTGTCATTCCACTTTAACAAGTCCTAAAGCAAAATCATCAGCTTTGGCATAACACAGGCTAGGTCTGTTCAGTTAAAGAGCTATGGAGGATGGAACAATTGGGTAATAAATTAGCAACTTTAATTACCAAGGAAAATTAATTAAGGTAAAGACAGACATTGGAGCAAACGATCCTTGTAGACAATTAGAATAGTCATAGATGCATAAGATGAATGTGCCTTTCTTTTCTACGTAGTCATTTATCTCCTTTGAAAATAGCCAAAAGAATCAGATAGGTTTTGAAAAAGCAAATGTAATCTGACTTTACACTAAAGGTAAAAAAAATGCCCAAGCCAGATTTTGGACCTTTTAAACTTGGTGTTAGCTCCTTTTCTTTTCTATAAAGTGCTAGGGAGTAAACATTTTAGGTTTGGGGGAATTTTATAGTCTGGCTTTAAAGTGTCTCCCCAATTGCTCCTATCCAAGACTCACCCTCAGTTCAGGTGCTACTGAGCGGTGACTTGTGCTAATCCACAGGTTAGCACATAGCTAAATTCACCATTCAGAGGTCCCAGTGGGCCTTGGGTGGAGGGAGGTACTGGAAGACAAGGCTTTGAAGGACAGCTCCCGTTCCCGGACCCTTTGCTTTCTGTTTCCTGGCCACCATGATGAGAGCCGCTTTGTTCCACCACATCCTCACCACTTAAATGCTCTGGCCACCAAAGCCCAAGATCCAAGAGACCATGAACTCAAACACTTCCTGTTTCCTTTCACATTTTGTCATATCACTGACAAGTCTGAGTAGAACAGAGAGCATAAGCCCGTGCTGAAACTATTCTCACTATTTTCATTCGTGTGTGTAAAAACAGTTATAGAAACTGTGGAAAGGAGTGCCTCGGTGTGTTTTCATGAAGCTTTTATTCATGAACACTGAAACTGGAATTCCATGTATTGTGACATGTTGGGTTTTTGTGTTCTGCCGTTTCAACCATTCAAGTCACAGGCTGCGGAGAACCAGGCAGCAGGCCATCTTTGGCCCACAAACCTTTGTGTTTGCCAGCTGCTGGTTTGCGTTATGAAGAATGATGAAATGAGATGGGACAGTTCCATGTGGTCTAAATGTGACAAAAATAAATAACACATACATTCAAGACTAGCATTACAGAACACAGAAAGTAGAGCAAACACGTTTCAAATATCGTAGTTCACTGGATTACATGGCTGATCTTCAAAGCTGTGCTTCCAATACGTACTAATGGTCCATTTTCAGAAATTACTCACTACAAGGCTCCACTTATCCTGTCTGCACATGAAAGTGACTTCAGATGTAAATTGGATTCAAATGGTTGAAATATCTTTCAAATTACAGTGGGGATTTATTCTCAGTTGATCATATGGAAGATAGGACACAAAAGCTGATCCTACCTACTTCCTGCAGTATGGCTTCATTTACAGCTACAATGTCATGAGGTCAGCACATTTGACCTTCAGAAGAATCACAAGGGGACAATTGATGCTATTTGACCTTCGCTTTAAGTTTCTTCCGTTTGACTAATATTTTTATGCCATATCTATCTATGCTCCACATTTTTATTCAAGGGAATGAATTCTTTCTCAGGTTACAGTGTACAGATCATTTCCCATCTCAGATCCAATGTATTGCTGCTCATAAATTCATGCATTGTCTGCTGATAAATTGCTGTCATGCAATGTCTGCATTGCTGCTGACCAGTTTATGACCAGTTTAGAAGAACAAGAGGTCTTATTTTCTCTTATGATTGTCCAGTTACAGTTCTTACTCGAGCTTGGCAAGAGAGTTCACACCAATATCAGAATATCAGGGGCCAAGGGAACTGACCATACCAAATCCATAGGTTGGCTAAGAGTGGGACATCCTGACTTTTCAGATTAGCACATCTGACCAAGTGTACAGAAGGATGCCAACATCTGTAACCAGTTCCCTCCATCATATTCACCTGCCCAGGGCCTACTCCCATCCACGATGGGATGGATCACCCCGAAAATCACACAATCTCCTGCAGGCTTGGTCAAGGCTCAACTCAGTTACCGATTCTTCTTTTTTTTTTTTTTAACATTTAATATTATTATTTCCGCTCATACAAACTTAATAGGTACACCGGTTCCCTCCCTCCCTCCTCCTCCCCCCGAACCCCCTGCTCCTCCTCCCCTCACCCCTCCCTCCCCATCCCCCAGTGCCTCCGGCCCCAATTCCCAGAGAGTCCTTTAATAAGCATCCCTGACTCTCCTCTGGGCCCTCCTCTCCGATGACGTACAAGGACCCAGTGGCATTTCCCTGAACCCTTTCCTGTGTTCCCCTTAAGCATAGGAACACTACTGTGGCTGCCAATTCCTTGCCTCCAAGGATCTTGGTGCCTTTAGCAGATGCTAGACTTTGTGAGGTCAATAGTGTGTTGGACATTGCACAGGGCATGCAAAGTCCAATTATGATTGCTTCGGCCCTAATTTGTGTGGAGTATCTTGCAAATCATTGCTCCTCCCATCCTTTTGCTCTTACACTCTTACCGCCCCCCTTCCGCAAATGTCCCTGAGCTTCAGGATGGGGAGAGATTAGGCTGGCCTAGTTCTAGGTGGTTGATATAGAGTCTCTGAAGTTCTGGATTGTGGTTTGTTGATTTTCTTTTGCAGTTTTGCTGCTCATGCAATGCCCTTCACTCCATCCTGATGGGCACTATATGTCACCCCCTGACCAGAGACAAAAAGCTGTTAAACTGGAGTCTTATTATAAGAGCACATTCAAGGGTAGATGTAATAAAAGTGGGAAACCACAGTGAGGGAGGGGTCTATCACCAATTTGCACAACGGTTACATTTTATCTGCCAGACTATATGGTGAGATCATACCCCCTCAGTAGTAAATGATCAGGAACAAAAGTCTGTGAACTTAATCATATGTCTCATTACTTATTTGAGTCCTTGATGGAGGCCTATTTTCTCTGTTGTAACATGGTCCCCTCTCTCCTTGTTTCTGGTGTGGCCCTCCTGCCCCATCCCTCCTGTTCATAATCCTTGCAATTACTGTCTCTAGGTGGGCTGGGTGGGTTTGGTACTAGGAGCCATCTATTAGGGAGTACATATGGCGCTTAATTTTCTGGGTCTGGGATACTTCACTTAATATAATTGTTTCTAATGACATCCAATTCCGGGCAAATTCCCGTAATTCATCATTTTTGATGGCTGAGTAGTACTCCATTGTATAAATGTACCACTGTTTCCTTATCCACTCGTCAACTGTTGGACATTTGGGTTGATTCCATGACTTTGCTATTGTAAACAGTGCTGCTATGAACATGGTTGTGCTTGTGCTATCGAGGTGAACCTGTATGGGGGGTTATTCCCAAAATTGGGATAGCAGGGTCATATGGCATTTCAATCTTTAATTTCTTTAAGAATCTCCAGATGGCTCGCCAGAGTGGCTGTATGAGCCTGCATTCCCACCAGCAATGTAGGAGAGTTCCCCTCTCTCCACATCCTCTCTAGCATTTGTTGTTGTTTGTATTGTGGATTTTTGCCATCCTGACTGGGGTGAGATGATATCTCAGGGAAGTTTTGATTTGCATTTCCCTGATGGCTAAGGAAGTGGAGCATTTTTTAAGATATTTGTTAGACATTTTAATTTCATACCTGGTAAATTTCTTTTAAGTTCCAGGGCCCATTTTTTAATTGGGTCATTGGTTTCCTTGATGTTTAATTTTCTAAGTTCTTTGTGAACTCCGGACAGTAGAGCTCTATCAGATATGTGGTTAATGAAGATTTTCTCCCATTCTGTGAGTTGCCTTTGAGCTCGCATTACAATCTCTTTATCTGAACAGAAGCTCTTTAATTTCACAAGATCCCAACTGTTGAGAGTTGGTAGCAGTGACTGTGCCATTGGATGTCTGTTTAGGAAATGTTGGCCTAGCCCAATCAGCTCGAGGGAGTTCCCTATCCTTTCAACTATGGTTTTTTATAGTCTCTGGCCTTATATCAAGGTCCTTGATCCATTTGGAATTAAGTCTTGTACATGGTGTCAAGTACGGGTCCAGCTTTAATCTTCTGCATGTGGAGATCCAGTTTTGCCAGCACCATTTGTTGAAGATGCTGTTCTTTTTCCATTGGATTCTTTGGGCGCCTTTGTCAAAGACCAAATGGCTGTAATTTTGTGGGCTTATATCTGGGTCTTCAATCCTTATCCATTGATCTGTGTGTCTGTTTTGGAGCCAGTACCAGGCTGTCTTTATAACTATGGATTTGTAGTATAGACTTAGGTTTGGTATGGTAATACCTCCAGCAGTGTTTTTGTTACTCAGGATTGTCTTTGCTATCCTGGGTCTTTTGTGCCTCCATATGAACTTTGAGATTGTTTGGTCAACTTCTTTGAAGAATTGCTTTGGGATTTTGATTGGTATAGCATTGAATCTGTATATTGCCTTTGGTAGGATGGTCATTTTTACGATGTTGATTCTGCCAATCCAGGAACATGGGAGGTCTTTCCACCTTCTGGTGTCTTCTGCTATTTCTTTCTTTAGGGGTTTAAAGTTTTTGTTGTAAAGGTCTTCTACCTCCTTGGTTAGGTTTATACCAAGGTATTTCATTTTTTTAGGGGCTATAGTAAATGGAATTGTTTCTCTCAAGGCTTTTTCACTTCTTTCATTTTGGGCATATAGGAAGGCCTCTGATTTTTGCACATTTATTTTGTATCCTGCCTCCCTGCTGAACTTCTCAATTAGTTCCAGAAGCTTCCTGTGGAGTTTTTGGGATCATTCAGGTATAAGATCATGTCATCTGCAAATAGGGATAGCTTGACTTCTTCCTTGCCGATTTGAATCCCTCTTATGTCCTTTTCTTGTCTTATGGCTTCAGCTAAGACTTCAAGTACAATATTGAATAGAAGTGGTGAGAGTGGACAGCCTTGTCTAGTTCCTTAATCGAAGTGGGAATGCTTCTAATTGTTCCCCATTGAGCATAATCCTTGCTGTGGGCTTGTTGTATACAGCTTTTATTATATTGATAAAGGTTCCTTCCATTCCTACTGTCTCCAGCGTTTTGATCATAAAAGGCTGTTGGATCTTGTCAAAAGCTTTTTCTGCATCTATCGAGAGTATCATATGGTCTTGGACTTTGGACTGGTTTACATGATGAATTACATTTATTGATTTGCGTATGTTGAACCAACCTTGTGTGCCGAGGATGAAGCCTACTTGGTCTTCGTGAATGATCTTTTTAATATGTTTTTGAATCCGATTTGCTAAGACTTTGTTGAGAATCTTTGCATCTGTGTTCATCAGGGAGATTGGCCTATAGTTTTCTTTTTTAAGTGAATCTTTATTAGGTTTTGGGATTAAAACGATATTAGCTTCATAGAAGGAATTTGGTAGTGTTCCTTCCTTTGCTATTTGATGGAACAGTTTAAGGAGTATTGGTGTTATTAACTCCTTAAATATCTGGTAGAACTCTGTACTAAATCCATCTGATCCAGGACATTTTTTGGTGGGAAGATTTGAGATTACTTCTTCAATTTCCTTATATGTTATAGGACTATTTAAATAATTCACAACTTCCTGATTCAATTTAGGTAAGTTGTGTTTACTTAGAAATTCATCCATCTCTTTTGTGTTGTCAAACTTCACAGAGTATAAGTTTTTGAAATATGATGTTATAATTCTCTGGATTTCTTGGGTATCAGTAGTGATAACTCCATGTTCATTTCTGATTTTGTTAATTTGGATTTTCTCTCTCCTGCTTTTGGTTAATTTAGCTAGGGGTGTATCAATCTTATTGATTTTTTCAAAGAACCAGCTTTTTGACTGGTTGATTTTTTTCTATCGTTTTCTTAGTCTCGATTTCAGATATTTCTCCCCTTATTTTGCTAATCTCCTCTCTTCTACTACTTTTGGGATCAGATTGCTCTAGTTTCTCTAAAGCTTTAAGCTGCATTGTTAAGTTATTTCTGATGTTTCCATTTTTTTGATGTAGGCATTAAGAGCTATGAACTTACTTCTTAGAACAGCTTTCATTGTGTCCCAGAGATTTTGGTAAGTTGTATTTTCATTATCATTCACTTTCTGGAAATCTTGAATTTCCTTTTTAATTTCTTCCTGAATCCAGTTCTCATTCAGCATCATAGTGTTAAGTTTCCAGGAGTTAGTGTATTTTCTCTTGTTTGTTGTGTTGTGGATGTCCAGCTTTAGGCCATGGTGGTCTGACAGAGCACAGTTTAGAATTTCAACTTTTTTGTAAATGTGTAGATTCGTTTTGTGGCCCAGTATGTGATCTATTTTGGAGAAAGTTCCGTGTGCTGCTGAGAAAAATGCATATTCTTTGGTGCGTGGGTGAAACGTTCTATAGAGATCTGTAAGGTCCATTTCTTTAAGGGTTTGATTAAGGTCTAAATTGTCTCTATTAAGCTTTTGACCTATTGGTCTATCCCATGTTGAGAGGACGGTGTCGAAGTCCCCAAGAATTATCGTTTGGGTGTTGATTTCTTGCTTTAGATGCTGTAAGGTTTTCTTAATGAATGCGGAGGGGCCCGTATTGGGTGCATAGATGTTCAGTATTGTGAAGTCTTCCTGGTGAATTGTACCTGTGACTAAAATGTAGTATCCATCCGTGTCTCTTATAATTTTCTTTGGTTTGAAGTCCACTTTGTCTGATATCATAATGGCTATCCTTGCCTGTTTTCTGCTTCCATTAGCTAGTAGAATTGGTGACCAGCTTTTATTTTTAGGGCATGCCTATCTTTTGTGGTGAGATGGGTTTCCTGCAGGCAGCAGATTGATGGATTGTGATTTTGAATCCAAATTTGTAATCTGTGTCTCTTGATCGGTGAGTTAATTCCAGACATTTATTATGTTTAGTAGTTTTTATAAGTATATTGCTTCGCTGTTAATGGTGTTATACTTGCCTTCTGTTCTCCTGGATATGCCTGTTTTTTTCTTCACGCTTGAGTATCATTTCTAGCAGTTTTTGAAGGCCTGGTTTGGTGGACATGTAACCCTTCAAGTTGTCTTTGTGCTGGAAGATTTTTCTTTCTCCCTTGATCATGACGGATAGTTTTGCAGGGTAAATCAGCCTGGGTTGACATTTTTGCTCATTCAATACTTGAAGTATGTCTCTCCAAGCTCTTCTTGCTTTTACTGTTTCGACTGAGAAGTCATTTGTTATTTTAATAGGTTTACCTTTAAAAGTGACTTGTTTTTTCTCCCTTGAAGCTCTCAGCAGCAGTTCTTTATCTTGAATGTGGAGTGTTTTAACTATTATTTGCCGTGGCGAGCTTTTGTTTTAGTCATATCTGTTTGGGGTGCGGAATGCCTCTTGTATATGTATGAGCCTCTCTTTTTTTAGATGAGGAAAGTTTTCCTTGATGATCGTTTGAAAAATTTCCTCAGGGGTGGTATTTTGAGATTCTTGCTCTGGTATTCCATGAATACGCATGTTAGGCTTCTTCAGGGTGTCCCATATCTCCTGGATATTTCTTTCAAGTATCTTTTTGCCTTTAACAGCCTCTTCCATTGAGCTGGTTAATACTCCCACTTTATCTTCAAGGTCTGAAATTCTGTTTTCTGCTTCCTTATTTCTGCTGATAAGACTCTCTGTGGAGTTCTGGGTTGAAGATAACTTGTCTTTTAGCTCAGTTTTAAACTCTGCTTGAGTCTGTTTTAACTGCTCTATGCCAGTTTTTTTTTTTTTCTTGTACTGTTTTTCTCAACTCTTCCAAGTGTCTGTTGTGTTCCTCTTCAAAGCTATTGATTCGATTATTTAATTCCTCCCAGATTTCCTCTTTCATAATATTGAACATGGTAATGATCATAGTTTGAAAGTCGTTATCCTGGGTCAGGCTTTCTTGGCCATTTTCCGTGGGTTTGTTCTGGTTGGAGTCTAACATTATGGGATTAATTCCTTCAGTGAGAGATTTGTTTACTTGAGTGCTGTTTCTCATGGATTTGCACTTTGACTTTGGCATCGTTGTTTTAACTCTTAAGATCTTCTTCAATTTCTGTGCGTTTTTCACTAAACTTAATTATTTGACCTGGGGTTCTGGGGGTGGGCAGGGACCGAGCTTACCTAGGTCGCGTGGTGAGGCCCAGCTGGACCGCGCACGTCCCGGGCAGCAGAGTGGGGGAAGGGAGGATGGGGCGTCGGTGGGGCGCTATTTAAACTGGGGGTGCTGGGGCAGGGCCGGGCACAAAGGGGGTGTCCTCCTCCCACGCCTGCCCGGCTCTGGCTGGATGGCGGGAGGAGCTGGGTCCTTTGGGCGGCCTGGGGTTCTGGGGGTGGGCGGGGGGCTGGAGCTTACCTAGGTCGGGGTGAGGCCCGGCTGGATTGCGCGCGCATCCAGGGCAGCCAGCTACCGATTCTTTACAAATTGGTTCAACTCCTGTCTTCAGTGTCGAGTTGACAAATATATCTAACTACAACATTTACAAAGTTGTTTATTGTTTTGTATCAATGTATTTTTGCTTTTAGTTTCAACTTCAAGGCTATGTGGGAGATTGGGCGGTTTAGTTTTCTCTAACATACAATATTTTCTCTCAAGTTTTATGTTTAAAAAAAGCAATTAATAGACTACTTATTCCTAAGTATGGATAAATATCTTCTGCTATAATGTTAAGAATGGATTATTGGTATCTTTCATCTGATTGGGAAACAAGTTTGCCTGTAAGAATTCTATCCTTGTAAGCATGTTTTTGCCTTATGTAGGAAAATGCCCCTCACATTGTCAAAATACATACAGTCTTAAGTGTATGTGTGCATAATTTTAAATCGTATATATTCATTGCTGTGTATGCCAGTCAACGGGATTTTAAAAAGTTAAAATAAAGATAGAAATTGTAATGTTTCTCCCCCTCAGTTTTAGAAATCACTAGAATATTCTGGACACAGAGGTTAACTCTTCCATTGACTCTCACAGCGGAGATGTGATTGGCTTTCTGCTTCACTAAGACATGGTAGTGCCATGGCGCTACACGTCCTGTGGTGTAGAAGAACTAAGGAATATTGTCATCTCTTCTGCTTCAAAGATACAGAACTAAGCAGTGTAATCTTCATCCTGTAACCTATGACACACTCAAGAGCTTTGGTCTTTTCCATGATAAAGCAGTTTCTTTCTGGGCATGGTGGGGGCAGCCACTTTGCGCTAAAGCGGCCCCCCAAGACCATTCTGAATCGTATTACTTTTATTGGACTTTAAAGACACACTTGACTCCTCTGTGGCAGGAACATTTTGTTCCAGATCATGGTGCTGGGAACTAGCACCATACAGGCCACGACAGTAGTGATGTTCTCTTCAGTGTGACCTGAAGTTACTAAGATAATCCTTGCGGGGACAATTGGATGCGACTCTGGTCTAATGTTGAGTAGAAACTTTCCCCATTATTAAAAGAAGTGTAAACACTAACGAATATTAGAAAATGAAACGTGTGGAGGTTAGAAAGCTGCTTGGGACCTCTGAGGTAACCCCCTTTATCGACAGGCTCATCTGTTCTTAGCTTCCAAATTCTTCCTCAGGTGTTTGAAAGAATGTGTGAATTTGCCAATGTCATTTTTGCTTCAGCGGTATGGCTGTTATAAAAGATACACCATTAATGAAAACAGAGATCAACTGCCTTTTGTTTAGCTGGCTAAGGAAGATTGCATGAGGAAAAGAGGAGGTTGGAGCAAGCTCAGTCCTCTCTTGAGCTGATGAAAAAAAGGAAAATGCAATTTCGGGCAGATGATCTGAACGGTTGCATTCTGTAATCTTGACCAGGAATTCACATCTACATTCACGAAACGATGATGTAGATATAAACAGAATTAACCAGAACATTTCAAAATGGCACTAAAATAGGAATTATTTTTGTGAATAAAGTGAACATACACAGGTGACTAAGCAGTAAGCTCATTAGGAATAAATTATAAATGGTACACAGATGGTTTGATATTTAGTCCTGGACTGAAGACCTGGAATGAACACAATTCTTTAACGTGGAAATGGCATTTCACTGGTGCACAGGAGAAAAAAACATGAATTAGCTGATTGAGATTCTTCTTCACTGGCTGTTTATTAAACTACAAGCAATCTTGTACTTCTGAAGTTTGATGTGAGGTTATGTTAAACCAATGACTTGAGTGGATGAGAGACAGGAAACCTTGGTGATAATTTATGAATCAGCTGTGCATGGTACCAATAAGATTGGTTATATTTATAATTTTTTGATTGCGAGTGAGAATTTTGAGCTCAACACAATATGGGGACATTAAGCTGTCAGTCAGGATCACGTGTTTACATTTGCATTGTCATTGACAGAGCAGTTATCATGACCCCAAACCTTCCTTTGGGAGGAAGAAAAACAGAGCAGGAGCCATAAAACTCAGTGGAAATTCAATGTGCTTCAAAGGGGCGTAAGGCTCCCAACACAGCCCAAAGTCACGAAATACCTATAAGAGATTTTTAAGTCAATTTTCTTTAATATTTATGACCTTCTCCACAACCTTTGAACACTAACACAAATGAAAGGGAGAAGTGGAGGCTGTTTGACATCTACCAGCAAATTTTGAAATGAAAAGATCTAGTGTTATGGTCAGATAACAGATCTGGGGTGTTTATGTTTCATATAACACTATTTCTTTAGTGATAATGTAAATGCTCTGTGCAAAAGAGCCATTCACCTTCTCTAGCATAAACTATTCATTCACGAGTAATATTTTGCTTAATAAATGTATAAAAATAATGATAATGACATTGAATTATAGGCTCTTTGGAATAAAAATGAAGGGGAGGTGGGGTACTGTTAAGATATGGCCACAGGCTACAGCTGAGGATTTTGCTTATTTGAAGAAGGAAGAGCCCTCAAGTCCCAACAGCAATTTCTCTTTCCTGTGGGGAATTTTTCTTAGGTTGGATGTAACAGTTACTCTTTACTATTGCTGTGAGAGAACACCTGAAGTCAAATAACCTAAGTGAGAAAGGGGAGATTTGTTCAACCTACAGTTCCAGAGGGGAAATAGAGTCTTTCAAGTGGTAGAAGTGGCGTGGCTGGCTGAGGCTGGCAGGCAGGAGAGGTCACAGCAGACCTGGAGAGTCTCTCCTCTTCCCCTCTGTATTCTGTTCTGTGGGTTTTATGTGGTCCATTTCTGGGAAGTTCCTGTAAAATCTATGGAGGTTCTGATGGGATCTAGGGCTGGTATAATTTCTTCGGGTAATCTCAGCTGATCTTGTCAGGTGTGGTCTCAGCTGATCTTAGTTAGCACCAGGTGTGTCAAGTTGACACCCAGGATTAACTATCACATTGGGTCCCTCACTTCTCAGGTCAATTGGTCTGCGCCCCATCTTTATTTACTTATAGACACATTTGTCCTTCTCTCATCCCATGGCTCCTTCTCTGTGGTTTTGCTTTCTGTTTTCTCAGATCCAGACACTTTTATGTGACCGAAGGTTTTCTTTGTGAGTTTTCCCAATAGTTTTGTCTTCTTGGAAATTATGCTGGAGTATTCTTAGGCCTGAGGCCATCCTTGTTCACTCTGAGGGCAGAAAACCTCAGATAAATGACTTTGGTTAGAGTAGGAATTTGGAAAATGACTCTCACGACTGCAAGTTGAGAACCTGTCTGCAAGATCACCGGGTTTTGCATCTTGAGAGCTTCCTTTCTCGATTCACTTTGCACAATTTAGTTAAAAATCTAAACCTTTTCCAGTGCTTTTCTAGGTACTGCACCATGGCTGGACTGTATTTGACTATACACAAAATGAACTACAAACGTTTAGGGACTCACTACAGAATGAAGATACAAGGTCCCTTGTTCCAACGTTTCTGAGAATTTCATCATGGTGAGAGCAGAACATTAGACCATGTGTCTATTCAGCATATCATGTGACCACATGATACTGTGAAATCACCTTAATCCTCAGTTAATCTTTTCTTTCTTTCTTTCCTTCCTTCCTTCTTTCTTTCTTTCTTTCTCTCTTTCTCTCTTTCTTTCTCTCTCTCTTTCTTCTCTCTCTTTCTCTTTCATTCTTTCTCTTTCTCTCTTTCTCTCTTTCTCTCTTTCTCTCTTTCTCTTTCTTTCTTTCTTTCTTTCTTTCTCTTTCTTTCTTCTTTCTCTCTTTCTCTCTTTCTCTCTTCTCTTCTTTCTTGCTTCTTTCTCTCTTTCTCTCTCTCTCTTTCTTTCTCCTTCTTTCTTCTTCTTCTTTCTCTTCTTCTTTCTTCTTTTCTTTCTTTCTTTCTTTCTTCTTTTCTTTCTTTCTTTTTTCTTTCTTTCTTTTCTTTCTTTCTTGTTTTCTTTCTTCATCAGAGGGGCACTGGTCTCTCTGTTTTTTAAGGAACAAGGAAGACTTCAGGAATCATCCTAGATTGCTTCTACCTCCTTTTTGCTTTACTTTGGGATTTCCCAGGAACCTGGGACCCAAACTCACGACCTTTTTCTTGCGAGACAGAGGCTTAACCCCTCTAGGCCTGTCCTCCACCCCCATGAATTCTTTTAATAAAGCTCTTTCAACTTGTCAATAAATGGTACCAAAGTGTGTTTACACTCCAAGAACTCTGTTCCTATTTTTTTTTAGTTAAAATATGACTTTTTATTCTTTCCCTCCTCTTCTTTATGTTTTATGACCACTGTTACAATAAACACCTAACAAAACAAATTACGGAAATATGGATATTATTATAGTGCACATTTCCAGGTTAGCACTCACCAAGGCAGCAGGAACCAAGAGAACTGGCCACACCACATCCATAGTCATGAGTAGAGAGACAGAGAACCAATGTGTGTCAGCCAGTCATTACAGGTCATAGCGCTGCACATACAATCTTCCTAGGGGATTGTGCTGCCTCTATGCAACAAGTTAAAATAATTGACAGTCTCCTACATTCTTATCCAGAGGCCTCCTTGGGGTCACGAATAGATGCAAGGGAAAACACAGTGTGGCAGAACACGTCTCTTATAATGACAGCAATCACCACATCTTTGGAAGGAGCTTGAGTCTGGGATATATTTCATTATCATAGGTATGGTGTGTGGTGAACTTCATTGTCTTTTCATGGTATATGGTTACAATCTTTCCACCTGAATTTGTAGCATTTATAATGTCCCATTTCTATTGCTGCAGAGATACCTAGTGGGGCTTAATTTGAAAGTACTTGTTGGGTATTTTGTCTTGAATTTATTATTTCTGTGTCACAATCTTATGTTAAGTTTTGATGTTAGTATCGAGTAAGAAGGAATTAATTGTTCTTTTTAAGAGGTGTCTTCTTAGTAGAAATATTTTTATGCCAATGACAGTGGTATGTTCCACCTGATTCTACAAGATATTGATGTCTGAGAGGTAAGATAGTGATGGTAAGTAGGAGATCTTACAGCAGAAGATTAAAATCACCTCGTTGGCATTGTAGACTTACTGAGAAATGAAAAATTTCAGTAAGAGATGATTCACTCATTTCAGCAACACATATCATCATTACATTCTCCCATGATACCTTTTGGTTGGCCACCCTTTCCTCCAAAGTGAAGCAAGAGGTCACGATGGCTTCCTGCTTGGAAGTCATCCAATGCCTTATTAGATGTCTGATATCCTGTGAAGCAGCTGCAAACCTTCCGTGGTTCAGTTTCCTCTGAACTGAATCTCACACTGACAGATGAATCCAGAATGCAAGTGTGTCCCCGTGAAAAAACTCTTCAATAAAGGTAGAAGCAATAATGTATTAAAGTCTTGCTATAAGTACTGGAAAACTTGAGAATGGTTTTGTGTCAGCCTGTGGGTTATCCTGCAAGGGAATTCAGGTTCTGATCAGAGTTCCCCATGTAGCAAGAGAACATAATGTGTGCTTGATTCACTTCAGGCTTTACTGTTGATCAGCCAAGTGAGTCTGTTGCTTTCACTTGGAGAAAAGGGAAAGTTTGTGATGATTAGAGGTATGTTGCCTATTCAAAATGTCTACCTTTTGGAATCTACTTCTGAAGCTTCTGTAGTTTGCCAGGTCCATTCTAAATCAACCTTTTCTTTCCTGAGTGCATTAATAAACTCTATTTGGTTCTAGTCAGATCTTGCAGGCTTAAGTCTTCCATATATATTTGCAAAAATATGAAAACTTTTTGGAGTCAATCTTACTTTCTCCTTTTATCCAGTTTCATCAACATTTAGTTTTCATCCATGGATCACAGGAGAGAATCTTAGTTAAAAATATAGAAGACAGGAAACAGACGTGGTAATTCTTTTCCCCTAACCAGCTCAATTCCGGTGAAGGAGCAATCACTGATGCTGGTATTTTTACCCTGCTTTCTATTGTCTAGTCTATTACTCTGAAAGGAAGAAGAATGCTGAGACACAGAAGAATTTTATTTTAGTGGTTTGGCTATAACCAGTGTCCATGCTCATGTATTCTTTTCTTTCTTTTTTTTTTTTTTGTTTTGTTTTGTTTTGTCTTAATTTGAAGATGAGGACAGAATTTATTTACCTGTTAGCATGATTATTGACTCCGGCAATGAAAAATAAAGGGATTCTTTAAGAATTGTGGTATTATGGTGGTTAGTTCAGATTACAACTTGACAGTTGAACTGAGCCTTGAAGCACATCTCCAGAGTTTACGTAATTAAGACAGCTCTGAAGGAGACTGTGTTAACGGCATGAGTGATTTGGGAAGAGCTAGCCTGTAGTATGAGGGACCCACTATTCCCTGCGTAGGTGGATAGAAATAGAAAGAGGTGGCTGGCTTTTGATAAGCTGGCATAAAGTGAATTGCAAGTTAGGAAGCAACGTTGACCCTTTCCCCTCTGCTCTGTTGTGAATGTGACAATCACTTGTTCTTGTAAATTTTGTTTTTAAGGGGGAAGTTGTCAGGTCTTTTATGAGAGTGACTGAAGAGTAACTAAGACAAGTGTCAAAACTGAATCTTGTCCTATAGTCCAATCCAATCACCTTGTAAATTAAGACTCACTCATTGTTAAATTCTTAGAGAGCAAATAAATAAATGGAGAAAGGCAAAAAACACAATGGCTTAGCTATTGAGTTCTTTTTGTTTTCCAAGACAAAAGAGCAGCATTTTTTATGGTGTTGTAATGGTAACAGAGCATGAGATCCTTCAGTAGTTTTATGCATTGTAATAAGTAACTATGCAAACTAATTCTACAAATGTGCAAAAACTGAATATTTGCAAACAGCTATGTTTTGGTCACTAAGCACAAAGCGAACTGAATTATTTAATTCCACTTCAGTAGGATTAAACTGATTTTAAAAGCTTTGTTTCAGGTATCTGCTCCTCCCTCTCTTATCTTATCATGTATATTTCTAGGGAGAGAAGAAAGGGGCAAAGCTGGATTCCCTTAGTCATGAAAGTCATGATGCCATGCAAGGCTGCTAGAATGGGACTCAGACTCAACCGTGGATGTTGTTCAAAGACATCTATCATGGAACAAAGTGTCTATGCTAAATCAATGAATGACCATCTATGTTCTCCAAGAAGAGATCTCCTATAGAGATTCCTAGAGACACTATAGCATCCTGTAAGGTCAGTTGCTGTTTTCATTTTGCTGACATTCTCAAGGCAAGAAGATTGGGGGTATAGAGAGCTCTAGCAGACTTGCACAAAAAGTCAATCTTCTTGAAGTCATTTTCAAAATTGATAGTGTCTTATCTAAGTCAGTTCCATGAAGGGTACATTTGTTCTCACAAGAATCAGAAGAAGCACTTATGTATGAGGAAGTGTAACAGTTACTCTTAACTACTGCTGTGAGAGAGCACTCAAAGTCAGTTAACTCAAGGGAGAAAGGGAGGTTTATTCAGCTTACGGTTCCAGAGGGAAGGTACAGTCTCTCAAAGCAGAGGCGGCATGGCTGGCTGGCCAAAGCTGGAGGAGGCTAAGTCACCACAGACATCTTGGAAGCTGAGAGCTGCAGACTGCTTGCTGCAAAGGCAGACTTCTCCTGGAGGTAGGGTGGGACTAATCCACCTCAAAGCCCACCCCTTTTGACTGCCTTCCTCCAGCGAGGATCCACCTCTCAAGGTGCCATGACCTTGCCAAACACATGAGACTGTGGGGGACACATTTCAAACCATGATAGGGAGGTTACCCAGTGAAATTCAGAGAGAATATATGTCCCATGTATCAAATAAATAATGGATGTGCATGTTGGATTCTATATCTACTCTAGCCAGCAGCCTTTTTCCAACAGTTAAACTACCCCAAACTCTGAAGTGAACTGAGATGCACATCCCATTGGAGTGCATCCTAATAGTTCCAGAACCCTGTTGAAGACAATGAGGTAAATTTTTCAAAACCATGACTTGAGTACATACATTTTCAATCCACAATTTCTTGACATAGTCATTTATACTTTATTTCTGAAAAAATTCAATATAAATATAGTCCAATTCTTTTGACTTCCCTCTAGAATCCTAAGAAATAAATGGTAGTAGTGTGGATAGTTACTTTATAGTAGTTAACAAATATATAAATTTTTGCAGGAAATTATATTTATTATATAATGAGTTGCATGCTTCCTGATGTTTTTCTGTTAAGTTAGACCAAGGAAGAATGAATCTGATGTCAAAAGTTATGAATGGATAAGGTGAAGAGCAGATCTGTTGACTTAAATCACATGAATGAAATTTTTTTACATTTATCCATAGTTACGAGTATTTGGTATGAAGATAACAAAGCTTAATATCAATCTTCGTAGATTCACCATGGAAGGTAGGAAGGAATGGTTAGGGAGAAACATTTCATTTTATTTTATTTTATTGTGTGTAAATAATCTTTATTAAAATTGGAAATATACAGGCGATGGCGATATTATGTAAGTTCCATTGTGTGGCTGTAGGAGAAGTGAATGTAGAAAAGGTTAATGTTAATTTCTTTTTTTTTCCAAGTTGCTTTCCATATTTTTTTATTTATTTTTCCGCTTATACAAACATAATAGGTACCCCTCTCCCCTCCCTTTCTCCACCCCTCCCTGGACCTCCCTGCTCCCTCCCCCCCTTTCCCTCCTTTCCCCTTCCTTTCCCCTCCCTCCCTTTCTCCCAGTGCCCCTCCCCCATCTCTGGAGCATCCTTTAATGTCTATATCAAACTTTCCTCTGGGTCCTCCTCTCTGATGAGGTGTAAGGACTCAGTGGCATTTCCTAGAACTCTTTCTTATATTCCACTTAAGTATAGGAACACTATTGTGACTGTTAATCCCTTGCTTCTAAGGATCCTAGTGCCTTTAGTCCATGCTAGATTTTGAGGGGTCAATGATATGTTGGTCATTGCGCAGATCATGCAGAGTCCTATTATGATTGCTTCGGCCCTAACTTGTGTGGAATATCTTACATATCATTACTCCTCCCATCGTTGTGCTCTTACAATCTTACTGCCCCCTCTTCCGCAAATTTCCCTGAGCTTCAGGATGGCCTGATTAGGCAGGCCTGATTCCAGGTGGTTGATATAGAGTCTCTGATGTTCTGAATTATGGTTTGTTGATTTTTTTTTCCAGTTTTGCTGCTCCTTGGCTCCATCCTGATAGGTATTGGATGTCACTCCTTGGCCAGAGATAAAAAGCTGTTAAAATAGAGTCTTATTATAAGGATAGATTCAAAGGTAGATGGAATAAGAGTAGGAGACTGCAGTGAGGGGTGGGTCAGTCTCCCACTGCAAAATGGTTACCTTCTATCTGCCAGACTGTCTGCCCTCCCTTTCTGGTAAGATCACACCCTATCAGTTGCAAGTGACCAGGAAGGACAGTCTGTGAGTTTATAACCAGATGTCTCATTACTTACTTGCAGTCCTTGATGGTGGCCTATTTTCTTTGTTGTAGCATGATCCCCTCTCTCCTTGAGGGAGAAACATTTTAAAGGGGAGATTTTGGATACTATGGCAAATAATGAGGGAGGGAATAATTGGGAAAAATGTATAACGGGGTATGAGGGGATGGCAGATAGGAGGGGCAGAGGGACTCATACAAAATACCTAAGATTGTGGGAAGTAACTCCAAAGAACCTCCTATGCTAGTAGTAAGTAAAACATTAACATGCCTTTTAAAGAAAGGAATAATAATGGACAATCCCTATGCAGAGGAGCATAGAGAGAAGAAAAGGGGGGAGCCCTGAGCTGATCCACTTAGAACCCAGTATACTAGGAGGAACAGGAATGTAACATTTCCTGAAAAAAATGTTGGTCAGAGAAGTCTTAAAGGCACCCAAACAATATAGGCTTTTGCCATTGCTCTTAGTTGGCTTCCAAAAAATTGTCAGTAAGATCTAGTTAGTGAAGATGCATCACATATGCATCACAGAACATGGCAAAATACATCAATTGGAACTAGGTCTGAGAACTTCCTCCTTGCTGGATAGCTTACACAGTACCAAGGAATACTATAGAAGCTATTGGGGGAGATAAATAATAACAGGCCCCATCAACTCATGAGATCTGCAAATTGAAATAAAAATCACCATGGTAACAGATGACCACCAGTGTAATAGTGGCATGAGTATCAAGGAGACAACCAACAGTTTTCTGATTGAACTGAAGACCCACTTGTCAGAATGAAACACATTCCTGTAACTGTTAACTAGAATAAGAACCTAAAAAAGGGAAGGACATAGATTAATATGGAAAAACAGCCAATAAACCTATAAATAGGAAGATAGTACACCAAACTGCTTTGTAAATAGCTGCTATTATACTCATATATTTGAAGAACTCTTAACACTCTGTCTGGAAGTCTTCTTCTACAACAGAGGGAGAGGATCTCAACACCTTGACAAGATGCAGCCTAGGGCAGTAGAAGAGCAGTGAAGTGGACAGCAATGTCCAGCCATAATGCAGTGTACTAAGAACACAGCAAGGCTCACTCAGAAACAGGCCAATCCCATCCTAAAGCTTTGGGAAACTTGCAAAAGGGGGTGATGGTGGAATTGTAAGAACCTGAAGATGGAAATGTTTTCCATTGGACAAGACATTCCATTCAAGGCAGGACTGCTGCATGCAGGAACTGATTGCAGTGAGACTTTGTCTTATCAGACCTGCATAATGACTGACAAATTAACATGTCCCCACAGACTATCGAGGAACTCAAGAGAGATAAGAACGTACAGTGGAAACCTTGGGGAGTAAAGATGGATAAGTAAAGAGAAATTCCCTTGTCAGTGGGGTGGCCCAAAGAAATGCACCTTGGTATGCCACAAGAGGCCTGAACCCCCACAAGAGAAGACAAGTCAGAGAGAACACTAGGGTCCATAGAATTGGACAGGCAGGAAGAAGGTAGGGAATAGAATGGAATGATGAAGGGAAGGGAAGGAAATGGGAGGGAGGGGAGATAGAGGGAAGCAGGATAAGTATTCAATATGTTTGTAAAATTAGACAAATAAAAAAAAAATCCTGACATTCTTTTGTAGACCTGGGGTGGAGACTACTTTGTGTTATAATAGAAGAGGAGGCTGAGCAGAAGTGGTTGCAGCAGTTCACAGAGAGGGGCAGCTACTTTGGATCCAGAGCCACTTTCTTCTAGGAAGGGATTGAACGAAGATTGCTTTTGAATGGGACCTTCAGGGCCAGTTGAGGAAAACCTTCAATAATCAAAATCACATTCGCAGTTCAGTTAGATTTCTTACGGCAGATGGGAAAGGGACTGAATTCTGAATTCTGAGTAAGGATTACCCAGCCATCAAAAGATAATTAAGTTGGGGACAAGGATTACTTAAAAATTTTCAGAATTATAACACGAACTCGAACACACACACACACGTGGGTACACTGAATTCACAACAGTAAACTGCTATAGTTATGTTGTATATGTGAACTTGATCTTCGTGGTACACTAACTGTGTGGCTCACACTAGCAGAACCACTGTCCAGTCATGAGAATCAGTTAAAAGCAATTGGACTGCTATTTCTCAACAAGCTTGAAGGGGAAAATAGATTTTCAACCTAAAATAACACATTTAAAAGTCTGTTCCTTTCTCTTATGTCCCACGATTGATTCCTTTAGCAGAAATGAACCCAATCTCCATTTTCATCTCTAAATCCATCCCAGATCAACATGTTTTGTGGCTGCTTCCTCCACTTGGATATCATCTTTTCCATGCTGAATCAAAGTAATATGATCACTGGCATAAGCCATTCACAAGATTAGGTTCATTGATATTCCCTTTTGGAAGGGGAGGAGGCCTTGAGAGGTTCATCAGGTAATGTATGTTCATGAGACATATTCACTACTTTCAAGGGAAGAAAGGCTGGGAAGCCAGGCATAGGAGAGATGGAGTAGGTGGAAAAAGAAGGTGATCGTTGAAGTGGGAAAGAGTGAGACACAAGCAAATGGAAGTGATCAGAGGCAGAAAGACCAGAAACCAATTCAGCAGATAATCTGGCATTATTGGAATAAGAGTGTGGACTGTTTTACATTCAACTGTTTCCTGTTTTCCTCCTTCAAAATGAGCTGCTTTCTAAATGTAAATTATTTTTTGTCAGTTGCAAAGTGCAGAATTTTGCTCCAAAGCACGGAGCTGGAGGGGCAGGTGATGGACATGTCATGGCAGTCTGTGGGATTCATGAGCGTGTGGGGCTCCAAGGATGCTCACCGCTTCCCTTTTCCCATCACTTCTTTCAGCATTAAGAATGTGTGTCTACCCATCGAATGATGGGGATTATCCTTCCAGAAAGAAAACTTTATGTGCTGTTGTTTGTCTGCAATATGGGCAGCAATTCAAAAAGAAAAAAAATATAATTGCTTACTGTTTAGAAAGGAAGGGCCCATGCATGACTTCACTTTTTTGCACTACTGAATTGCCTTTTCATTTTCATCCATGCCAAGTGGGGAGCTAAAGGTTTATCTAAGGTCCTGTTTTTCTACACTATACACTTTGTTTAGTTCAATGTTTTCTTAGGGCATCATTAATGAAGGAAAGTGGAGAAGTAGAAGCTATGATTCTGTTGGAAAAGTTAATGATGGAATTAGGAAGCTGCCCAGCCAGGAAAATGATAAGAAGCTAAGAGATACTAAATGATGTGTCTGTTCATGGAAGGACAGGGAGTAAAGAAGGGCAGAGGGGCTGCAGCGACTACCTGTTGAGTGCTCTAGTCTGTGGTGGCTGTTGCTTACAGAGACAGCTAATGGACTCTGGAAACAAGATAGCTTAAAGAGTCAAACTAGTATTTGTATTTAAGAATTATAATTATTTAAAATTTTGTGTATAAATAAATCCAAACACACCAATTTTATACTTGTATAACTTTTATAAGTTCATCTATGCAGTAGATGGCTCTAGACACTTGATGACAGAATAAGGATTTTTGAAGCTTCTTTTCCTCTTTACTCAGGGAATAGAGTGTTCATGGTCAAGCCCATGAAGCCGGTCTCAGCTCCTGGAATAGATTACTGTTTCTGGACCCTCTGTTTGCATAGGTCCTTTCAAAGCTCTGCATCTGATGTTGAAATCACAATCTTATGTTTTTGCATAGAAGTCAAGTCATGGCTTGACAACTTCCAGAAATAAAGCCAGGGTTTATTCGCACCTGTGGCTACCACTGGAAGCACTTGGTCCACTGAAGTGCTGCATAATCTCCATGTAGCCTGGCGGATTAAAAAGTCCGGATTCTTTCCCTGTACACTTCAATGTAAGTTTAGACCAACTTGGTCTTCAGTGTTCCCTAGAGATCATTTTGTGTGTGCCTCCTCCTCCTCATCTGGGTGCTTCCTCTCCAGCTCAAGCGGGTGCTGACCAATCTCCGTTGTCATCAAGATCAGCAATGCTTTGGAACTTCAACCACGTGGTGTCACGGACTTCTCAGCGGCTGCTCACCTTTGAAGTTAGCATCCTTTCTGGGTAGGTCATATCTGACTTTGTTCTGTTTCCGAGATGTGATTCTGCTTACCTCTGCCCACCCTGCTGAAAGTCTCCTTATTCCATTTCCCAGTGACCTTTCAGTGGGACTCCTTTCAAGGGTTTTCCTCCTGCAGAGTTTACCTATGGATTGCAGAAGTTTCTCTGGGGACTGAAGTGTTGCTTTAACCTGGAGAACCACCCATTCTTTCTGGGTCTCATGTTCATGTGTCTCCTTGAAAGTATTTCCTTTGGCTTTAATTCAAGGGAAGCACCAATTTTCTCCTTCAGGAATGTGTGTAGGAGTCTATAGCTGACTGACAATTCACTCTAAAGAAATCTTAGCTTTGGTCTTTTTTAGGTCAAAGTCAGTGACTGCCTGGTGCTGAAAAGAATAATTTGCCTCTATTTTTTCTCTCAGCATTTTTTCAAATCCTAAAAAATAGTTGGGATACACCTCTCTTCAACATGTCCACATGTTTGGGGATTTGTCATTGGGTACTCCATTTTATAAAGATTATGTTGAAACAGGAAGAGTCACCCTTAATAACACATTATACTCTTAAATTGGAAAATCTAGAAAAATAGATGTGAAACAAATCTAGAAGGGTATTTTGTCAAATGAGACCAATATGTAAAAATGGCAAGAAAATCCTGTAATGTGAGACACTGGCCACCAAATCTAGAGAGCCAGCTTGGGAAGCTCAGAATAAAACATTTCCATTTTGGGCTTGGCAGACCAGAACAAGCTCATTACTTCACTTCACTGGTCTGCACTTACCTTTCTCGTCTAGGCTTGAGCATACAAGCATGATGCTAAAGAGAAACAAGACAACCACGTGGAAAGGCAGAGCCTAAGAACCCAAAGACACATGGGACCCTTCCATCTATAGTTTTGTGCTCATACTTTCCTTTGTCACAGGGATCCAATTGAAGAATACGTCCTTTAGGGATCTGCGAGAGCCCAGGCAGATCTGATAGGCTGACTTTGAGCCTTAGCCGGCTCTCAAACAGAGGTAAAGACTTATCTTTGTCTCCATTTTTTTGCTTGAAATGGTAATGGGAAATTACTAGCTTAAAAAACTTGGTAGGTAATTGATTATAACAGTCATTTTTTTTTCTAAAATTGATGAATCTTGGTTATTTGCACTGTACCTGGTATTTATAAATCATCTCAGGTTTCAGATACTTATTTGGAGAACAGGTAAACATAAACATTCATAGACACTGAAATGCAATTTTCAAGTTTTCATAAAAACTACATGAAACTTATTAGTTTAGTAGTAAATATTCAGTCTTGGTTTACCTAGACATGAAGTCATGAAGGTATTTAGATGTGTATGAAAACCCTAGATCTCAACTGTTTTTTCCCATTTGTCGCAAACAAGAATAAAAAAAATGAACATTATTCGAAATTCCTCAGCATATCTTAGCTTTATTTTGACATATTAACATTTCTTGTTAATGCATATAGTTCTCCATATCTATAAAATTTGTGTTTCTATGAAGCAGTTTTTCAATTGATGTGAACATGAGTTTAGTAATCCATGATTGGGCTGTAGGTCACTCACCTTCTCAATTTCCAATGTGTTAAGTAGCTGTGGAAATACAACAGAATAAATTGCTTAATGACACAAGGTCATTGAGCAATCTGCATGGCTAATTTAGTGGGATTTTAAGAAACTGATTTTTGCTGTGTCTTTTCATCTCTTGAAACTAAAGGCCTATTTAAATGTAGGCACCCCATGACATGAAATGCATTCTACCTGACTGGTAATTGTTCAACCACACAAAGTATTTTCTGTATCCAGAGTTGTCTCTGTAATTGTCCAAGGCAGGAATTGTTAATAATGAGGTATCATTAAAGGTGCCCTTCCTTTTTAGAAATTGAGGTCATTTTCATTCTTTAATGATGGTTAATGCTAGCTAAGCTATTTCTCATTTGTGCAGCCAATTTCAACTCATCTCAAACTTCCACAAACTCCTTTGGTAAAGCAAATGATTAAATGCTCTTAGTATAGTCTGCTAATCATGCAAGAATTCCATATCTTCTGTGAGCCTCAAACCTAACAATGTCCAGGTTCTCACTTCGGCAGCACTTGTGGTAAAATAGTGAGCAGATTTCTTTCCTGTATGGAAAAACCAATGATTATAAAGCATCCACTATTTAGCTAATATTCTGTTGTATTTCCATAAAGATGCATGTACGCATCGCATTTTAGAGTTGAGAGAATCTCATTAAATCGTAGCATGGCTACAACTGATGATTTCTTTTGTCTGGTAATTTCAGGCCCTACTTTTAAATTTCAGTTTTTTTTCATGACATACTTCCTTTGATGTGATGTTGTATTAAAATGTATTCATTGAGATCGGGTTCTCAGCACATTGATGGCTGTAGCTTTGGGGGTCCTCAAGGAATAGTGGTGTTTTATAGGCTCCAATTGACTGAGTATTAAGGACATTGCTGTAGTGCTAGAAGCCTTGAAAGACCCCTCGAATTAGTGCTAGAGGTGGGATAGCCCTGTGGTGTTTTTCAGATGGAAGCAAGAAGGGGAGAATACACCCCTGTAGTGAACAGTCTTTTATACTATACTGGAGTGGACAAGAACAATCCCAGGAGAGACTCAGTTGGGAACCTTTGGCCACCCAAGTTAACTAGAGCGATGATCTTCTCTATACTTCAGTGTTCACGTCACAGACATCTAGCGTTGTTGCCACAGGGGGATTCAAAGGCTGGTTGGTCCGAAGAGCAATAAATAAGAAAAACTTCAGAAGTTATAAATGGGGGTCCTTGTTAATGTGACATGGTGTTTACCACTTAATGTAAGAAAACTCTTGAAAATGTCTCACTAAACTTTTATGAGCTTCCTCTCATATGGGTTGATACCCACAACAGTTGCTTTTGTTCACTTGAGTCAGTGCTGAGATGGAAAGAAGGAGCAAAGATTCTTGTCAAGTCTATTTTTAGGTTCCACACTAGGAAAGGGCAATTGTTCAGTTTCATGTGTTAATTACTAGCATCTATAAAGTTCCGGGCTCTGCAAAGACTGGTGACAGAGAAGCAACATCCATCCTGAATGCTGTGACCTTCTTGAGGAAAAAGACAGACCAGCAGCCAGTACGTGGCATGATGTTATAACAGGAAGGGAAAGAGAGGGCAGGCGACGAAGGGCTGTCATTCGCTGTGCTGGAGTGGCGTTAACACAGTCGCAGTAGCAGGTCATAGAAAATACATATGTATATAGACATGAAAATATGTATATACACAAATGTAAATGTGTTCCACAGTTTTTTATTTAGCCATAAAGAAGAGAGAATCATGACATTGCAGGAAAATGAATATAGATAAAGTCATTCTGTTAAGTAAAGTTAGTCTGACCCAGCAAGGCATCACCATTTCTTTTATTATTATTATTATTATTATTATTATTATTATTATTATTTCCACTCATACAAACTTAACAGGTACACCAGTCCCCTCCCTTCCTCCACCTCTCCCCAACCCCCCTGCTCCCCCCTCCCCTTCCCCCTCCCTCACCATCCCCCAGTGCCCCCCCCCCAATTCCCAGAGCATCCTTTGATGTGCATGCCAAACTCTCCTCTGGGTCCTCCTCTCCGATGAGGTGCAAGGACCTAGGGGCATTTCCTGTGTTCCCCTTAAGCATAGGAACACTACTGTGACTGTCAGTCCCTAGCCTCCAAGGATCCTAGTGCCTTTAGTCTATGCTAGACTTTGTGGGGTCAATAGTGTGTTGGACATAGCACAGGTTATGCAAAGTCCTATTATGATTGCTTCGCCCCTAACTTGTGTGGAGTATCTTGCATATCATGACTACTCCCATCCTTGTGCTCTTACAATCTTACCGCCCCCTCTTCCGCAAATTTCCCTGAGCTTCAGGATGGGGAGAGATTAGGCCGGCCTAGTTCCAGGTGGTTGATATAGAGTCTCTGATGTTCTGAATTATGATTTGTTGATTTTGTTTTTTAGTTTTGCTGCTTCTGCAATGCCCTTGGCTCCATCCTGAGCATCGCCATTTCTAAACTAATGACACTTGGATGAGAAGGTTCTTCTAAAAAATTAAATTATTTTTATTCTTTGATGGCTTCATGCATGAACACAATGAATTTATGTAACTTTCAACCCTTCCTACTGGATCCCATCCCCTTCTTTTCACTTTGCAAACCTTCTTCTTCCCCGCTAGTCTCCCTCTTACTTTCATGCCTTTTTGTGTGTGTGTGTATGGCTCTCTGGGTATCACCTGGGTTGCTTGTATCGGCTTGTGTCTGAGCACTTGTTGGAGAGGTTTCCTAAAAGAAGCTCCACTTCCATCCATCCTACACTGTTGAAGATGCCTGCTTTCCTTTACAAGATGCTGCCTGACAGTCAAGCTCTGTGTGGGTTCAATTTTTGAGTGACTAGTGCAGCAGGGCTATTTTTCTGCATGCTCTATTAGACCCCAAATATATCCCTCACTACTAGAAAGCAAAATCCATCCATTACCCCCAAATGGCAAGAGTGGTTTGTCGGGATTGGCTTTCCTGATGCTCAATAGTGTGGTTCTCTGTCATTCAGAGAGTGAAATGGTGCTTTGCCTTGAGAGCTTTGCAATGCAGCATTGACTTGGGGAAGCTCTGCTCTTGGTTTTCCTGGTTCAAGTCATAAATTCTAAGATTCATTCCCTTCAGAAAAATCTTGCTGTTTTTTTTTTTTTTTAACATGGGGAGTCCTGTTCTCATTCTTCCTGCTCCATTTTATTTTTTCCAGGTCTACTTCCTCCAAAATCATTTTGCTAATTTTTTTTAACATGGATATCTCTTTTGAATCTTTATGTGATTGATAGTATTGAACATATGACCAATCAAGAGTATTTTTTAATTTAGATTTTGAAAATTCCTCTTGTCAAAATTGTTCTTATAAGACTTTTAAAGGTGGCTCGGGGCTGCGCACGGTGGGCGCGGAGGGAAGTCCCGAGACAAAGGAGCGCAGCCGCCTGCGCCGCCACGGTCCGGGCCGCGGTCGCCCAGGGACTATCTGAATAGGTCGGGATCGCACTCAGCAGACTTGCCCAGGAGAGGAAAGCGTGGAGGAAAGACCACCCCTTTGGCTTTGCGGCTGTCCCCACTAAGAACCCCAATGGCACGATGAACCTGATGAACTGGGAGTGCGCCATCCCGGGAAAGAAGGGGACTCCACGGGAGGAGGATTGTTGTAGCTGCGGATGCTTTTCAAAGATGACTATCCACCCTCCCCACCAAAGTGTAAATTTCAGCCGCTACTATGTCACCCAAACGTGTATCCTTCAGGCCATTCTGGAGGAAGACAAGACCGGAGGCCAGCCATCGCGATTAAGCAGATCTCATTAGGAACACAGGAACTTCTAAGTGAACCAAATACCCAAGACCCAAGGCAAGCAGGGGTCTACACAATTTACTGCCAAAGCAGAGTGGAATATGAGAAAAGCGAAGTTTGCCCCCTCATAAGCAGCGGCCCCATGGCTCCGTGACGGGGAAGGGGTTGGCTTGGCAAGAACTTGTTTACAGCCTTTTGCAGATCTAAGTCATACAGTTACTAGTCGCCTGGGAGGGTTGGGAGGGTGCATTTTCCATTTCCACCACTGGCATACAGTTCTCGATTCGCTGAATTGCCCCAGTTTTTCATACAGGGTCTCTTCCTTCAGTCTTCTGTATTTTTGATTGTTATGTCAAACTTGCTTTTATTTTAATACTGATGTCAGTATTTCAACTGCTGTACAATGATCAGCTTTTGTACTTGGGTGAGCCTCTAGGAGCTAGTCCCTCGCGCTCGGATGCAGGCATGCTTCACCTCTCCAGCCGCCAGCTGGCGTGGGGCAGGACCACCCTGTCCCTCCCTCGCCACCTCGTCCTCCTCGGAACCTGGGCTGGTGCTCACGCGTCTCAGATCCAAAGTCGGCCGGCGTCCACTCTGCGCACTTCCTCTGTGTTTCTGTGGCGTTTTGTCTGTGTTGCTGTTTAGCGCGAATAAACTGTTTATTTAAGGTTCTGTTGCATCATCATCATTCGAGGTGAGGAGGCGCCTCTGCGGGCCTGTCCTCACGGCCGCGGCCCTCGTGTCGCCACCCGGGACCAGCGCCCAGGACCCTCAGCCTCTGCTGGGGCGGTACCAGGCCCATGCGGCTCCGTCTTGATTTTTTTGTAAATAGACTGTGTACAGGAGCCTGTCCCTCTCCGGGGTCTCTGGGCCGCAGGGCACCAGAAGAGCACGAGCTGGTGACCCCGGGATCCACGTCCGCCCTCGAGCCCAGCAGGCCAAAGACTGGCTGACCTGGCCAAGGCAGCGTGAGGGCTGAGACGCGGCGGCCTGCGTTGCTCTTCCTACCTTTGGGCTGTGCTAGAGCCCCCCTTGGACCCCAGCGGCCGCCCACAGGCCGCTTGATGTCCTGCCCTTACACTCTGGAGGAGGCAACCCTGCTACCAGCCCCAGCAAACAGTGGGCCCTTCCTTCAGCTTCTCTGACACCCCAACCCATGGCTCTTGCACCTCCTGGCCTGCACTCAACCCGCCCTGCAGCCTGGGCAGCCTGGTAGCCCTGCAGCGGCAGCTGCGCCCTCGAGCCCCTGCCCTCATGCTTCTCGTGCGGGACCCCGTCTGAGTTGAAGCTTCTGTGAACAGCACCTGCTGCAGGGCTGGGTCTTTCCTCGGGGTCGCAGAGCACAGGGAGGTGCAGTGGACACATCTGACCAGATGAGCCCAGTCCCTTCCAGACTCTTCTGTGGGAACCAGTAGTGTGGCTCAAGCGCAGGGACCAAGGGAGGGCTGGGCCAGCGCCCAGGACCGCAACCTAGAGTCTCCCACCTGACCTCGGGAGGCTTGTGCCCCTGCAGCACCGGGTGGCTGGACGCCTTGCAGCTGTGCATCCGCCCAGTGCTGAGCATGGATGGACACTGCAGGCAGCCACACCTGAGGAGTCCAGGCAGGTGTGCGTGTTGTAGCCTTGGTTCGGAATGTCTTATTTTGTAACAACTGACTACATTTAGTAATAGGTACACATATATATGGTTAATATATGGAAATTCAATGTATTTTATAGTTAAAAGTATTCTAAAGTACTTGATGTTTCTAGCAAACTGTAGTGAGTCCAGCTATGAAATGTTCCTTTTGTACCACAGTCCTTGGCTTATCAGAAATGTGAACCACAGTCCTTGGCTTATCAGAGATGTGAATCTTGTAACATGAGAACATGGTCTGTGACCATCCTGTGTGTGGGAGGAGGTTCCCAGCATGAGGCCTCACTGGTAAGGAATTGTGGGCAACGGATTAACCACTGTATCTACAAATCTCAAAGTAAAATATTTCCACAAACCACAAAAAAAAAAGACTTTTAAAGGTGATTTAAAAATGATTTTAAACACCAGCATGATATTACTGTAGGAAATTTCCCTGTATTTTTTCCCCATTGAGAAGCTTTATTCTGAAATGGTTCAAAGGATAAAAGATACTTTCTCAGTCAGATGATCTGAGTCTGATCTCTGACACTCATCTGTGGAAAGAGAGAACTAACTCCAACAAGTCTCTGACTTCCACATGTAAGACATGTATGCACGCACGCACACACACACACACACACACACACACAACTAAATAAATGCAAAATCCAATTTGATAAATTCTATGATAAAAACTTTCCTCTCTGGTATATTTCTGAGTAGATTCTCTTAACTGGATGACAATGATCTAGAAAAGCATTGAGAAAGAAATGAAAATTATGTTAAGACTCATCGGTACATAAGCAGTTGGTCGAGAAATGCAGGATGGAGAGCTGAGATGTGGCTCATTTGTTTAGCGTGCATAGAACCCTGGCCTCAACCCCAATGCTGAATAAAACGAGGTGCATACATGGAGTCTCAGCACTCAAGAGATGAGGCAGAAGGATCAGTACTACTACTACTACTACTACTACTACTATGAGTGAGATCAAGAAAAGAGTGGTTTACATGAGCATCTGTTCTTGCCCTCCCCCCAAAAAAGAGTGACAGTAAAGAAGCAAGTTGAGAGAATGTCTGTGAGTCTAAAGGAATAGAGCGCAGACAGAAAGGGCTGCATTCTTAAGGCATAGATGAGCAAACAGAGAGTAGAGAAAATTCAAATATCCTCAAAATATACAAACAGAATCCAAAAACATATCAAGAAAATCATTAAGCATGATCAAGTAGGTTTTATTCCAGGAATGCAAGGATGGTTTAACATACATACATCAATAAGTATAATTTGCCACATACATAGACTCAAAAACTAAAACCACATGGTCCTCTCAATGGACGCAGAGGAGGCTTCTGACAAATCCAACATCCCTTCATGATGAGCCCTGGAGAAACCTGGAATAGTGGTAACATATCTCAATGTACAAAAAGCTGTATACAGTGAGTCTAAGGCAAATATCTATCATTCTAAATTGGGAAAAACTTTCCCACTTAGATCAAGAATAAGACAAGGCTGTCTACTCTCACTACTCCCTGTCAATATTTACCTGAAGTACTAGTTACAGGAGTAAGGTAAGAGAGGGAGAAAAAAGTATTTTTAGTAGGAAAGAAAGAAGTTAATATATCTCTTTACAGATGATATGCATCATTCCTTGAGAGATCTCAAAGATTCCATCAAGAAATTGCTTGAGCTAATAAGCATTTTCAATGAAGTGGCAGACTCCAAAATCAACATACAAAATCAGTGTCCTTCCTATATACTAAGGAGAAAGAAGCTGAGAAAGAAATGAGGGAATCAATCCCATTCAACAATAGGCTCAAAAAATACCTTGTAATAAACTTAAAAGGAAGTAAAATATTTGCAAAATGGAAACTACAAAACACTGCAGAAATTAGAGGGATACTGGAAGATAGAAATATGCCCCATGCTCATGGATTGGTAGGACTAATAACTATAAAAATGGGGGTCCTACCAAAGGCAATATACAAATTCATTTAAAAAATAAATTACCTTTATTTCAAGAGAGGATATAGAGGACATAGGAAGTACATATTTCTATAGCTTTGAAGCTTGATATTTGACAGTTAATACAGAAGATATTCAAAGCAAGGTATTATATTGTGTTTACTATTTATGTTTATTATAGTCTGAGAATATAATGCAGTTGGATTGACTGCATGTAACCAGAATCTATCGGTCTGTCTGTCTGTCCCTCTCTCTGTATGTCTCTCAAAGAATATTTATTTATTTTTTGTATTCCCTGCATATAACTGAAACACTTCAGTGTACATATATAGGAGAGACAGCATCTTTTCACTTTACTACTAGTTATGGGTTCTATAAATCTAAGAGTCCCTGTGATGACCATATAGAGTCTGTCCTGGACTGTATAGGACATAGTCCCTGTCCTGAAGGTGGCTTATAGTTTAGTTGAGAAGATGATTGATTCTCTTCATACTGTTTCCTCTTAAAATGTCAAGATAGTTGTTATGATATCTGTTGTCCCTTTGGAAGGGGATGAAGATTATGGCTAAAGACAGTAAAAGTTTATCTCCTAAATGAAGAAGACATTCAGACTTGGGGGATAAGTCAGAATTATTTTTGGAAGACAGATATGGCAACTAATAATTGTTGTTACAGGACATATCTGAGCAAGGTGTTGAGAAAAAGCAACCACTGAGTGTTCAGCCTTAAAGACCATCCATACTGCTTCCTTCAAGGTCAGGGGACACATAGGACAAGGTCTAGAAAGACTGGCAGAGATGGATGCTGTGGATGTGGGTTGGGATACAACTGCCTCATGGGCGTGGCCTGGTTGTGGCACTCATGAGCCCACAGCAGCTACATGAACCCACAGTGCTCAGAGTCTGCCCAAGACTGAGCCACAAGCATCCAATCATAGATGCAGAAGGACTCTGAAGTCTCACCCGGCCCAGGGGAACTTTGGCAGCTCAGAGCTGCTGAGGGAGAGGTTGGCATCTACACTGATGTAGACACAGGCGAGTTACTATGCTCCAGCAGGTAGCTTTGCATCCATGTCCTTATGTCCTTATGGGCAGCCTGGGATAAGCCCAAAGGGCAACCCATTAAAATATAGAAAGCAAAGAATAATGGGGCTTAATGAGAAGAGGGTGCTGTGGGGATCAGAGGGAGAAAATGTGATTAAAAAACACAAACATATGTGAAAATGTCAAAGAATATATTAATTTTTGAAAAGCAAAAATTTTAAAATCTACACATACATTCCCATCATGTCTAGTTCAGTGCCACATAGATAAGACAATTTATAAGAAACTCTGTGTGCTAATGAAATCTTTATTCAATATTTAGATATAATTAGTGATCTTTTTTGTGACGAATTTTCTCTCACTGTTGTAGGTTGTTTCTGTGAATTTTGAACCGTCTGGTTTTGAAGGTAATTTTGTTTACCTAGAGAGGAAGATGATCTTTGATCATCGGAGAGTGCCGGCAGCATTCTTGATAGTCAAAGAGATGGCTTCGTTCCCCTGGAAAGGAAATGTGACCCCAGGATTGCACCCTGGAGAGATGATACTTCATTTCAAACTGGGACTCACAGAGTAATTGCAGCCTGTGGTAATGCATCTTCAACCTCTTAAAATAGCTATTAGATGGGGAGAGCTTTTCCCTCGAGGAACAGCAGTGCTCACAAAATGTCTTTTGTCTCTCCAACCACCAGAGCGACCTTTGAACAATGCACAAAGAAATGCAACATCTGATATTGTCTGGAGGGATTTGAAAATTAACAGAGAACAAATGTATTCTCATCTGTTTTTAGAATATTCTACAAATAAAAACATGAGTGAAAGGAATAATAAGCGGACCAGCATTTAGAAAGAATAGATTAGGGCTTTGTTTCATTCATCTGTAGCAAGTGTAAAATCTGAACCTCTTGAAATGCTTCCTTAGTGTGAAAAGAGGCAAGTGAATGATCTGTTTATCACATAGGTCATTGTTGATCTCTCTGCATTGTTGACATGAAAGCAAAGATTAAAAATCATCGCCACCTATCAATCCTCTGTAGGTAGAGTGACTTAGAGCAAGCATCAAGCTATTTACTTATTCTACAATGCATTCTACAATTCTAATTCAGATAACAGTTTTTTTAAATATCCAGCGATTGGTCTAGTTGACTCTCTTCTCCTTGGTTAAAATTTTACAGAAGGTAACGAGATCTGGTTTTGAAAAGTGTCTTGTGAATAGCCTTCCATCTACACAGTGGGTTGCAAAGCACAGCATGGTGTATAGACGGAATGAAACATGACTGCAAGATAAGAGGCTGCAAGGGACCACGTGGGAGGCATCACCTTCAAAGCAGATGAACAGGAACTAGACCTTGGAGAAGCCTGATGCGGTGCATGGGTGAGAGGACCTAGGCTGAGTTGAGGGAGTGAAGGTGCTCGTGGAAATACCAAGCCCTTGGGGAAAGATACAATTTAAACCAGGACAGCAAGTCAGGAAAAGCAAGAAGGCTGAGTCACGGAGACGAGGATTAGCATCAGCCGGAGGATCAAAAAGCCGAGGAAGGACAAGTATCAAGGCTGGATGATCAGGGACAGTATGACGAGGAAGAAGCAGCACTGAGGCCCTGTGGGTTGATCTAATCAGCCTGGGAACCAAACTGCAGATGCTGAGAACACCGCTTGGAAGTTGACATAGAAACCAACTCTTTTTCTAAAGTTTTTTTTTTTTGTGAGATCGACTTATTTATTGATTTTTTTAATGTTCTAAATTTTTAATTGGTTATAGTAATTGCCCATGCTTATAGGTCATGGAGTGATGTTCATTTACTTGTGATATTATGTAATAATCAAATCAGCGTATTCAGTAGATTTGTCATTTTATATCTTTGGGATGAAGATAGTCAAGGTCTTCTCTTCCTGTTTGTAATTTTTAATGTAATAAGCTTTATCTTTGTGACTGTAATGTACAGGAGACATGAGAATGCCCTGAACACAGTAGGGATCGCTGGAAGGAAGCCCTTAGGTCCCATGAAAGTTACGCAGCAAACTGTCCTTGTGAACAAAATTGCAAGAATTCTATCCAGACAGGCTGTCTCTGTGAGAGAAGACACGGAGAAATTTCCAGATACGGTGGTGAAACCAGGCACCAACCAGGAAGTTATCAACCTCAACCCAACCATGGACATTAAGGAGCACAACAGATTCATTCATAAACTACAGGAGGAGCATGAATCCTGCCCTGTTTGGGTCACACAAGATTCAAAGGTAAGTCTCAGGAATCTGTGTGTCTGTGGAGATACTATCTGCATCCCCCCTACTTCCCAGCCAGCGTGATCTGGATGGTGTATGTGATGATGGTCGCGACCGTTCTGAGAGGCGCGAGTGCTGAGTGCATGTGACGTAGGTTGAGATGCTTTCTTGACATCCGTCCTGATCTAGCTTCTGGACACACAGTCATCAGTTGCTGAGCAACGCTATGCTGGAAGACTTCGCTCCATCAGGCTCTAGATACAAGCTGAAATTACAGCGCAGGCACGTAAGATGGAATGGCCGAGTGAAGAAATGATTTGATTTGTTACATGAGTATAAGCCCTACTCTGAGGGAAATTAGTTTAAAAATTAGGCGTATGAGTTGTAGATAACTGGTGTGACTGGTGTTGGTGTAAATGTAACTGGTTGTGTTAGAACCAGCTTCTTTATCATATTCTCTGTCTCCAAGAGTGACTTGTGAACACTAGTCTGGCCGGCAGGAAGTCACTACCCATTCAGTTTTCCTGTCACATTAGGTACATCACCCAATTCCTCTACATTTCAGATCTTTGTCCGTGGTTCTCTTCCAAGACTAAGCATGTATGTGGATAGATCCAGAGTAAATGGAATTTCTACTAAGTATGCAAATCTCATTCTGGACCTTTGAAAGCTTAAATTAAAGTGACTGTCCTATCTTGTTTTGCTTTGTTTCTCTCTTACCCTTCCCTCTCTTTCTCTCCCCTCTTCTTTCTCTCCCTAGAAAAATTCACATTTTCCTTGAGTTTCTGAAAATCATCAGAAATTATCACAAAGTCATTGGAAACATTATGAAAAATGTTAAGAATTTCTATTCTGAAATTCTATGAGAGTGAGGAAAATAAAGTTTCTTGTTACGGGACAACATTTGGAAGAAATTTAATATTTAATAGAATAAGACTGGATACTGTCTCTGGCCCAGATGAGCGCACAAAATTCTTTACTTATGAAGAGTATCTTGCTCTTAGGAACCTGCAGGGGGCACCTGTCTGGTGTTAACATCAAGGCTGAGAAGCAGGGAAGGTTTGGCTCTGTGATATCCTGTTTTCTGGAGTCCTTGAATATTTAGGAACTCTTATTCCCAGTAAGAAAGATACATGTAAAAAGAACCCTGTGTCTAGAGCGTGGGTGGGAGAGATAAAAGAAGTACGAAATGAAAGCAAGTGTTTTTAAAGAGAAATCATATTATTTTGCTCAGGGCGAAAGTAACATTAGTTGCTTTGGTCATGAGCAATCTGGGTTAATCATTAAAACCCAAGGAAGAAAACAATCATTGCCTATTAACCACAGGCCTATGTGAGTTTTGTATATTTGCTCTCTGGTTTAGCTTAAAACAACAATGCCTGGAATGAAACCAAAGGGGTCATAAAATACTTACTGGCCTGGTTTATCTTATCAAGCTCTTAGTTTCAGAGAAGAGATGTGTCTGTTGGTAGTGCCCTGGGAAAACGATCATTTCCATGTCTACTGCTGTAATTCCTTTTCTATCTTTATTAGCATTCTGCTTGTTTAAGAAGGTGAAAATATTTACCTTTTCCATTAAGACAGGAATGTGGAGGATACAGTGTATCTCTAGGTGAGGACAAAAATCTGGGGCACAATCTTTACCAGGGAGTATCATCTTTCTGAGAATCAGTGAGATCCGCTGATATCCACAGCTCACTCTCCCAAGAGCACACAGTGTGCTGAGACGTCACCTCCTAATATTGTGGGAAGTCTCGCTTCTTCTGAACATCGGTGTACAAAGAGGCTTGTGGGCATCAACAAAGCATCAGAAAGATAGCTTTGAGATGGTGTGAGGTCTCTCTCTTGAAAGGTTTTCCAAGAAATCTTTCTGTGAGGCAGTTGTGTGTATTTGAGGTTCTTTGGTTAATGTTTCTGTATTTCTCTCTGGTCCCCAGCGTCCATTCCATCAGCAAACACACTAAGGTAATCACTAAAGCAGCATGACTTGGTTTCCTATGACCGTCACTGTCGATGAAGTTGTAACACAGAAACTCCAGCTCTAGGGGTTCCATCGGAATGCGTGACCTCCTCTGAGACCCATGACTACTGGTTCCAATGTGCAAATTAAAGGAATGAGTAGCAGTGAAAATCAGAAAAAGGAGGGTTTTTCCCCCCTCAACATGACCACATTGGGAACCACAGACAAATAGATTCACTGGAGGCAAAACATGTCTTCAAGGGAGTGACGCGTGCTTTAGGTTTAAACAATGGAAGAGCTCTCATGTAGATCATGGTTTGGTCGATCATTGTCTCAGTTCTGGTTCTGCGAGCTGGTTCTGAGAAGCCCTTATTGCTTGGGGGGATGAGCCAGTTCTCATGAGCTGTTGCTCTTGCTTGGGAAGTTAAGCTTGTTAACCTCTTGAGCCTGGAATCTCGTTGGCTGCAGGAAAACAACGACTGGAAACTTCCATTATGATATGGATCAGGGCTTTGGAAAAACTGAGTAATATTTCAGTTAGTCTTGTTTCCGTGTCTTCAGTCTTACGGGGTGATAAGATAGGTGTTTTTTCCCCCTAGTTTCCAGAAAGATGCTCCCTGAATGATTAGCATGCTTATACATACAGCTAAGTAAACTCTGACCCAAAGTATAGAAGATAGATACAAAATGGAAGCACAGAGTTAGGTTTTAATTTTGTTTTTTTTTTTTAAATTAACTTGGAAGTTCAAGTGAGGATCTAAAGCTTTTTAGTACAAATAGTTTATTTTTTTATGTTTGTGTGTGCATGTGCCCGTGTGTGTATAGGTGTGTGTATGTTACATTTGTGTGTGTGCACCCCGCAAGATGCTTGAATGAGTGTACCTATGGAGGTCTAGAGTGACATCAGATATAATCCTAGACTGAGATTGCTCTGCCTCCTTATTGCTTGTTTCTGAGTTTCCCAGGCTGCTGCTCTGTTCTGTCCAGCATTTAGTGAAAACGGTTCCTAAGCACTACATAGTGTCTCTTGCATGAGCAAATGTAGTAGCTTCTCACCCTCCCTCTGCTTGCACAGTGACACGGCGTCACACAATGGCCGGGTCTGAACGGAAGGTGGGATCGCAACGGTTCCCTGACTTAAGCTTCTCACCGCCGTCTGATCACTCTGAAGATAACATTGCAATTCCTCCTCCGGCCCACGTGCTCTTGGCTCCCTAGAACTCGCAGTACCGGAAATGATCTTTCATTCCTGCTCCTGAGTGGTCCTTGACCTGCTAGCTGCTCTGCTGGGTAGAAGCAGCAGAACCAATCACTGTCACTTTCACGGTCAGGTTACAGAAGCCACCTTTTCCACCTTCTTTCAGGTGTGCTCTCCCCCTGGTGAAGCACGTTGCCATGTTAGGACCAGCCAAGAAAGTGGGGGCGACGTGTTACCAACAGTCAGAAAGAGACTGGGACACTCAGTGCTACGACAGGGCCAGAATTTGACTCTTGCAAACGCCCAAGTGAAGGAGCTTGGAAGAGGATGCGCCGCAACTGGGTTTCCAGGCAACGCCAGCTCCCAGAACCACCTTGGATGCAAAGCAGAGGTGGGGCGCGTGAGAAAAATGGGGAAAGGTAGAGGAGCCCCTGCCCAGAGACTGAAGCAGAGTGGAGCAGCCGCTCGGGATTTCTGCTCCAGGCCTTTTTGAGAGACCCAGCGCTGTTCCAGCCGCACCCGGAGTCATTTGTGCTGCAGTAGGAAGGTAATCAAGACCTGTGGATCTGTTTCTTAGACTTCTCTTTATTTAATTTACCCAACATTCCACTTTTCTCCTGCAACTCTTCAACTCTTCTCTCTTCTGTTTCCCTGCCTTTCTCTCAAACACACACACACACACACACACACACACACACACGCACACACACACCCCAGAGCAGCTCTGTAGGCATCTATTTCCTGCACAGAGTATTAGCGTATTCTTGGAATAGTCCAGCCACAGACTTGCTCACTTTCTCCTTTCCCGGGCAGTTTCAGCTCCCCTTTGCCCAGAGGCCTTCCCCCCCCCACTCCCTCCCCTCCTTGCTACTGGCTATCTTGTGCTTTGCTTCTCCCCCAGGCCCCCCATTCTCTGTGACTTTGTTTTGCATCTTTTCCTTCCTGTGCTTAGGGGTCTCTTCTCTGCTTTTGGGTGTCTGCCTCTTCAAGACTGTCAGGGTTGGAATTTGATACGGATACCTAGGCAACAATGAAATCTTTTGTGAATAGATGGGTATATCTTGCCATACAGGTAGTTACATCCTTATGTTTGATATAATGGTGTTGGAGCAATGCAATTAGATCACATGTATGAACAAACTTTTGTTTTTAAATTTCTGCTCATACAAACTTAATAGGTAACTCGGTTCTCCCCCACCTCTTCCTGGACCTCCTTGCTCCCTCCCCCCATTTCTTCTTCCTTTCCTCCCTCCCTCCCTTTCTCCCAGTGCCCTCTCCCCCATCCCTGAAGCATCCTTTAATGTGTATGTCAAACTTTCCTCTGGGCCCTCCTCTCTGATGAGGTGTAAGGACTCAGTGGCATTTCCTAGAAGTCTTTCTTGTGTTCCCCTTAAGTATAGGAACACTATTGTGGCTGTTAATCCCTTGCTTCTAAGGATCCTAGTGCCTTTAGTCCATGCTAGACTTTGAGGGGTCAATAATGTGTTGGTCATTGCGCAGGTCATGCAGAGTCCTATTATGATTGCTTCGGCCCTAACTTGTGTGGAGTATCTTGCATATCATTGCTCTTCCCCATCTTTAGGCTCTTACAATCTTATCGCCCCCTCTTCTGCAAATTTCCCTGAGCTTCAGGATGGGGAGAGATTAGGCTGGCCTAGTTCCAGGTGGTTGATATAAAGTCTCTGACGTTCTGAATTATGATTTGTTGATTTTTTTTCCAGTTTTGCTGCTCCTGCAATACCCTTGGCTCCATCCTGATGGGTATTGGATGTCACCTCCTGGCCAGAGATAAAAAGCTGTTAAATTAGAATCTTATTATAAGAGTATATTCAAAGGTAGATGAAATAAAAGTAGTGGTTAACAAACTTTTTTTTTAAAAAGTGATTTGACCAGTTATTACTATCATTTATTTACTACTACTATTATAGTATATATATGTGTGTGTGTGCATATGTGTGTGTGTGTGTGTGTGTGTGTGTGTGTGTGTGCATGTGTGTGCATATGTGTGTGAATGCATCTACACATGTGGATGTTAGAGGACAACTTTGAAGTCAATTCTCCCCACTCACCTTTGTGGAGTTGTGAAATTGAAAGTAGGTCTCCAGGCGTTTCAGTCACTCTTTCTGCTCTGGGAGACAGCATAAGGGAGAAGCAGACATTTATTTGGTTTCTGCTTCCAGAAGGGATGGAGTCCATTATGGCAGAAAGCATGTCTGGAAGCAGAAACAGGAGGCTGGTTCAGATCTGCAGGAAGGCAGAGAGAGCAAGAGCAAATGAGGAGGAAGCAGGGCCGGGTTACCAAACCTCCAGGCCCATCCCTGTGACAGTTTCTAGCAAGGCTCCACTTCTCCAAGTTACCACCACCTTCCAGCTAAAGCACCTGCTAAAGATGCAAACACATGAGCCTGCAGGGGTAACTCACCTTCAGTCAATCGTGTCAACAAGTTTGTGAAGCAAGAGAGTTACTCTTGAGTTGTCCTTCTGACTCCTAAACTTCTTATTCTATGGCTAATAATGACAAAGAGATTAAAGACAGGAAACCAAAGTCAGAACAAAAGGTGATTAGGACAAAGAATGCTTTGGCATGAAAAGCATAGTTTATGGAAACCATGGATAGAAAGGAGGTGGAGGTGTTCATCAGTCACGTACCATCTGGGTCAACAGTGACTCACCGAACTCTCTAGAAAGGTGGGAATTCTCTTCTCTGTGCTTCCCAGTGCAGAGTAACAAGCAATCTGCAGCTTTTGAGTCCTTGAAATATGGCTAGTGTGAGTGGAAACAATGACTTCCAAATTTTATTTTTTTAATATAAATCATCCTTTGAGATATTGAAGGGCATACTTCCTCTTTTGTCTTATGCTCTTAAGATTTTATATGTCTTAGCTTTTCATTAGACAGACGGGGGGGAGAGAGAGAGAGAGGGACAGACAGACAGACAGACAGACAGACAGACAGACAGAGACACAATACAGAGAGAAACAGAGACAGAGAGACAGAGAGAGAGAGAAACAGAGACAGAGAGACAGAGAGAGAGACAGAGAGAGGGAGAGAGGAAGAGAGAGAGAGAGAGAGCGCGAGCGCTACACATGTAGCTCAGAGGACAGGTTTCTGAAGCCGGTTCAGTATATGAGAATTGGACTCCAGTCTCTAGGTCTCCATAGAAGCACCTTTACCTGCCGAGTCATTTGTCAGCCCAGAGGATTTTAGGTTTTATGCTTACAGTCTGTTCCAATCCTTAAAGGAAGGACCTTTCACAGTGGCACAGCTGTGCAGGTCAGACTTGGGAAATTTTCAGGAGAGGGCACAGTCTCCATGGACATGCTTTGAATTTATATATAAATTGCAAATGAAAATTGATTAATTTACTTTTATATGGAACCAAAAAGACATCATGGAATACTTCTCCTTAGGTCATAACTGAGTAACTCACTATAGTAACAAGTTTCAATGTTTTTAAATTTTGATCTTTCTCCTTCTTCATTTTAGTATGATTTTTTAAAAATTTAATTCTCATTTTCTTGCTTTTGAGGGCAATGAAAGCTGAATTAAAAGATAGTCTTCAGTTTCTCCTCCATATTCTGTTGAGTGCGATTACTACCAAAGGTGTCTTTTCAGAGAGAGCTCAAGTGGAAAGAGTCTAACCAATTGTCTTTTCTTGGAGTCTGTGAACACAGCAAAGTCACTGTGTGCCTCTCCTCTTACTACTCCCATTTGCTGGACAGAGAACAGACGTTCCTTTCAACAAGTAATAAATGTAAGAGGGCTACTGTTTATAATTGGGGGGATTCCCTTCAGCCTGGGTCTGTGATTGTGCCATCCACTTTAGTGTGTGTGTGTGTGCTAGAGGGCACTGTGTGTCCCTATGGAGGGCCAAGAATGACTTTGGGAATCATTTTGGATTACATCTACCTCCTTCTTACTTAGCTTTGGGATTTCCCAGGCTCTGCCCACCAGGGCCGGAAGTACAGGCTGCCATCTTTTCTGCCTGGAGCTTTAAACATGGGACTTGGGATCTGAACTCAGGACCTTCTACTTATGGGCTTGAGCTATCTTACCAGCCTAGCATCCACTTGTTAAAGAACCCAGGTAATTACTTTTGCTTTTTCGATGGGGAATATTAAAGGATATGCTTACTTTCCTTAATAGTAATAACAATGACTCTAGAAATCCTCCAAATGTTTCCTTTTTCCTGAACATGCTAAGGGCTGAAAGGAGATATATGCTTTAAGATTTGACTTGGGAAACCAGGTCTAAACTTGCACTGTGTCGGATGTTTGTGTGTGACCTGGAGAATGCTGCTGAGCATCCTTGTTTCATTTCCCATTATCTCAGAGGCAAAGCAAAAATGACAGCACACATGGGTAAAGTCCATACAGGAACGGATTTTGCACACAGGAGGTTAGAAGTAAGATTAAATTTAAAAAAATGCTGTAAGTTCATTCTTATTTTTGGACATTCTCTTAAATCCATCCCTTGGTATGAGTATCAACTTCTTTTCCATTTTATCATCTCCTTCTGTCTTTGCAAGTAATTTTTACCATAAGCCTCATCCTTCCAAGAAGGCTTTCTTGGTCTTAGCTGATCATCTTGCCTGAAGCATAGTTCTTACTAGTGTCTGAATTAATCAGCTTTATTATTTTCTGTGTGCAATAGCTGCCCTTTGCCGCATACTTATGAGGATATAAATTTCTTAAAGGTAAATATGCTCAGGATTCTGTTTGCTTTAGTATTCTCAGTGATAGAAATGCTGTCAGGACACAGTGAGAGCAGACAATAAATAACTGTGATCTAACTCCCAGGAACATCCTTAAGTGAGTCAGTAGGCAAGGATTTTTTTCCATTCACAACATTTACTGAATTTATGAGCCATCCTACTGATCAATTATAATACGGTGACTCTAGGGGGGTGGCTTACGGAAATTTAGATAGTTTGTCACTCTGATTCCAGGTTAAATATTTTAGCAAAGAGTTCCATGACTGGCCACAAATCTTCAAACCCCTCCTTATTGGACAAGAGAATCTTCAGGTTAAGATAGATTGAAACACAGTTCAGAGTCAAAATGGAAACTTTTATTTCACTTAATGTCCATATGCAACATTTTACAATACAAATCTCAATGTAGTTTTTTTTTTCTTTGCACAATATACAGAAATCACAGTCGGTTGGGACTGCATTTAATTAGTAACTAGAAATTTTATTGGGTTGCCTTTCCTGGAATATGAAATCATGGCAATGAGAAAAAAATTCAGAAGGATTTGCATATACTAGCAAGTGACATTTGCTGATGCAATCATACAGATTTTCCCAGTTCTGGGGAGCATTAGGGGTTCTTAGTCATCTACTGTGTATTGTAACTTCATGGAAAGTGCTGACAATTAGCTCCTAGGAATGGTAAGTAGAGAACAATGCACAAAGGAACCTAATGATTCTGAAGTAGATACATCTGAGAAACGACTTCCTAAATTTGAGGTCAGAGTTTTGATAGTATGCATTCACTCTAGCTTTTAGTTTCTTTGAGGTAGATAGAGCCTCTAAGATTATCCATATCTCTCCAAGCCCTGGACCACTCAATATCAGACATATCTAAGCATTTGCACGGAAGAGTCATGAGCCTCCCTCTTCATTAGTTACACTCTTCAGAAGTTCATATTTGGGGGTCATTAAATGGACACCCTGTGAACTGCCATGATTAATAAGCACCATAAAGATTTTTGTTGTCTGTAACAAGCGATGAAGGCAGCCTTTCTCACAGGCACAAACGACTTGAATAGCTGCTTCTAAGAAGAATTAAAATGAGGCTATCTATTATTAATGTAATTTTATGCCATATTGATACTAATTCTGAGCTAAAATTTGAAACACATAAGCAGACTCCCTGGTTTCCACCAACCAAGAGGCTAAGACTGTTAATAGATAAGCTCAGCCAAATAATTGACAAGCTTAATATAGCCCCTTCCTTACCTTCCCCTTGATCAAATCCTCAATTATGATATTTTTAGTCCTTGAATGTAGGTGCTGCCTTCTTAATCGTCTTGTCAGTCTCTTCTGGGCTAAGACCCAGCAAGCTCTGAAGACTCAATGCTACTCTTCACCATGGAACAAACCTCCTGCTGGCAACCTGCCCATGCCTTGCAACCTGCCCTCGTCCAGCAGGAAGTAGTAAGCCATGAATGTGTCGTCCCTTATCATCAATAAAAAGGTGGAATGATAGATTCCCTTTCCTCCAACTCCCCACATTCAGAGCTCTGCTTGCTGGTTACTCTCTCCCCAAAGGATACTTACCAAGTATAGGTTTAGTCATGTGCCTCATTAGGACAGGGACAGATGACTCATTTCCCTATGTCCTTCACCCCACCCACAAGCCCAGGGACTGTAAAAAAAAACTCCACTTCCCCTTCAGACAGCGCTTCTTCTCCCTTCTGAGAATTACCCTATGTCACCACGTACTATGGGCTTCAACCCAGACTCCCGGTACACATTATCTTAATAGAAGCTTCCTCCTCCTGCACAGGGAGCCATGGAATGCTTTGCGTGCTGCATAAGTACACTTACTTGTCGGAAGTCTATATGAAAAAGCCAGCTTGATATGAATACGTTATTTCCATACCTGCTTGCAATTGGGAGGAGGAGGCCCGGATGTGGCTGCCCCTCATGCACTACCACACTTACAGCTCAGAATTCAGAGACTTAGAATTTAATTACAGTAAAAGAAATCACTTGTCACACGGTGCATGGAAATCACGAGGAAGCGCTCAAGACAGTTGATATGAATTTCATCCCAAACGGTTGTCGCAGAGGCAGGATTTGATTGATAGCTGACACAGGCCAAACTGTGATTCTTGGAAAAATGAAAGAGATATTGGATTCAATTTTTAATCTAATCAAACATTTCCTCTCTTTTCCCACTAAAGATTTAAAAAAATAACCCCGTTAAAACCAATCACCCCAAGGCATTGGTGTCCGGGCAGAGAACCAAATCTGGCCCAGTGAAATATAAGCGAATATTTACTTGGAATTTAGGGGAAAGAAGCACTCTGAATCTTAAAACCTTCTTTATTTCCCTGGAGAATGACACAATTAGAAGCCTCCCGAATGCTGAATTCGTCTTCCCGAGCCCAAGGACAAAGGATGCTAGCAAGAGCAATCCTTTGGACCCATCTCAACTTGGTCTCAGTAACGCCTTTCCTCTAATTTTCATGGTTTGACTGTGACTAATTTCCTTGTGGCTTTCTTTGGCTTTATCTTGTCTGTAGTTCAAATAGCTTCTTGTTGATACAGTTAATATTTTGGTCACATCAGATTGAAGGGGTGTTTATTAACTTTGAATATTTTATCTCCTCTCCATTATTCAGGGGAAATGAACCAGATCATCTTCTATACAATCTCACAGGTCTGAGATCTGTATTTTCATACTATCTCTTCAGATTCATTCATTTATATTGTTCTTTTTCAAGTTCACACACACTCCTTCCTCTGTGCTTCTCATCCTGCTGTTTGAGTCTTTGTGTCAAGAATTTTGCTATCAGGTTGCCATTTTAATAAAATTGTCAGTTTTTTCCTTGAAGATTTTCTTGTGTGGATGAGCCTTTCTGTTCGTTTGCTTATAGTGTGTTTGCAAATTATGCATGGAGCATATTGAGAACGGCTGCTTTGAAACAGTTCTCAAATAACTCAAATGTTTCTTTATTATTGATGTTGGGTTCTCCATGAAGTTAGGGCTCCAAGAATTCTCCACTAGGCGTCCCTTTTTCAACAGCACCCCAACACGGAGGGGAAGTGAGACTTGCTTTGTCAACTGAGAGCAGAAGACCGAGTCCCCGTCTGCCTCCACTGGGGCTCTGGGGCCTCAGCGTCTTGCCTGGTCTTCAAAGGGGGCAGAAGTCTGTGTGGTCCACATGTGCTCTTTGTGACTTGGGTGGGAGAGTGGCTCTGGAACTCTCTCTTGTGGCATGTGGGCTGCAGCTTCCTGTCCAGGCTGGACTGCTTTTTCTTTCTGGCCAGAGAGACCAACGTTTTCTTGGTTCTTTTTTTTTTTTTTTCCAGTTATATGCATCGTTTTCAGGTGCTCAAACATGATCTTTGAAGTTCCACATCTTGGCTGCCAAAAGCACAAGCCAGAGGGAGCTCCCCTGGGGGTGGGGTGGAACTTCCCATCTCTCCTTTTCCTGTCTCTTCTTGGTCATCAATATTTCCTCACATTTGATTTACAGATTATGATGGTTTGGGCTTTCAGTTGTACTTGTGGAAGAAGATAGAAAAGCATGCTTACTTCCTTTCTAGAAATAAACCTTTCTTGTGAGTGCATGTCTACTTTTTCCTCAGAACAGATTTTTGAAGTATCTAGAATTAACATAAAATCTCCCAGAAGAGGAATAACAAGGGAAACAGCGTGGGTCAAATATTATCACTTTTCTCTAACATTTACTCGATGTGGTTGTGGCTGCCCAAGGATGACTTGGGGAATCATCCTGCGTTGCTTGCTCCAGCATTCAGCTCCTCTTGCTTTACACGGTGGGATCCCAGGCTCTGCCTTCCTGGGATGGGGAGTACAGGCCGCCACCATTCCTGCCCAGTACATGGGATCTGGGATCCAACTCAGTTCCTTTTGCTTGCCAGGCAAGGGCTTAACTCCTGAGCTTTCTCTCCAGCCCTGTTTCTTTTCTTTTAACTACTTCATTAGATAATCTATCTTTTCTGTATTTGTTAATTATCACATTGCTGTGACCAAGTATCTTACTAAGGTAGCTTAAGGAAGGAAGGACTTTGTCTGTCTTACACGTTGAGGGAGCAGTCCATCATGGTGGGGAATTTATGGTGGTAGAAACTTGGGGAGGAAGCTGGTCACATTACACCTATGAGCAGGAAGTGGAGAGCTGTGAACGTTTGCGTCCATCTGGGTTTTCCCCTTTTATACACCTCAGCCCATGGCATGGGTCTTCCCACCTCAATTTAATATATCCAGATAATTCTTAACAAATATGCCTGGAGGCTGTCTCATCAGCAGTTCTGATCTTACCAAGTTGACAATATTGCCCATGTCACTTTCAGAAGTTGAAAGTGTCATTGTTAGCACAGACGTAGATAAACTGAATACTGTGCGGGAAATACTTCTGAATTGTCCTCTCTGTCCCTATGCTGCTTTTTTGGCTTCTAACACTAAATGACTGTGTTATCTCTTTTGCTACCTAGAAATCACACTTTATATTTTTTCCTTTTCGGAAATTTCCTGGGTAATTTTTTTTACTTGTTTTCTAGTGTGAACTTTAGAATAAGATTTTCATTGTGTAAGTAAAACTGTGTCATAAAGAATCCTGCAGCAAACATATATCAAAACATTTCTAGATGTTTGGGAAGGTTTTAATATTTTTATCTAATATTTTATTATTTAATATTTTATTGCATGTTGCTCTGGAATTTATTTAATAAATGTTTTAATATTTCTTAAAACTATCATAAATAAGACATTTTTTTATTATTCTTATAACTTATTTTATGCATTATTTTATTTATATGCATTTTTATATTCATTTATATATGCATTTATATTTATTTATTATTATGGTAACAAATCAAATGTCAACATACAGTTTTGCAGCTATAATATTCAATTATGGTTTGGTGAACTATAAGTTTTTCTTCCTGTGTTAGCTTTATATCACTTACTTCATAGAGTGCAGCAAACATTTTAAGAACAATCGTAGTTAATACAAGAAACAATGGTAAGATTTTTTTTTGTCTGTAATAAAATAAGACATTGCTAATGTTTAATCATTGAGCATGATGTTGGAACTAGGCTCAGAATCCAAAAATTCAGCAAGCAGTTATCTATTTGTAATGTCAAATGTAAATACCATGAAATATTTTACTTAATTTGTAAATGTTTATGGAGAATGTTATCAAATGATGCTTTTTGGAAAATTGGGTAGGATCATATGGCGGATTCCCTTCCTTGAAACATGGATATTATGCTAAATTGTAGTGCTAAACCATTTTTGCCTTGAGAAAATAAGTCTCACTTGATTGTCAAGGAATTGTCTTTTTTTAATTTTCAAAATGCTGAGAGTTCGGTTTATTAAAGTTTGAGAATTTCGCATTGGTAATCACAAAGAAAACTAGTCAGCATGGATGGCTGTGTTGACGTTTGTCAACTACATTTTTATTGGCCCCATTTTTCCTAAATTTGTGAAAATAATTTGAAGTCTTTGTGTCTTTCACTCTAACATAGGGCAACTTAAATAGTATTAGAAATGTCTGCTTTTTCATATATTGCTTGAAGTGTGTCAATTATTTTAGTTTGATATTGCTTTATTTATTTATTTTTCCACAATTCTATCTGTATCTGTGATTACTTTGAACTTATTGCTCTGTGTCAAGGTTTGAACATGATTTGTCCCCATGTATTTGCATCCTAAGATTATGTTGATGTTTGAGAAGTCAAGGCACCTTTGAGTGGTGGAACCTTGGAGGAAGGTAAGTCACAGAGGGTGGGCTTTGTGGATGGGTAGTCCCACCCTGCTTCCACTAGTAGTCTGCTCTGGGTTTTTCTGCCTCTCTGATGGTGTCTTCTCCAGCTTCTACTACCCACCATGCTGCCATTCTTTCTCTGACCTAATGGGCTGTATCTCTCCTCTGCAGCATAAATCAATGAATATCTCCTGCTCTTTCTTAAGTCATATGTGAGTGTTGTCTCACAGCAGCAGAAAGAGTAACCACGATGCTCTGTTTGATCTTTGTTTTCTTTATTTCTCTGGTTAGGTCTTTTAGTAATTTATGTAGTTTATATTTTGCAATCATCAGCTCTGGAATTTATGGACTACTTTTCCTTTTTTAATGTGCCTTACTTCATTCATTTTCCGCTAAAATGCAGTTCACTTTCTTTTTCTTTAAGTATCTTATTTTGAAATCTTTTTTATAGTTTTTTGGATTAAACATTTAATTGATTTATTTTAATGGTTTGGGGGTTTACAATAAATGTAATTAGAGCCAGGCATTTTCCTTTGGATGCTGTTTCAGCTGTATCTTGGGTGTTCTGGAATGTTCTGATTTTCATGATCTCTTCTGAGTTATCACAGGGGGAAGCTTTAGCTTTAATTTCTCCTTTAAGCTAAGGAATATTTGGAGTAAATTTTTAACATTTCTAATTGTCAGGTTTTTTTTTAACATGCATTTCAATAAGAACTCTTTGATTTCTATATTTTAGGATTAGCTAACATCTAGCATTACAGAATTTTTGAAAAATTTCTCTAGGAATTAAAAATTTCTGTGTTTGGAGTTCCACTGAAAGTTGAAAATAAGTTAACTATGTAAATGAACATGGCAGATTTTTGAGTGAATTAATCTGTTACTAACTGCCCCTCATGGGTCACTGAGTGAGTTTTTCCTTGAATACATTAGCTGAATTTTAAAATTACATTATGAGCTAGGATCAGGATTGCTGGTGTACAATTAACACTCAAACGATAGACGTAGGAGATATGAGGGTTAAGGCTAGTACATGCTGATAGTTTGACTGCATAGTGAGACTTTTGCTCAGAAAAATAAACAAAAAAAGAAAAATTCCTAAAGTAAAATTGTCATTTTTATCCATCTATTATTTCATTATCTGTCTGCCTGTCTATCTATCTATCTATCTATCTATCTATCTATCTATCTATCTATCTATTTATCTATCTATCTATCTACCTATCTACCTATCATCTATCTATCTATCTATCTATCTATCTATCTATCTATCTATCTATCTATCTACCTACCTACCTACCTACCTATCATCTATCTATCTATATCTATCTATCTATCTATCTATCTATCTATCTATCTATCTATCTATCTATCCGTCTGTCTGTCTTCTATCTGTTTATCTGTCTATCTATCATCTATCTATATCTACTTATCCATCATCTCTCTGTGTGTCTATCTTTATCATCTGCAGCAGTTGCTCTGAATGGTTACTGATAAGTCTCATGACCACATGTCTTATGGGAGCAGGGATCTTACAATAGTTGGGTTATAGTTCTCAATCCAGCATTCCAGGAGTCTACACCAACAGCAGCCGCAGAGGGCACTGGCCATGGCATACCCATAAGTATGCTGAGAAAGAGAAAACTCCCTTTCCAGATAACATGTCTGTCCCAGTATGCTGAAGAGTGTCGACTTCTTTAGCCAAGACTCTCAGAGGATGGTCCCACCCACTGTGCACTGGGTCTCATTCCACCAATTAGACAGTCGTCTATAGACTTGCTTAGTGCTTAACTAATTCTGCCCAGAGCAGAAACTTCCAGTTGCCAAGTTGACACCAGTAACTACCTGCCACATCATTTATCTATCATCTGTCTGTCTATATAGCTATGCATCCATCTTTTATCATTTTTATATCATCTGTTTCCTATCATTCATTTATTATCTATCATTCATCATCTGCCATGTATGCTCATGTACATTATTACCTGTATGTGTCATCTGCCACCTGTCAATCTGTAAAATATTCACTTCTTTTTATTTTTTTAAACTTTTCTCTTTTATTTTGCTTTCAATCTCTACATTTCTACTCAGATGACTTAGACTGTCCTCCATGGTTATTGAGCAATATTTGGAGACTTTTGGTTGGTGGTGTTCCAGGGAAACTGCTAACTTCCCAAGATTAAAAGAAAGTCCCTTCCATAAATGGCTGAATGCATTATTGAGCATGAATTCCAATAGTGATGAGAACTTGCTTTAAGTGTATTCCTCATATTCTTGGAGAAAAAAAAAAAACAATCATGCTAGTGGATCAGTTCTCCCAGGACGACTGCAGGTTTGCAACCAGGTCATTAGTGATCTGCGCCGTATTGCAAACATCTTCTTAACATTTCAGTGTCTCCATTTTGACCTTTTTGTGCTTGAGGTAAAATATTTTGGATCATTTACTTCTGCTTTTTTCTCTCTATCTTAATAGCTATTTTTTTTTCTCAGAAATGACTTTATATGCTTACATTTTTGCAATAGAATTTTGTTATGTCTCTATGTTGCCTCATCTGATGGTTGGAGACATGTGATACCACATCCTGCCAAGAAGACATTGTTTAAAATGTCTTGGATTTTATGTAGATCTTTTGTTTTCAATTATCATCTGTTTCAATTTTTATAATTGTCAGCACTGCACGTTTTATGCAGGGACTGTCTACTTTTTACATTTGATGCTGAGAACTTGATGTTCTTTTCTATGATTTTTCTACTTTTACAAGCATATTGAGCCTCATCCCTGCTTCCCTCCCTCTCCCCTCCCTCCCATTCTCTCCCTTCTCTTACTCAGTCCCTTCCAATCCTTCCCACCCTCTGGCCTGTCTGCTTCTATGGACTCCAGGGTTCCATTTGGCTTGTCTACTCTTCTGAGGGTTCAGGTCAGAGCCTGATATTCTTGAGAATCAATGTGGGGTGAATTCATGGAGAGGCACCATTATGGTCATTAGTAATTCTTTTGAGAAATAGGAGAAGAAAACACTTAGAAGTGCCTTTTGGGTTCCAGTATTTCTTTTTTATTATATTTATTTATTTATTCCCAATTATACAAGCTTAATGGTGAGTTCCAGTATTTCTGAGAGTATCAGTATTCTTTTAATTTGAAAGCAAGTGAAGAAGTAGAAAGAACTCTTCTTTAAGATTATATCCTTTCTTTTGTCTCTCTTGCTTTTTGTTCCCTCTCATCTATCTCTCATCTATCTATCTATCTATCTATCTATCTATCTATCTATCTATCTATCTATCTATCTATCATGGTTTGAATGTTAATTGTCTCTCATAGTCTCATGTATTTGAATCCTTAGCTGATGGTAATATTTGGAAAGGTCATGGAACTTTTAGGAGGTGGAGTTTGCTGCAGGAAGGCATGCCATGAGGGGTAGGTCTTGATAGAAGCTCGGCCCAGCTTTACCTTAAAATTTACCTCTTGCTTGATGATGACTTTGACTTTTGCCCTCCATGCCTTTTTTTCTATAATGGACTTTGTCTTTCTTCTGTTATCATAAGTCAGGTAAATCTGCCTTTCTGCCTTAGCTTATGTATGATTATTGTCTCAGAATAAGTAACATAAGTACATCTATCTTTATCTATGTATCTATTTATCTATCTATCATCTATTTGCCCTTTTGATTGACACGAGGTAAGCAGCTTCTTTAGACACATGCTCCTGTTGCCTTGAAATTATTTTCTTGTCATGTCTAAAGCAATGGCGCCAGCTGATGATGGACTGAACCAAAATCTCTGAACCAATGAGCCAAGTAAACATTTTTTTCCCTTTAAGTCGACATTCTCAAGCACTTTGTTACACAGTCAGGATGCTGACCAACACGAGAGACTTTGTGAAATTTCAGGAAGATTGCCAGAGATGTTATATAGGAAAATAGCAGACTAAAAGAGACAGAAGGAATAAAAACATACACAGCATGGTAGGATTGAGCTTGGGTTTCATAATGAATAGGAACAGAGCTAAAATTTTTACTAAGAGTAATTTTCCTATTTGTATGTTTGGTATAGTTATGTCTGAAGGAGGGATGCTAATTACGTTTAAAAATGAGAGAAAAATAGGGCCCCCAGCTTAGCACTTGGGAAGGAGAATCACTGAATATGACAATGATACTGGACAGGAAGATGGAGTGTCTTAGATTCAGCCCCAGCTATCAGCAGCGAAGATGCTGATAGGAGATCTAATGTGAAGGTTCTTGGGGTGTGGGGTGTGTTTGCATCCGTTAATGGTTCTGTAACTGGTTTCTCTCTGCTCTTGTTTTTTTACTTCTGTTCAACTCATTTTCGATCACACTATGACAAAGTATTATCTTTGGGAACATAAGCTGGATTATTTACCAAGTATTAGTTATTGTTATTTTTTTGAGCCATTTTTTTTCCTGCTCATACAAACATAATAGGAACCCCTGTTCCCTCCCTCCCTCCACCCCTCCCTGCCCCTCCTTGTTCCCTCCCTGCTTTGTCCCTTCCTTTCCCCCATCCCTCCCTTTCTCCCAGTGTCCCCTCCCCCTCTCTGAAGCATCCTATAATGAGTATATCAAACTTTCAGGGAAATTTTCAGAAGAGGGACAGTAAGATTGTAAGAGCACAAGGATGGGAGGAGTCATGATATGCAAGATACTCCACACAAGTTAGGGCCAAAGCAATTATAACAAGACTCTGCATGATCTGGGCAATGACTAACATATCGTTGACCCCTCAAATTCTAGCATGGGCTAAAGGCACTAGGATCCTTAATAGCAAGGGATTAACAGTCACAATAGTGACACAAGAAAGAGTTCTAGGAAATGCCACTGAGTCCTTACACCTTATTGTTCTTTTTTATGTTAACAGTAGTCTGGGTTTTCTTTGGACTTTTTTTTTAAAGATAGGATCCGCTACATATTCTAGACTAATTTCCAGCTGGTGGTCTTCCTCTCTCAGCTCCTGAGTCTCAGGAATATAGACTTGCAGACCTGACTAAAAATAATGTTTTCTTGTTTGTTTTCAAAACTTTTACAATGCTTGCAAAGGGGCGTTTCAAATTCTTGATGGGATGCTATTGATGTTGCTATTTATAATTGTACTAATCAGACAATGTTAATTAGGACCTTGTCACTGTTTTGCAATTGGCACTAATTGGTGGTCACAGGTGCCATGATTTGCATTCATAAGCTGGAAGACAAACAGCTACATTTTGATTGTAGTGGCAATTATTGCCTGTCCGTTAATTCATCTTTCATGTGGCTCGGTAGCATGCTCCTCTGTGAGGATGCTCCCTCGTGTCGCTCTGATGAGGAAGACATTTCCATTTTTTTCTCCTGTTCTTTCCAAACTATAGTGTAATGTCTTGTCTCTTCATCTTTCTTAACCTTTACTTTTTACCTGTAGTGAATTTTTTTAAATTTTATTTATTCAATTGTGCGTGTGTGTGTGTGTGTGTGTAACCACGGGTGAATTCGGGAACCACCATGGACCGCCTCCACCTCCTCCTTGTTTACTCTGCCCCGGGATTTACAGGCTCCACCCTACCAGGACCAGAAACGCAGGCCGCCCCTGCTTCTGCAACCGTGGGGTCTAGGATCCGAACTCAGGACCTTCTGCCTGCAAGGCAGAGGCTTAACCCCTGAGCCACCTCCCCAGCCCCACCTGTAGTGAATTTTAAGTGCTATGCAAAGTGTCTGTTTCCTACCTGTTCTCAGAGCAAGCAAAATGAATATTTAATGAAGGGATGAAGCCCACCAGAGTCTTGATGTGTCTAGATTAATGTCTGTCATCTAGTCTAACCCAATTAAAACACCAGAAGACTTAATCTAATTCTTTTAATCTGAATTCCCTTTTCATCATTGTTCATATGCTGACATCCTTTTTCATTGCTCATGTACCTTTCTTGCCTGCGAGTAATTATCCCAACATGATAGAATTCTTTAGGTTATCTTTTGTGTAGGGATAATAGCCTACCAAATTGCTGCATTTTCATTTTTTGCATATTCTGTTATTTCCAGTCACTTAAGTTTTGAGTTCTTTTTGCTCATGAGGAAAATGACCTAGCATTTCGCAGAAGACATTTCCCTCCCTTTTGTCTTCATTAGGAGCACAGAGAGAAGCGGGGGTAGTGAACACGAGGCAGAGTGTAGTCCTGCCTAGACAACCAGGGGGCGCTACACTCAAACATGATCTTTTCAAATTCCCTGTTATTTTATTTTATTTTTTTTCTTGTGGGGAGATATTAAGATAAAAGTCAAACAAACAAACAAAAAAACCCAGATTGTTGGCACGTGACCTCAGCACCAATGAACAGCAGTTAAGACTAGGATCAAGTGTCTTGTGTCCCTTGAGGTCTGGCCCATGCTTCATCTGGGCTCTAAGGTACTCTTCTAGCTGGTACCTGAGATGGAGCTCACCAGCCTTCGTCCCTCACAGGTCCAGGCAGGATCAGAAATGTCACAGTAGAGGGCGTGGCTGAAGCAGAAGCGGGAGGCTTGACCAGGTTAACACATCCGTCCTGAGACAAAGCACACAAGAATGAGAAAAAGCAGAGACAGGCAACCAAAGCCCAAAGGCCACCTTCTGTGACTTACCTTTCTCCAGGACTTAAATGTGGTCATTTCTTAAAGGTGTCACCCCCTTCCCAAACATTAGCACCAGTTAAGGGTTCACACGCATGAGCCCGAGGGGGACAGCTCACATATAAAAAAGTGACAATAAGCTTCATTATTTTGAGGTCTTTCTTAAAACAGGGTTCACAAAGATTTTTACTCTAGATGTATTCTGGGAAGATTTTTGCTAATTGTGAATCACATGTAAAACTTGTATTTCGGTTTTTGTGTGGGAATCTCATCATTGCTTGTAAATGCAATCTAATGGTCATGTATGCAGATGATCTTTCTGCTATTTTCTAGGCATTTTCTAGATGCTTCAATGACTGTAATAAGCTCACATGAGCTTGCTGTGTTGACCGGCTTTGCAGGAGGAAGAAATGCCACAGCAGGACTGTGCTGAAGGTCCTTGGAACTGGACAAGACTTCACCTCTTCACACCATGCCGTGTGCTGCGTGTTGTCAGCCCAGCACACAGCCAGACTTGGTTACTGCACCTCGACCTCGTAGGGACTCTGCTACTCTTCCTTGGAGAGTATCTGCTCTCCTCTAGCAATCATGTGGCCCGCTGACAATGACATGCTTTTTACTTGTTTGTGCTGTAATAATTATTGAGTTTCTGACATGTACACTAAACTTTGGAAAATACAAAGTACTTATCAGCATGTTTTTATTATTAAATTATATATCACAAATAATTAATTGAATATGATTTGTCATGTGTTATTTTCCAGGATTTGACTGAGTATTGACAGACATGTCTGTGGATCACCAATGTATCTACTCTTCTTAATCTCTTAGAGGTTTTTTTTCAAACTCCCGTGCCACTTGAAGTTATGTGTGACAAAACACTGTCTCCTGGCAACAACATGTGAATAGAGATTCACTTTGACCAAAACTGTGTAAGGATTGATGATTCTCTCGGGGTTCTCAGGGTTTTCCAAAGGGAGGAGCATTAAGAAACCGTGGCAGACTCTTCCACCGTGACCCCTAACGATTATGATGGACGGAACTCCAGAGTGATTGTTATTGAACATGCAGGTTGCAAGACATACAGAGTAAGTACACATTAAATACAGCTAGTTAATCCATGTGCTATGGTTTGAATATGAAAGGTCCTCCATGGGGTTATGTTTTGAAAACTTAGTTATCAGCTGGTAGTGTTATTTGAGGAGGCTGTGGAATCTTTGGGTGGTGATGAGTCTACATGGAAGAAGTAAGGAACCGAGATCGCACCTTTAACAGTTTAACAGGTCTCCAGTACTTCCCCTTCCGTTTAATGCCGGTAAAATTTGAAGTGAAAAGCTGCCCTCCGCCCACGCGCCACCTTCCCTATCATGAGTTTCTGCCAGAAAGCGTGCGGTCAACAAAAGGAAGTGAACCCTTGAAGACATAAGACAAAATAACTCTTGAGTTGCCTATGCCAGGTGCGTCAGTCAGGTGAGGAAAACCAGCTAAGGCAACATGCAGGAAGTGATATATACCCATCAGCTTCCTAGCCATTGCTCTGATAAATGTGGACCCGGGCAATTTAATGAGACAGGGTTTATTATTCAAGCTCGCAGTTGCAGGTTATGGCTGATCATGATGGCAGAGACTTGGCAGCAGAAGCTGAAGGAACTGACCGTAACCTGCCCACAAGAGCAGAAGGGCAAAGTCCAATGCTGCTGTCTTGTTTGCTGACCGTGAGCTACTAGCTCTGTCTCCACCCACCTGTTCAGAGAATGGTCCTACCAACACCACGGGGTGGGTCTTCCCTCACCAGTCATGCTATGAAGACAGTGGCCTACAGGCTTGTCAGGGATCTATTTTTTTTTTATAATTTTTAAAATTTATTTTATTCAATTGTGCGTGTGTGCGCTTGTGTGTGTGTGTGTGTGTGTGTGTGTGTGTGTGTGTGTGTGTGTGTGTGTAGAACCACCATGGACGCCTCCACCTCCTCGTTTACTCCCAGGATTCACAGGCTCCGCCCTACCGGGACTGGAAACGCAGGCCCCCCCCCACTTCCACCCGGCCTCTGTACGTGGGGTCTAGGATCCAAACTCAGGAGCTTCTGCCTGCAAGGCAGAGGCTTAAACGTCAGGGATCTATTTTAACGAAGGAATTCTTCTTAAAAGTTTCACCTCTGCAATGTCAAGTTGACAGTTTAAATTAACCCCATAAATATTTTAGGTGAGAAAAAACCCAGTTTCTGGCTCCAATATTGACAGATATTATAAATTCTTCCTGCTACTGATCTTGCTTATGCAGATTGTTTCTTACGGAAATGGATGGCAACTGACTTTCGTCCTTCAAAATGTTTTTGAAAAAAAATTTTCCGCTTTTTCTAGGACATGGTCTCCCCCTTCCCCCCATTCCCTGCCCCTCAGATAAGTCCCAGACCACGCCCCAGGCCCCAAGTCGTCTGCGTACCCCACTAGCCAGAGGGCCTTTTTCTTCAGCTAAAGAGATTGCAAACCGGGCTGGAGAGGTGGCTCAAGGGTTAAGCCTCTGCCCTTGCAGGCAGAGGGTCCTGAGTTCGGATCCTAGACCCCACGAATAGATGCCGGGCGGAATTGGGCCTGCATTTCTGGTCCTGGTAGGGTGAAGCCTGTGAATCCCGGGACAGAGTAAACAAGGAGGAGGTGGAGGGAATCCATGGTAATTCCCGAATTTGCCCATGGTTCTATACATACACATACACACACACACACACACACACACACGTGAATAAAAAAAAAAAAAAGAGATTGCAAACCGAGCAAAAAGGCAACCTACAGAATGTGAGAAAATCTTCACTAACCACATATCTGATAGAGCTGTGTTATCCAAAGTGCACAAAAAACTTAAAAATAAAAAACACCAAGGAAATAAATAGCCCAATTAGAAAATAGGTCTCAGAACTCAAAAGAAACTTTTCTAGGGACGAAATCGAAACAAATATCTTAAAAAAAAAATGCTCCACATCCCTAGCCATCAGGGAAATGCAAATCAAAACTACACTGAGATACCATCTTACCCTGGTCAGGATGGCAAAAATCCACAATACTAACATCAAATGCTGGAGAGGATGTGGAAAAAAGAGAACTCTCCTACATTGTTGGTGGGAATACAGGCTTATAAAACCACTTTGGTGATTAGTATGGTGATTTCTAAAAAAGTTAAGGATTGAAATGCCACATGACCTTGCTATATACTACTGGAATAATCCCCCATAATGCAGCAATTCACTACCGTAACATGAGCACAATCGTGTACGTTGCAGCACTATTTACAATAGCAAGGTCATGGAATCAACCCAAATGCCCAACAGTTGATGAATGGATATTTCATACAATGGAATACCACTCAGCCATCAAAAAAGATGAATTAATGAAATTTGGTGGGAAATGGATGGAATTAGAAAAAGTTATGTTGAGTGAAGTATCCCAGACACTGAAAGTTAGATGCCGTATGTACTCCCTAATAAGTGGATCTTAGTTCCAAACCCATTTAATGACATATTCAAAGGTAAATCTCTGTAATAACTACTGTAATCACAAGGACTATAAACAGGAGGGAAGGAGAATGAGGACCTCAAAAGAAAGGGAGTAGAGGACCTCAAAAGAAAGGGAGTAGAGGATCACGTTTCAGTAGAAAAAATAGGCCATGGTCAAGTATTGCCTGTAAATAAGCGAGACATCTGGTGCAGCTCACTCTCACTTCCCATCCTGGTCACTTGCAACTGAAGAGGTTTGGTCTCACTAATCAGGGAAGATTTAGGGACTGGCAGATAGATGATAACCATCCAACGAATGGGACACTGACCCCCCCCCCCACTGCTGTGGCCTACTCCTTCCATCTATCTTTGAGTCTCCTCTTATATTAAGATCTTCATTTAAACAGTTTTTTATCCTTGGTTAGAAGGTGACCTTCGATCCCAATTGAGATACAGCCAAGGGCAGTGCAGGAAAAGCAAAACTGAAAACAACAACAAATCATAATTCAGAACACCAAAGACCCTACATTATTCACCTGGAACCAGACCAGCTAAATCTCTCCCCATTCTAAAGCTCAGGGAATCTTGTGAAAGAGGGGGTGGCAAGATTGCTAGAGCCTAAAGATGGGGAAGATCAATGAGATACAAGATACTTCATACAAGTAGGGCTGCAGCAGCCAGGATTGGACTTTGTCTGACTTTTACAATGGCTGACATGTCAACGACCCCTCAAAGTCTAGCAAGGATCATAAGGGAGAAGGCTTCAGGTAGTAGGAAGCTTAGAAGCAAGGGAGTAAAGAGTCGTAATAGAGTTCCTATGCTAATGAGGAGCCCAAGAATGGGCTCTGGGCTATGCCATCAAGTCTTGAACCCTCACTAGGGTGGAAGACTCAGAGGGAGGTTAGGCACTCGGGTTCTCCAGAGGATGGAGGGAGGAAGGGGGAGGCACGAGGAGAGGGGGAGGAAAAAAGGGGAGTGAAAGGAAGCGGGGGGGGGGAGGAGTGCAATGGGGGATGACTTTGGAGAGGAGGTTGGAGGAAGAGAATGGGGGTACCTATTGAGCTTGTATGATTAGGAAAGAAATAAAATGTGGGAGAAAAAAATTCTTCTTCTTTACTAGCTATCTTACTATTGACAGTTTTATATGTTGCATGGATTAAGATATTGCTTAAAATATATCAATTTAATACATTTTAATCATACAAGGACACATTTCACAGTAAAGAGGTCACTGAATTGGATAGAAGAGAACCTGGATATGCAAGAATAGAACAGTTAAAAGACAGTCAAGGTCTGAGTCAAGGCAGAAATAGGCTATTTTGAAACACAGAAACATTTAATTGGTTGTATTTTCTGTCATATAAAATAGGTCTTAGAATTTTGTCAAAGGAAGTCTTTTGGCCAGTTGAAAGGACCACATCTGTTTCAGACTTTAGAAAGTGGCAACAAGCAGCACTTTGACTGTCACATTCATGGCTGCTACCTACAGTACCAACAATTTCTGGATCAAAGGAGCTACTTCATCAGCCTGGGCCTTTGCGTCCATAGGACTCATGGGCTATAAGGCCAAAACTGAAAAATAGAGCAAGCATCCTTCTTTGAATTCCTTCCATGTTGTCAAATGGAATGGGTTGATACCTCTGATCTGTTTCTACTGAAGTTAGCTAATTCTAATCATGTCTGCAATTTCAGATGTGGATGGCTGAGTCTCTCTGGATAAAACCCAGTTATAGGTGCAGTGTAAAGAAATGCTTCTCACTAGAAATATGAGAAATTGTGAGACAAAAATGCCAGTCATGATGACGGCGCTCATCGTGTAATTACTATGTGGATGATGTTAGGACATTTTTACCACGTGCCAGGTGGAAACCCAGTAGTTTTCCTGGCTGTAAATTTATTTACAAAATTTCAGTCTGTGGGAGGGAAAGATGGACTTTCAGAGCATGAAGAATGGGAAGGGAAGCAGAGTTTTCTATCCTGGAGCAAGGTGAGGTAGAACAGAAGACTGGCAGTTGAAGACCCTTATTGCGATAGTGTAGAAATTAGCTTAATTCTGCAGTTAGCAGGTGAGTGGGTGATCTTTTCTTTTTCTTTGAATTTGATAGACAAGTTTGTTCTAGAGCGCAGCTGAGTAAGCATTATTTCCAAATGTGTATTAAAAGAATGTCGTTTTTTCCTTTTTTTAATTCCACAGAAACCAGTTTTTCGGAACCCTAAAGGAAGATTTAATAAAGAGCACAATGATAAGCTAACTAGTAGCTGTAATTCTGATTTTCATGGCATATCAGCTGTTCATCAATTTACTGTATGAGCTGAAATGAGTCAGGGACAGAAGTAGCCATTCTTCTTAGCCCCATCGCTTAATAGAACACTCGAGTGTTTTTCTATTTTCTACTCAGGATTCACTGAGGACCCTTTGAGCAGCTTTAACCCATATGTTCAAGAGCCTGATATTAGATCATTTCATGAACTTACATGTGTGGAACAAAAAGAAGCATAAAGTTACTAAAACACATATTTAAAAAGGCCTTCAACGAAGGAAGGCATAGCTGGGATCATATGGTTCTTTGATTTGTGACGTTTTTGGTGACCTCCATACTGATCTCTAAAGGGGTCGCATTCCCACCAGCAATGAATGACGGATGGATCTCTTCTCCCCACATCTTTGGCAGAATTTTTTGTTATTTGTGTTTTGGATTTTAGTCATTTTGACTAGGGTGAGATTTGCATTTCCCTAATGGCTAGAGAGGTAGAACCATTTTTAGGTACTTGTTTAACATTTGAATTTCATCCTGAGAAAAGTTTTTTTTTCAGTTCTAAGGCCCCGCTTTTCAAAAATTGGATTGTTTTCTTCTTTGATATGTACTTTTCTTTGTTCTTTGTATACTCAGGTATGCGGTTTAGTGAAGGTTTTCTCCCACTCTGTGGGTTGACATTTTGCTCAATTAACTATATCTTTTGCTGTACCGAAGCTGTTTAATGTTGTATTTCTTTTGGAAAATATGATCAAAATTTTTTGCATATTGTCATATGTGTACAAGGTTGAGTACAGGCAGGCCACTTCTTGGGTATGGAGGTCCGAGGACAACTTTTGGGAGTCAGTTCTCTGTAGGTTTCAGGTTATAGGAATGAGGTCACCATTTGAAAAATGCAAGAACTTTTACCTGCTGAACTTTTATCTCTCAGCCCTGTAGATTATTGCTTCTAACTATGATTCTTTTATCTTAATATATAATGGCATCATTACTGTAACTTTTACAAGATTTAAAAAAAAATTTCCAAAGTTTTCAGTTTCAGTTTCTATGGTAAATAGACTCCATAACAGCAAAAGTTCTTTGTCATTGTCAGTAGTGTTTCCAGCATGAGAACTGTTGATCCAGCCTTACCGTGAAAGGCCCATGGCTTGCTTATCTTCTACCATGTGCTCTTAATGTCATTCGGACAGCATTACATAGTGACTGTTCTGGGGCCACCAAGGTAAGCCAGAGTCTGGCCCAGGGATGCAGTCCCTCACTCTGCTAAAAACCAAGATCTGGATTTTGATCTGTAGACATTCTCTGGTGTGTCTGCTGCAGAAGCCGCCTCTGAGACAGACCTGTGAGGAGCCCACCCAGGTTTCTATGCAAAACACACTCAGATGAGCTTGGAACTCTTTGCAGTTTGAAATCTCTTTCTTCTCTGGAGTTGGCTGCAAACAAATCCAAATTGGCCAACTGTCACACAACAAGCTGTGATGCTAAGGAAGGATGCCGACTCCTCCCCCATGGCTTATCAGACAAGCAGTCATGGAAGTTCAAGCAATAAGGCCTCTTGTGTATATTGAATGTGAATGAGTAGAGAGACTTCACTTCTACTGTCAAAACCTATCTTTGCCCTTGAACTCTCTGTGGTGACTCGGAGATTTGTTCAATTACACTTACATAATGAAGAGTTCAAATAAAACTCCAGTAAAGTCTTACATTAGCCATTAAAATGTCCAGAGCAGGATAGACATCAAATCAAAGATAGTGCTTCCTTCGCCTAGGCTGCAGATTGCAAGGGCTGCTCATTCAGAACCTCCCTTCTTCCCCCGCCCTCCCACCTTTCCTTTTCCTCTTTCTCTGCTTTCTATTTGCTCTGTCTAAACTGAGGTAAACAGCATCCTTCTCTTGTCTGACCTTTTGCTTTGCAGTATAAATAGCGTGTTGATCAAAGTTGATCTTCTGTAAGTAGTAGATAGAACACAGCAAGCCAGTACAATATGGAAACACTTCCTTGAGTTTGCTGCCTGAAATTCCTAATCAAAGCAGATTCCCTCTACAATCTCACATTTCTAGTGTCTAGAAATTGGACCAGAGAGCTATGGAACCCTGGTCCAGTGATTATCACTGTCAATATTGTAGCAGCTATTAAATACTTTGAGCATCATCTTCAAAGCAATCCACACTGCAGTTTCTATTGACCTGGTCTTAGCTCACAGCCCTTCTTGGCTGACTGCTTTCACATGTTATGCTTCATGTGAAACTCTATCCAAACTGAGGTTTTCATTTTTCTCATTGTTGTGATGTGGTTCTCAGTGTTATAGCATAGTTGTAGGGGGCCATAGCTTTTTAAGTAGTGGATTATCCTTGTCTTCAAAATGGAAATACGCTGGGTAACTTACCTTCTGTTATATGTTTGGGAATTCAATAGAATGTGGCAAAAAACCCATCCTAATCTATTTAGTATACGCAGAAATCTAGCAAGAAAATGACTATTAGTAATACATTCTTGGTTGCAATCTAATATTAGCTTTTGTTATGCATTTCTAACACAAAACAAAGAAAGCTGTCTCTGAGCAGCCAGGGAAATAATTACAAGATTAAGGAACAACTTGGCAAAGCTTTAGAAATAATCTTGGAGTCTGTGAACGTCTGTTTCTATGACTAAATGCATATGCATATGCAAAGACACACACGTGTAAATGTATATGTGTGTGCTTATGCCAGTGGATGTGTACTTGGCACTCTGGAAGTCATGGTTTACATCGTCAGTCACATAAACATCTAAAAGAAGACTGAGTAATGGCAGGAAAATGAAGCTTTTACTAGAATCGAGTGAAGGGAAAAGAGGAATATGACCTCAAGTATATTTCATGCATGTATGAAATTTTCACAGAATAAATTAAAATATTATGAAATTATAAATAAATATAAACTTAGTCTTAAGTTTTTCAAACAAAGAACAAAATCTGGGGAGACAAGATGGTCCAGCAAGCAACGGCATCTGCATGCAAATCCAGAAACCTAAGTTCAAGTCCAGAGTCTACATAGGGCAAGAAGACTGACTTGGAAGTTGATTTCTGACTTCCACACATGCCTAGTAGTGTGCATGTGTTCTTTCTCCCTCAATCTCTCTCTTTTCCTCTCTCTCTCTTTCTCTCTCTTTCTCTCTCTCTGTCTCTCATCTAAGTGAGCAAGATATATTTTCTCTTTCCATTTGTGTGTTTGTGTGTGAATGTGTGTATGTGAATTAACATATGTGCGTTTTTGTATGATTGTGTGTGTGTGTGTGAGTGTATAACAGCATTTGTGTGCTATGCATATGCACACCTGAGGTTGAGGACAACGATTGTCCTTGATCACTCTTTCACTTTATTCTTTTTGAGTTGTGTCAATATTAAAGCCAAAGCTTGACTATGGAGAGAGTTTGCGTAGTCTTGCTGTAGGGACTCCCGGCTCCACCTTCTAGAACTGGAATTACAGCATGACAATCACACTGCCCAGAATTTTTCTTTTGGTGTCTGGGAAGCCAATCTCCAGTCCCTTTGTTGACCAAGCAATTTGGCTGCTGATCCGTCTCCTCAGTCCCAATAAATAAGCTTTTATAAATGTTGTTCTATTTATAGGTTCAAAATGTATGAATGAAAACCTTAAACACTCTTCACAGTCTGTATTTTCTGTCCCTCCTCCTCGCTTTCTCCGTCTATATTCTGCCATCACTGAAGCTATAGGCTATCGAGCTGCCATCACCTGATTAGAACAAACCTTACCACACCGAGCAGAAATCCCCAAAGAAGGAGTTAATCACTACCTGAATGTATCTTGAAACATTAGCAGGTCCCCAGTGAAGACAGGGAGATAACTCATAAAGAGAACCTAATAAGCTTGCTAATGGGCCTCAAAGGAGCCCAAGAGGAATGTGGGGTGTTTTGAAAATATCGATAAGATTCTTGCATGCCTTTGGTGTATAGTTTGCATGACTTGGCGCCTCTCCTTCATGACAGAAGATCCTGCATGGGAATGCACGCTGCTTGCCACATGCCTTGCAGATTTTCAGTGTCAGTAAAAGCAGGAGCTACCTTTGGACTTCATTGAATCATTCGACTACTTATGCATTTGAGCTATTTTAGACATGAACGCATTTGTGTCCAAACACCAATGATGTCTTTGGAAACCTTTTGAATATGAAACTAATAAGTTAGACATCAAGAAATGGCAGCAGGCTGACTTAAGTATAACAGGGCTAGGTCACAAAATGAATATCACATAAAAACTTAAGCCCCAGCCTGAGTTATATTTGTGAACATCCTCAAATGGGAATGGCAGAGGTGGAACCTCAGTTAGATAAGGATCGACTAACTTATCCTTAAATGCTTGTTGCTATTTAACTACAAGTGACAAATCAGCTTAGTGCTCAGACCATCTTTTAAGCACAGTTCCAAGTCATCTCATGCACATATGTCACATCTGATAATTTTAGTTCTCCTTCAGTGATGTGAAGAAATATTGGTGAAAGTGGAGAATTCCAATTGTGTTCAAGAGAGGGCAACTCAAAATGGAAATCAAACTACCTTTCTGTGAATATCATAGAAGTCCACAAGGAAATATGTTTGCCCTCAGAAACCAAAGCACACTTACGCATTCATCCATTGCAAACTTTCCAATTTTGTCCCTTGAGACACCTTCAGAGGCATTTTTGATGTCAGAAGGTATCAGTTAACCGATTCCCTCCATGGGAGGAAAGAAAACTTGAAGTTTGTCAGTGAATTTTTCTTTTGCAAGTTAAGATTACAGTAAGGAGGGATTAACAGTCACAATAGTGTTCCTATACTTAAGGGGAACACAAGAAAGAGTTCTAGGAAATGCACTGAGTCCTTACACCTCATCAGAGAGGAGGACCCAGAGGAAAGTTTGATATACACATTAAAGGATGCTTCTGAGATGGGGGAGGGGGCACTGGGAGAAAGGGAGGGAGTGGGGAAAGGAAAGGGCAAAGGGGGAGGGAACAGGGAAATCCAAGGAGGGGTGGAGGGAGGGAGGGGACAGGGGTTCCTATTACATTTGCATGAGCAGAAAAAGATTACAGTAAGGAGAACATTTGCTGATGAAGCACTACATACCTTCTTTCCCTGTGATTTCTCCATGACTTCACTAAGTACACTCCCAGAAGCAGTTTTTCCATTTGTTTCTAGAAGGAACAGCTCAGGAGTCACACTAAACTACATTTTAGATCTCTAATTTCTGCATGTAGGATTAGAATACAAGGCAGTTTTTTAGACCCCTCCCATCTTTCCTTACAATTCTATCTCTGATATTATTATCTTCCTACATACTAAGAAAAGGGTATGGGCAGAATGCGAGAATCAGAGAGCTGGAGAACAGTTCTGCATAGCCACAAAAAGCATCAGCTTAAAATGATGTTAAGGAATAAACCTCAAATGCGTTATTGAAATTCCCTGCCAATCAAAGGAACTTTGGTTCCTGAGACTCTTATCATTAGAGAGTACAGCGCAAGTCAGTCTACATTCTTTTAAGGATCCCTGAGTTGGATGTTCAGAGCTGACGTACCTCTGTGTCTCACCATCATTCATTCTCTCCTCACCATTAACTCTTTCCCCTGAGTGGCAGACTTTGTGTTTCCTTCTTTCCTAATGCTTTCCCTTCTTGAGGTTCTTCTTTCAAAAACATTTTCTCTACTCTCTTTTATTCACCTCCCCTCTGCAGTTTAGCGTCATATCTTGTCATAAATCAAATTCCTTGTGTTCTTTATTTCTACCTCTTCAGACACTCTTTTGGTATCTAAATCCTCATTAAAAATCCAGTCACCTTGCCCATAAACCATTCTCTTCTACTATTGCTCTTCCCAGCAGAAACTGGCCCATTCTCTTCTAGTTTTCTGTAGCTGACCTGAAGACATGGTTTCGGTTGACAAGAAAAATACAAAGAAAATGGTACCAATATTTACATAACTTAGTGTCCATCAATCCTTGATTCAAAATTGCTGCACCAATAAACAGACCTGTCAAGTCTCTGTGTTTCCTGGTATCCATCCAAATCACTTGAAATCCTCTGCTGTCACGAAACTCCGCCCATGAGTGCTTGCAGCAGCCGGGCTGATAATCACCCTGAACAAAAGTGTAAGTCAGAAATTTCCTCCAAAGAAGCAGATTATAGATAAATGTGGAAGAACTCTGTGCAATAGTGCAGAGGTGTGCTGTCAAGGTATGATGAATGTAAGTGCAAGCACTCATCTTCGGATAGGCACAGATTATGGGAATCCTAGGAAATAAAGGAAAACTATGCAAAGGGAAGATGACCAATAGCATTTGTCAGGGTTGGGAGTAGTGATGAGTTAATTGGTAAAGCACAGAGCATTTTGAGGTCATGAATCCATTGAATATGAGAGCATGTAAGTGAATATATGATATTATTCATTGTCAGATCACAGGGGAAATGGCTTGAAGGTTAAAGTTTTTGGCCCACAAGCAAAAGGGCCTGAGTTTGGATCCCAGATCCCACATAAAAACTCCAGGTGAACAGACAAAACGGTGGCCTGCGCTTCTGGTCCTGAAGAGCAGAGCCTGGGAAAGGCCAGAGCAAAACAATGGCGGCAGAGCAGTGCAAAATGATTCCTGAAGTCACCCTTGTGCACTCTGTAGTGTTTTCTTCTACACATACCCCCTCCCCCCATCATGCAAAAGATGATGGAGAAGGAAGAAGAAGAGGCAGAGGAGGAGGAGAAGGAAGAACTCGGATTATACAAAGACTGACAGTTGGAAACCCTTTTCTTTTTTGTCATTCAAAGGGTAAGTTCAGGATGGAAAGCGTCTGTCAGAGAACGTAACTATAATTCCCATGAATGAAATGAACAGAATGGACAAGGAGGTGCTGATCTCCATCCCACTGGAAATGCCTTAACACTGTACAAGTAATGGCAAGTTAAACTTGTTTGTAAGATTCACACTTCGATTGAAAAAGCTCATTCTCATTGATGTGTAATTTATAAATCTGGAACTTCCTCATGCAGTTATTGACAGGAAATAAGAAAACAATTTGCTAGGTGAAAAGCTATTTGAACTCGGGTTGATAAACGTTAAATTGAAGAAACAAGAAGCTCCGACCTTCAAGTTCCTGCCTAAGAGACTATAATCTAGTTTAGCTTTTTTTAAATGCTAGATCTTCTAATGTCAGTCAATCATATACAGATCAGCTTCAACCAATGAAAACCAGATAACCGTATATTCAGCCTGTCAAGTCATAGTTACCACACTGCAGCAGAGATTTCTGGGCCACTTTTCAGCTTAGAGCTTAGAGTTTTTTTTTTTTTTTCTTTTTATTCAGATAAAGTTTACTTGCTTCATGTTTTATTTTAACCTGCAAAAGAAAAGGAGAAAGTAACTCTTCTCTCTCTCTCTCTCTTTCTCTCTGTCTCAATCTCTTTCTCTCTGTCTTTGTCTCTCTCTCCATCTCTCTCTTCCTCTCCCTTACTTTTGCTCTGGAAGCTAGCTGCTGGACTGTATGTTACAGATACTTTTAGAAAAATGTACATGATAATAACTGAGTCGGGCCTGAAGGCTGTCAAAAGCTGGCCAGTAAACCTCTTCCTGGTGACAATGTTGCTGCATCTTCATCTTTTCCTGACATCTTTAGTATAAGCTAGTGACTTGGATAAGCTACGCCAAGAGACCTGACCCATAGAAATTGTGAGATAGCACATGTTCCTTGCTTTGAGCTGCCACACAGTACAGTAATTTGCTATGCAGCATAATATGACTAATCCAGTTACATGATTTTTATGTTATATGAAAACCAAATAACCAGTCATGAGCTTTTACTTTCAGATAAGCGGAGGACAGTGTGAAAATGCCTTTGACGGTAAGATGCATGCGGATAGAGTTATAAAGGGTACACTTTCAAAACTAGAAACAAGGACTGCCACTTCCTTTATCCCTTCCTAATGGGAAATAGCTTGTATATTACATCACAGAGAAAATTTCTTAACAATCTGCCATGCACAGTCCTTCTGTTGCATTTTTATTTGATCCACCTGTCAATCATTTCCAGAAAAACTTAGTGTGACTTTACATATGAAATAGAACCAAAATAACTGTTTGGTGTTCTCTTCTGGGTTTTCCTAGGTTTGTCTAAACTTAAACTACAGAAAGAACAGAATTCTTGCCTGTGCTTTGGTTTATAGAACAGAAAGAGGGAAAGTGACCCTTGAAAGGAAGATGTACATAACTGTCACTATGCCTCAGAAGGGGAAATAAAATTCTCATGGGGTCTAAGATTGCCCAACTGGATTTTTGTCTGGTTTTTCATTCATAGTTCAAAGCTATTCCTTTCACTGGGATCTCTTTCCTACACAAATGTAGCCCTGTTTGCTGAAGAGATATTTTTCTTTTCTGCTCTTGTGTAAAAGCTCCTCACATGCATCATCCGCCTTCACACATCCTCACATTCTTTTTTGCTGCTATTGGCACATGCCTGGATTGCCTGCCATATGTAACTATACCCGCAGCACTTCCAAGTTCAATTTAATGTCTGAAATGTATCTTTCTCCTCACTTTGTATTTTTATACCTTTGGAATTTGGCAAATGTGTCTCCATCAACATCCAACCGATCGCTTTAATCTGCAGCTTGTTAAGTTCTAATTTTTTAAAGTCTTTCTCAATTATGAGTTCAGAAAATGCAAAACTGCCACAGTGAGCCAGTAGAGTCCCTTTGCTGTGTTACAGGAGAAACACAGTAGACTAGTGGCATCTTTGTGGCCACTGGATTAGATCAGAGAATTCTTCATTAAGTGCTCTTTGAAAAGCTAAAAATACATCTACTATATGATCCAGCTCTGCCAGTCCTGGGTGTCCCAAAGGACTGCATGTCTTATTACAGAGATAATTGCATGGCCATGTTCACCGAGGCACTATTCACAATGGTGAGAAAACGAAATCAGTCTAGATGCCTGTCGACTGATGAATACATAATGAAAATGTGTTATTTATACACAACAGGATATTATTCAGATATTAAAAAAATAAAGTATGAACTTTGCAGAGAAATAGATGGAAGTAGAAAAATTATTCTGAGAGAGGTAAGCCAGATAGAAAAAGAAAAAAAATAATAATGTTCTCTCTTACATGTGGATCCTAGCTTTTTGGTCCTTCACATTTTTGTGTTGAAATACTTCATAAAGCCAAGAAACTATAAGGGTGTTAATGAAAGAAGAGTGGACAAGATTCTTTTTTTTTCCCTCCCCTCCATCCCTGCCCCCTGGACAAGATTCTTAAGGGAGGAGAAACAAAAGTATGGAAGTGATATGAAAGAAGTGGAAATAATTGAGGGAAAGATTTAAAGGAGGAAAGGAAAGAGAGCATGGGAGAGGAACGTTGGTAAAAAGAAAATTAGCACTAAAAAATATGAAAAAGTCACATGGAAATGGACAATGTTATCTTCTTTAGAGATTCAGTGAGAAAAAGAGGCTGAATACAGATGCCCTATGCAGAGTACAGACAGGGGATAAACGGGGATAACAGAAACTGCCTAGATGTGTTCCTTCCAGGGACCACAGGAGACTGAACAAAACTAGCAGACCAGCTGTGGGATGGCTCCACAAGAGCTGTTGTCTAGGGAAGTTCCAGAAATCTCTAGAGCACTGTAGGACGTTACCACGCCTCTTTGTTGCCAAGAGGACCTGAAGATAAGACACTTCACACTTCAGAAAGGACATGAATAAACCAAGCAGTTGGCCTGGAAACTTCTTCCGTTCTGGTTTTCATAAGACCAGAGATTATTATTCAGGCTGGTGAAGGAGACACCCTTCAACAATCTTACCCAGCTGGTGAATCCTGCGAGCTACAGTAAGAACCAAACTGGTGAGGTACATCTATATGTTCAATGTGATGCTTTTCAATTCAATTTAATGCCGGTCAACAGGAGCAACTCACTCCTGGCACTCTAGCCCTGGTATTAACCCGTGGAAGGGGCAACTCACCCCTGGCACTCTAACCCTGGTTTCAACCCGTGGAAGGGAGGTCAGAGGCCTTTATTTGCTAAGTGCGCATGGCAGCAAACTAACTTCCCAAAACTCATCTTTTTTTCCCTCCACATTTTATTTTTTTCCTAATGATACACTCTCAATAGGTAACCCCGACCTCCCCTCCCCAATCATCCCCCATTGCACTTTTCCCCCTTTCCTCCTTCCTTTCACTACCCTCCCTTCCCCTCTCCTCGTGCCTCCCCCTTCCTCCCTGCCACCCCCGGGAGCATCCCTTTATATGGACACCAAACCTCCACCCAAGTGAGGGTTCAGGACTCGGTGGCATAGTCTGGAGCCCCTTCTTCGGCTCCTCGTTAGTATGGGAACTCTATTATGACTGTTTAATCCCTTGCCTCTAAGGATCCTACTGCCTGGAGCCTTGTCCCTTTCCTTTAAACAGTCTTTTATCTTTGGTTGAGATACGACCTTTGGTACCAATCGGGATGCAGCCAAGGGCGGTGCAGGAAAAGCAAAACTGAAAACAACAGCAAACCATAATTCAGAACACCAGAGACCCTACATTATTCACCTGGAACCAGATCAGCCAAATCTCTCTCCATCCTGAAGCTCAGGGAACCTTGTAGAAAAGGGGGCAGACTAAAGATGGGGAGGACCAATGAGATACTCTACACAAGTTAGGGCTGCAGCAGCCAGGATTGGACTTTGCCTGACCTGCAGAGTGGCTGACTTATCTTTAAATCTAACGTTTCTTGAAATTCTCAGCCTTCATTAACAATGTCTTTTTTTTTTTTTTTAAATGGATTAATTCAAAGGATGCCGGAAAAAGTTCCGGGAACTGTACCTGTGGCATATCCAACTCTGAAGAGAACATCTAAATTTCATCCATATCCCACCTCCGTGGCTCAGAAAACATTGTAGAAGAGGGAATGAAAAGAATGCATGAATCAGAGGTGAGGAGGGGACCATCAGACAGTGTCTCTGGATATAAGGTTGTTACCTCCATGAGCTCATCCATGCAGCTGTTTCCCTGCACAAGCCCTGTGCAAGACTGGGCCCATCAACATTGCATCCTGGATGTAGAAAAAGTTCATGTGTTCTCACCCCTCTCTCAGTGAGTACAGAATTCATTGCTGGCTGGGAGAAAGGGATTGACTTGCTTCAGTGGTGCTGCCTCTGATATCACACCTCTGCTCCAGGCGTACGTTAATGCGCACAACCCTTTTAAACCTTAGTCAGTTGCTTTCATAATATGAACATATATGTAAGTAGGAGGGAAGCTTCTTGGGAAAAAGATTTTCAGAGGGGAAGGTGGGGGATGAAGTGGTTTCAGAGGGGAGAAAATGAAACCGTTCATTCTAAACATATGCAACTGTCGAAGGACATCCTTTAAGAGGCTTAGCTCACTCTGTGTGAGCAACATTCTCGACTCAGGAGAGACACTTTAGCCAGTGATCAATGGCTATTATAACAGTGACAGTTTGTCTCAGGAAACTTCTGGTTGAGTTTGTAACTCATGAAACTGCTTGAGGTGATTGCCTCAAAACCCAAATGTATTTGATGATTTTCTATGTACACAAGCAAACTGCCCTGCAAGAATTTATCATGTCGTAAAAGATGCACATGTTTATTTCAGTTCAATTCTTCTTTCCCTCATGTCCTGTTTTCTAAGATCTAGGTCAGGTTTTACTCCCTTCATACATTCTTCTGTGATTACTCCCACATTGATCTAAATTTCTCTCATTTCATGAAGTTATTAGTAGTGTTCTTCATTTTAGTTCTTGGTTATACGCTTATGCAGCCTAGGGTACTCTCCTCCTTTCCTTTGTCTAATAAATATGCACTTGTTGTTGAAGTCTGGGTTAGTGCCTCTCTCTGCACTCGACCTTGAGTGCTGTTATCCTTTACTATGGAATAACTGTCCAGAGAGCAGATGCACTTTGGCCCTGCCTCTTCCAGAATCATCTGTAAATAAGAAGAGCTTCCATCTCTTCTTAGTCTGTCTCTCCATCAAGTATCAAGTTCCACCTCCTCCTGTTCTGTTTGGTACACTGGCACCTAGTTCTGGAAACTTAAAAGAGCTCAACGTATATTTAATGAAATCATAAATGAATGGGCACAAAAGGAAGAGTCAATGTAACAGTTAATTGTTCATTCCATTGCTGTGCACATCTAGTGATGATCAAAGGCATATGAACTAATCCATTATATGTATCAATAAATCAAATAACTAGGAGGATGTGCTAATTCATCATCATACGTAGTAGCTTAGGGACATAAAGTTAATTAATAATGAATGTATCAATTAATGGTTATGCTCACATTCATTCTTTTTCAGAGTAAATAAAAAATCAGATATGTGATAGATATATCAAGACTTATGTGAGAGAAGACATATTTTATTCATATACTATATATTTTATAAAAATGTTTTATTAGAACTGTAAGTGACTGGATATGAACAACAGAGAAGAGAAATAAGGAAGAAATGCTGAGAAAAAAAACAACAATAAACTGTAGTTTCTTATATTTTTCCCCATATTGTTATGTAGTAGAAATGTGCTTTCCTGTTTTGCATGCTGTTGCCACAATGGCTGCATATTTTGCTACATCAGGGCACCAATGTAGAGTGATTGAAATCCCTTGCCATTGACCAAGAGAACGTAACGGAGGGAAAACAAAGCAAGGTCTGTTTATCTTGCAGTGAAAGGGAACATTTATCACAGCAACTGTGACGGCTTCAGGGAGAGGATTCCAGGCAAGACTTTTGAAGAGATTAGAGCTTAGGGGCCGTGGTTCCCACAGATCTTAAAGAGGAGGAGGGCTACTTCTGAGCTGATGCTGACGGAGAGCTCGGCCAGTTTACTAATTGATTTTATTGCAACTACCCTCTAGGTGGTGAGTAGGCACAGCAAAGCTTGCAGTATTGCTAAGCATGTACAGCTACTCAGGTTAGCATGAAGAAGGTGAGGTTCAGCTGCATAGAGTGTCCTTGTCCATGTTTTAATATAGTTGCAGACACACAGCACCTGATTTAACAATATGTCCTGTGGACTGTTTATCATAGCCTCCATCTCCTTGTTCACCATGATCATTTATTTTTCAAGTAGAATGCCCGAAATGACTCCTAGTATCAATCATATGGTATTTTTTCTTGATCTATTCTATTGACATGGTTTCCTGCCAAGAGTCTTATCCTAGTCTGACCTACTGACAGTAATATAATTATTGTGCTTGCATATTTTAAGAACTGATTAATTGAAATCAAATTATTAATGAACCATTTGTAAGATGGGTATTTTTTTCCCTGTGTTTTTCTTTTTTCTTTTTTTTTTAAATATCTGTTTAGGTTATTTTTCAATTTGTTGACTGAGGTTGTATTTTTTTCACTGAATACATACTAACTCTTCAAATGATAATTGTGAATAATTTTCAGTTCCTCACTCATGTATGGAAGCTAAAAATATGTTGATTTCACAGTAGAGGTGGGGAAAGTGGTCAGCGGAGGATGGGAAAGGGGGAAAAGAAAGAGTGGAAATAGAGAGGGTAGGTAATGCAGTTAGATGGGAGGAAGTGACTCTGATGTTCTATAGTATAGGTTAGCTATTGTCTACATCAGCCAATTAGGTAGTTCAAAATAGCCAGAAGAAAGCATTCAAATAGTCCCACTACATAGAAATGATGAGAGGTGAATTTGATCACTATGCATCCCATGTATGTATCACATTAGCATACCAATGAAACATGCATGATGTTAGATGTCAATTAAGAATGAAAAACAACTGCTATCACATTAAAATTTTACATGGTTCACAAGGTCATGGATTTCTTTGTCTCCTGTTCCTTTATTTCGATAATCTTTTCAACCTCCAAAGCTTCATTCTATTACTGATTTAACTACTAAGTCTGTCCAAAATTATTGTAGAGCATGGTAAGAAAATGCAATTCTAAATATTACCCTTGCAATTCTATTATTCTATCTATCTTTAGCAGGTATCTCATTTGGCTTCTAGATTAGATAGAACATTTGATTTGGTTGTTAACATTAAAATTGAATGACAGTTTTTGAAAATGATGTTTTACTACAAAAAAAGGTTAATTTCTTCAGGGTAAAAAACCCTGACTTTTAGTAGATATCATAGCAATGAAAATGTGAAATTATTTTGAGTATTTAATAAATGTTAAGCATTATTTGCGAAGTTGCAAAACTCCCTGTTAAATCAATGCATCTAATTTCTAAAATGAGATTAAGGTTTGCTTTAATGAGCTCGACTTGTGATAATTAATTGTCCTATAACAGTCTTACATAATTATTTTATTTTCTCTAATATTTCTTTACTTGGAACTTTCTCTGATGAACAAGGACAACTCCCTAAAAGAAAACATGTTGATTATGCTCATATCTGAATTTTTATTTTATGTGATCTTATCTTTAAGTTAGACTGATTAACTTCTGATTTTCAACTCTGTGTATTTCCCCAAATTCACTTGTGTAATTAGGTAAGTACAAAAATACAGAATATCCATAAAGCAACTTGGAAGCAACTCTCTTTATTAATGTTTCTATTTAATTTTATGTCTGATTTCAGCATTAAGCTATGAAGTATTAACTGGACTTCATAATACAGTGAGAGGTTTTAAGATGGTAGAGTTTGCTAAATATATTTAGAAATATTAAAACCAAATGTCCAAAACACATGTATGTATTGTGTGTATAAATGTAATTTTATATGCTAAGTGATACATTTAAAATCTGTATGTTTAGATTTTGAAGGCCACACCTCACCAGGATTCCCACCTTTGGATGCAACAGACATCATGTATTTGTGACAGTGTCACAGCATCATCATGCTAGCAGCTGGAAGTGGCAGCTGTTATGTTGGTCAGAATTTTACATGTAACAGTTTTCCATGTATTTCCCCCCCAGAATTCTTCATACAGCATTTTTACTGTCCCTCTGTGGCAACAGATAGCAATTCAGCTCATGTTCTAGGAATTTTATAAAATGTAGCTTCTTTTAGAATTCAGTTAATTTTGTATTGGTATTTTAATCAGAAGCAGAAAATAAGATTTCTTCTTTTATTAAAAACAAGGGTTGCAATTGCTGAATTCTAGAGAAAAATGTAAAAACTGTTATATAATAATAGCAAAGATTTTTCTTTCATTTATCTAGTCATTTATTTTTGGCCATATCTCGCTTTTCTTTACTTGGCATTTGGAAGGGAGGCAATCAACACTCCTCCCATATGCTTCAACTTTCTTGTCTGTTGTAGCCTTATCCTTTCTGTTAAGATTTTGATTAATGAGAGCATTCCAGAATTCCGAACACGCTGAAACCCAGCCAGTGGCTGTTCTTCGGAGGAGGCTCTGTTTGAAAATCACAACAAAAGCCAAGTGGCTTTTGAAGACTTTGGAGAAGCCATTGTTGTGATCTGAGCATTTCAGACTGCCGCATCCGCAGGAGGACCTCACTTCCCATCTCGGGCAGTGTTCACGACAAGACAGCAACTGAGAGAACGGTGAATTTCTGGGAGTCACATTAGGATGCAGGACTCCTGCTGAGCGCGCCAGCGCCTGGCTCTGCACAGTTGCCTTCTCAGCTGGGGCTTGGAGCTAGCACTGTGGGGGAAGCAGAGCTAACCACCGTATCTGCTCCTCACTAGGGGGAAAAGGTAATGTTCAATTAATGCTCCAGTCTGCTGCTTCTAACTGCCAGATTTCTGTCTGTCATGTGTGTCTGCATGGTCTTGCTAACGGACTTATTTCTGTTTGCATGTTTTGCTTCCGATAGTGATGGTTCCTTTTCACTAAATGGAACAAAATGCTTGAACTAAAAAATCTAGAAATGTCCTTGTCTTCCATTATGGAAAAGGAGCCTGCACTTTGTGGCTTTATTGAAGTCAGGAATTGTGGACATGCATTCGGTTCCACAGGGATGTCACGAAGCTCATGTCCCCCCTTTCTGTGCTCCGTGTAAAGTAGTAAAGGAAAGAGTGAAGTCTATGTTAAAAGTGCTTTTACTAATGCAGGTTTCAACTTGTTGAAAATTCATACCTATCCTTGTCTGTTGCTTCTTTGTAAGAATGCCTACCATGGTGTTAATGGAAAGGCATATTTTCTATATGATTTAGAGTAGTGACTGAGCTATCATTATGTTTTTCCATAAATCAGTCTTAATTATTAGTCATAGAGTCCCATTCTCCATTCGTGATACTTAAGCATGGTACTTCAATGAAATGGATAAAACTGAAGAAGATTTTTATAGAATTCTACTCTTCAAAAGAGTTACGGGATCTGTCTCTCCCCGAGAAACCCTGCTAGAGTTCTTAAGCGTGTACTTTTAGCTTCTCTGATAATAATTTCTTTTATTAGCACAAATCTGGAAAAATATGCTACATGACTTATGTGTGCATGTGTAAGTGTGTGTAACTCTGACTTAGATCTAATGAGTTTCCTCCGATATTATCATTAGAGTTCTGGTTGGGACACTGAATGCTTTTGTACCTGAGCAGTGCTTTTAGAATAAAATCCAGGAACGGAGCACCCCTTGAACAATAAACCAACTTAGGTATGCTTTATTGGCTGGCTCTGCACCGAAGTGCTGGCTGATTGTTATCATTTTGATAGTTGCTAAACATAAAAAAATTTAGAAATACTTCTTGTGGTCAGACTCTGGCTTGGTGATGAAATCAAAAGATAAGAATGCTGTTCTTAGCCTTAAATCATTTGTAGCCTAGTTTGTTTTACCCTATTGCTGTACAATCTATGCTGAGGAGTTTGTGTATTTGCTTAATAAGCCAGACAGTCTAAAGTAGACTCATTGTGTTTGCTTGAGCAGTAAATATTTGTGGAATGAATGTTTTATACAAGTCACTTTTATAACAAATGGGATGCAGTTTAGAACAAGGCAACATTCTCCTACAATGTAGCAGAAAGTCAGGTAGGAAAAGATAGAACAACATTTTGACCTTTATTTTGTGAAGTATGAAGTGACCAAGACACCCTAAAATTAGACCTCTTGACATAATCCCATGGCAATTCATATAGTCCTCTTCATTTCAGTATTGTGAGAAACTAACTTGAAATAAATGAGAGAAATAATAGTAGCCATAAGTATTGTTGGAATAGTTGGAAATGATTATAAAGTAAATAAATAGTCCTTGCCTGGTAAAAGCATGGTGCTTTCAAATTCTGTCAGAAAAAAATATGAGGAAATTACTTTCATTTTTTCGTGTTGAACAGTGATTTTAAATTTTGGACAGAAGTAGTTAGAGTTTCTTAGGAGTGCTTTACTTGGTATTTCCTCCTTGATTTTGCAATTGAAAAAAAAATACACATAGGGTCTCCATGCTTTCCAAAGTTGATAAATACTGTTGATCTGTCCTGGCTACTACTGGCATTGTACTCAGAATAATTCTGATACTACATCATGGAATAGACTAGGAGCATAGTTTTATGCACTCTCCCTCATTTAACATAGTTCATTTTCCTGCTTTAAGATTATACTAGAATATATTCTTTATATATTTTATGATTTCTCTCTTGATGCATTTCCATTCCATTCTATACTTTCTTTTTTATTTTTCATTAAATTTATTATGGTGAGTTACAACATTTTGAAATAAAAAGTTTTGAAATATGGATTTTTATATTTTAATTTTTCTACTTTTACAAGCACATTGGATATTAATCCCAGCTTCCCTCATCTCCACCTGAAGAGACAGAGGCAGGAGGACCAGGAGTTGAGGCCAGCCTGGGCTACATCAATCTATAGTTTCTAACTATAATATATGTAGCATCTATCTATCTATCTATCTATCTATCTATCTATCTATCTATCTATCTGTCTGTCTGTCTGTCTGTCTGTCTGTCTGTCTATCTAATCGATATCTTCTATCTTCTTTCTAATATATCTATAATATAACTTAATCTATTGCATATTTAATCTGCTGCATATCTAACATCTGTCTATCTCATTCATCTATCTATCTATTTTACTTTCACAGCAACATCCCCCTTCTTTGGAACCAAAATGGTCTTAGCTTCACAATGCAATTGCTGTAATAAACGCTTGATCCAAACAATTTAGGGGAGCAAAGGGATTTTAGTGACATGATTTCAGTGACAATCGATCATGGCAAGAGGCAGATCAGAATCAGGAGCTAAGGGAGCTGGCTGTGTCGTATCCAGAGCCAGAGCAATGGGAAAAGACTGATTGATGCACGTCAGCTGTCGCCAGCTTTGTCAAACACTGAACTAGTTCTCTTCATATCATTCGCTGCCTAAGGAACAGTGATGTCCACTATAGACTGTGTCTTCCCAGTTTAATTATGGAATTAGGCCCCATACAGAATTGTTAGAGGCCTGCCTTAACTCAATACACTCTTAAGTGTTCCCAGAGCCCATTTTAAGTGACCCTTCTGTCTGTAATCTATCTATCTATCTATCTATCTATCTATCTATCTATCTATCTATCTATCTATCTATCTATCTATCTATCTATCGTCTATCTATCTATCTATCTATCCATCCATCGTCTATCTATATATCAATTATATATCTATCTATCCATCCATCCATCTATCATCTACCTCTCTATCTATCTATCTATCTATCTATCTATCTATCTATCTATCTATTTATCTATCAATCAATCAATCATATATCTATCTATCCATCCATCCATCTATCATCTATCTATCTATCTATCTATCTATCTATCTATCTATCTATCATCTATGATCTCTCTTTATCAATTCAATGTATCATCTATTTCTATCATACGTCTGTTTATCATCTATCTTTTTACTGACCTAGCTATCATCATCTATCTTTAAAAATTTTAGTTCATGTTCATGGACCTCAAATCTATTTCTCTCTTAACTCTGTTACAACAATTGAAACCCTACATTCTATATACTTTACTTACAGATAGTGAGACATGAACATAAACTTGCTAAGTGTTCTCTAGAGGATTTGGCTTTAGCTAACGTAAGGGCATGAAATAGGACATGCTGATGTGAATGTTGAAGTGAGTGATTCCTTGTTTTTTGCTTTTTTCGAGAAGAGTGTTATGCTGAAAGTCACTGAATTTGTGACCATCAGGCTATAAGGATGAGCACTCACCAGGAGAACTGCAAAAATGCCAGCCGAATGTGATCCAACCATGGCACCCATGATTGCTATACATTCCTTTTCCAAATTTCATACATATGTAGCCATCACACATATTTATGGAATATACGATAGTATTTTCACAGATGTATGTCCTAAAACTACCTAGTGTTTATGGAGCCAGTCTAAGCGATGCTTCCTGTTTTCTTCTTCAGCTGAGAACATTCCTGAGAGAGATCATGTATGCATGTCGTTGACCATCTTGTTAGAGATTACTGAGAGTTGAATAATATAATAAAATGCAACGTTTATTAAGTATTTTATATTTAATATATTTAATAACTTTATTAAAGTAAAGTCCTCTTGCATGGCAATCAAAGAGGAATGGAAGGATTTTTCTGATATTATTCCAAGGTCTGTGACTAACCATCACTTTGTTGTTAATTTTCTTATATAAAATATGATCCTACTGTCAAGTGGCATTCTGACATTCTGACATCCATCAGTACTTTGGGTATGATGACAATCATCGTGCTTTTCTCATCCCTGTCAGAGTTCTGCACTGATAGACAGGATGCAAGTTTTAGCCTTTTGATGGCTCGTTCTCCACATTGCAATCTAACATATGTAGTTTTTTACAGAAACACATTCTTGGAAATACCTCTCAGGAAGAATTTTTTTGTGACAAAACTCCATATGACTTGGGTGATTTTCATGAGATTAAAATCCAGACATATTAGTTTCATTAGTGTGGATGTATTTGGATAAAAGAGATTTCCAAGATCTTTGTGACATGAGTGCTTGACAGCTCTTATGAAACAAACAAATGCCACAAACAAATGTCACTGACAGTAAGAAACAGTTTCAAATTATTCTTGGACCTAAAGTTATATAGCAAATAAAAAGTCAGAATATTGATTGAAAGACTATGAGTGAATGTGTATTGAAGGGTCATCACTTACCAACATTATTGATTTCAAGATCATCTTGTAAGAGCGGGGGGGGTGACTATGATATATACTTCTAGTTGCTATAACTGAGCTTTTTCCAATCTGTTATTTTATCAATGTTAGAAATTAGAAGGAACAATGAAATCATAATGATAAATAAGAAATATGTGTGTCAGAAACAATACAGGAAACAGAAAATTGAAAGGAAAAAATAGATGGTTATGACAGAAAGTAAAAAGGGCTGTGGAAGGATGATGCACGTGCGCGCGTGTGTGTGTGTGTGTGTGTGTGTGTGTGTGTGTGTGAAAGCATGGTGAAAACTTCACCAATGTAGAGATTTGTATTTTCTTCTTGAAAGAAGTAACAACTGTTTCATAGTTACCATTGCTTCTTGTTTTCCAGCACATGTACAATCCCCATTGAAGAATGAACTGCTACTTGGAATGGAGAGATTCTTGCTTTTTTTGAAGCAACAGATCATCTCTGGTTGTAGCTGAATATAAAACAGAGATGCTTAATTCCTACATGCTGGGAGCAGTTATCTTGTCACAGAAACACCCTCCTGGGGGCAAAGGTCACCTCTAAAAGCAATGACCATACTTCAAGAGCGGATCAATAGGGGAAAGGCATGACCTCAACATTCTATGAAATGCTGTCCCCTATTCTAAGGGTCATTCTCAACAACTACTGCTTATGAGCAAGGACCAGCAAAGTAAAACTGAAGTCAAGGCCAGTGGTTTTCAAGCTCTTTTCTTAGAAGCCTGTGATCTTTAGCAGATATTCACTTGAATGTGGGAATGTGCAGGGTTGGCTACCTGAAGATGGCCTGGATCCAGATGTGCAAAAAGAAGCTTTATTTTGAGATATGAATGCCTGAAAAATTCCTCATTACATACTACACTTGGGAAGACTTTGGGTCAATCAGACAATTCAATTATCCACCCATACTTATTAATTATTTATTCTTTCACTGGATAATAAGCTTTTATGCTTTGTGCTTCACGATGCTTTAGACATGAGAAGTAATAGAAAGCAACCAGACCTTTAAGGTCTGGGTAATTTGAATTAAAAGGCAAGTAGGGAAACAAGCAGCAGAGTTGCTTGCAGAGAACATGAGGAAGATGGTTATCATCTAAGCAATGCTCCTCTTGGTATGTTGAGGAAAGATTCTTGGGAGAGAACTATCTGCTCTTTGTTTTGAGGGTGGATTTCATGTTGAACAGGACATCATTACATATTGAGCAGGTAGTTGGAAGGGCATCCTACTGAGAGGGAGCCACAGACTCAGAAGGGCAAAGAAGTGAGGAGCAAAGTGTTTTGGGGTTCTCCTGCCTGAGCTCAAGATGCAGTTGGAATTAGGGATAGAAAATAAAGTGGAATTCAGCCATGAAAAAGGTGTACACTGTTAGCTTGGGTTCTGTGTTTTCAGAAGACAATGAATCATTTTGTGCTAGTAATAAGCACAGCTTTTACTAGCTTCACGTTATCTCTTCCTTTGATAATCCAAAATTAAACACAAACATCTTAGTGTTTAAAGATATCTTAGCAGAATTTGAATTTCTGTGGCTGTCACTTAAGAATTAAAAAAAATCCAGTAAAAAATGTTTTTCTTTTAAAATTCACAATCGTATCTGATTTAGTCAAAGGCCATATTGAAGTTTTGTGCAAGTCCTTAAGATGATATTCACATTGAAGTGACTAGTACAAGGAAGCTGATCATGTCCTTCATTTTGTGAGATCAAAGAGAGGATAGTTTGAAAATTAAGGAGTGACGAATGCAGCCATAACTCCTGTTGGCTGAAATATTAGGATCCACACTGAAATGTCTTTTGTTAACTCTTCCTGGACGAAGGAAATGTGCCCAAGAAAGTGCGGAGGATGTGAGTGCTTCAGAACTACAGTTTTTGGCATCATCTCTGTTAGCCACCTGTTCTAGCCTGCAATGCTGAATAAATTAGATGCTCTTGGGAGAGTGTGTGCAGCTGACTGGCCTGCCTTGTTACCAAGGCAACCATTTTTCTCTCTGCTCTATGACTCTGAAAGGGTTCATAAGCCATTAGTGCTCCTCTGGGAAAGAATATGAGAACATTTCTCTCTTTCTTTTTTTTTCTCTCTCTACCTTCTTTTTCTTTCCTTCTTTTCTTTGTTTCCTGCTTCCTATTTGATTAATAGATACTCTCACTGGATGTATTCAAACAGTACATTTTCCAAATGTGTGGGGCAACGAGTGCAAATCTTAAAGGTGCATGACAACAATGGAGAGATATGCATAATAAGTAAAAAATGAAAAATATTCTCAATTCTAAGTTCTTCCCAAGATTGAAAATACTTGAATAGCATTTACCTATGATCTATAAATGTAAACCACAGATATTTTGATTTGAGTGCAAAAGGCAGTGAAGAAAAAGTCATGTTCATGCATGACTCATGTATGATCTCAGAAAGGCTTTCTCACTGTGCAGCTCACAATATTAGAAGGAGGAGGAAGAGGCAGAAGAGTTGGTTTTTTTTTTTTATCCAATTCATCAAACTGAGAATTCAGATCCCAAGTGATGACCTCAAAGCAGAGGTCCTGGGGAGACAGGATATTAGGGCAACATCATCAGAGTAACACAAGAGCTCGTTCCCAATGAAATTTAAATCCTTCAATAGACTTAATCTGGTACTGAAGACCTGGAGGATTCTGGGAGCGCCACCAGTCTTAGTCCACATTGTAAAGCTGGAAATAATTGATTTTAATTCTGGATTCCAAGTTTTCAAAGGTGGAAATGGTATTTTTTAAATAGGTAGTTCTTCAGTGGGCACAGGGGGTATTTTTGTGATATCATCATGCCAAACTTATGAAATGTTAACCTGTCCAGTTACTACATGTGGTAAGATAAGTAGGGATTTTTTTCTCCTAAGCAGTTCTCAAGCAGAGAGTACATGATTACACGTCCCTGGGAAACATACCTAGTGCCATCACGTGCCGCTGCTCACAGATGCCAACTCATCTCTGTTGTGTTTCTATTACATAGAGAATCTGGACTCCTGACCTTAACCTCAGGTCACAGCACCAAACTAGATTTCCTCTAGCTTTCTGCTGAGAAAGGCAGCCAACGCTTTAACTGCTCTGGAAGTCAATACATCCTGGGAGTCGTGATCTCTCTTGCTTGTTTTTTTTTTTTTTTCTTTTTTTCCAACCTGAATTTCAGCACCATTCTTCCACACCAAAGAAATTACCTTGGAAATAATGATCTCTAGCATATACTCAAGTCACAAAGATGATTAGTGATATATGATGAGAGATCCAAGCCAAGTTCTCAGAAGAAGGTAACCAGGGTGGGTTGTTCTGGGGTGTCAGTAATAACTGCTCCCCAAAGCAAGGCACTGCATATTCATCTCCCACTGACTTTCATCTCTGGTGGTCCTTCCTACACTTTACAGATGTGAAGGAGCAGCTCAGGTTTAGTTTGGATCACATGTCTTTATATTTGACTCAATTTATATGTCCAAGTGAATGGAGGACAGGGTCATGGTGTGCCTAAGCCAGTAGCCCAGCTTTGTCCTTGAGTACACTTGTCTTTCTTTGCAGTTCCTTGAATGGACCCAGTTTCCAAAAGTGACTCATGGGCATGGAGTCTCCACTTTCTGTCTCAAGTCCAAAGTACTAGCCAAGTCATCCTTTTGGTACATTCAGTTTTCTTCGTTTTTGTTTTAAACATTCTGACTGGCCCCAGTCTTCCTACGCCATGCCTGCCTTGACTAATACCGTGCCTTCTCTGACATGATGCACTTTATCTGGAACTCTTAGCCAAAATAAACATTTTCTCCCTTAAAAACATATTCTGACTGACTCCCTTTGCCACATCCAATATTAACCTTCAACCCTTAGGGAGGGGTGCTAACTCACATATTGTTTTCCCTTCCATGTTAAGACATGAAAGTGGGAGGAAGACTTGGTTGAGAACAACAAAGTGTCCAGTGAGAGAAGGAGCACGCATGCGGTCAGGTGCTGGGTAAAAATGACTACGGCATTGTCGAAGAATAGACTGCCTTTCAATGTGCTCCTGTGGAGGCATTTCAGTCGATGCAATTCTTGTCTGGTTTTGCTTTTGTTTCATGTGCTTGGGGTTCTTGTGGAAACTTCAGACTCATATTCTGATTCCTGACTATAAATGGATGTGGCACTAAGATTCCTAACCTTGTCTTGTACCGATTCCAATAACCATAGCCTCTGAAGTTCAGATCTTTTGCATTAAATCAACCGAGCAACAACGTAGGCTTCATGTCATAGTATAAAATCTAGTCTATTTTATTGTGTGTTAGCATGCATGAGTGTGTCTGTGTGTGCATGTTTGTGCAGATGTGCACATGCCATGGTGTGGAGGTAAGGTGACAACTTTCAGGAGTCGGTTCTAGCCATCTACCTTGATCGCTCCAGGGCCCTAACTCAGATGTCAGGCTTATGCACGAAGGCCTCTACCTGCTGATCCATCTTGCTGGCCCCATTTTTTTCATGATAAAATACTACATGTTTCTTGGAAGTTTTGAGAAAATACACAAATACGCAAGGGTTGAATTGAATATAACATCATGCAACACTTGTCAACCTTTAACCATGGATGGGAAAAAGTTTCTGGAGGCAGAAATCCCTCTGAGAGTCTACTGAGGGTTAAGTGCTGGTTGGAGGGAAGAACAGTTATGTTCTCAGTGGTGCTCAGTGGACACATTAGAGAAAAGACGGGAGACTGGTTTGGGGAAAAGTTTGCTTTGGGCAAACAAGTGGGGCTGTGAGTGGGTAAAAGGGACAAAACTGACATAAATTTATCACACTTATGCCTAAAGCTGCCAATGAATAAAAATAAATAGAGTATGCAATGAAGGTTGCAAAGCATCTAGACATGAAATCCTCTACCTGAAAGCAAGTACTAAGAAGTCTTCATTGTCCATGCTTAAATATTTACATGTGTAATATCTGGAGATTTTCCATTTCTTATTCATCCTATTTTATGACAACCCTATAACTTAACTCTAAAAACAGGCAGTGTGCATTGTTTTCGTGGGTGTAATAGCTTAAGATTTCCATCTTCCCATAATGGTTACTTAGGAATCTGCTGGGCCTTTTATCACTTGTGTAACAATCTCCTTACAGTGGGGGGTGAGGGTGGTGAAGCATTTCTGGTGTTTGAAATCATATATGAACTCAAAATGAGGACCTTATTATTACACATATCTTTGTGTATTTGCAGATTATTTCTTTTTTTAATTATTTTTTATTTCTACTCATACAACTTTTTTTTTAACTTTTTTTATTTATTAAATTGTGCACGCGCACACGTGTGTGTGTGTCTGTGTGTGTAGAACCACAGACGAATTCGGGAACCACCATGGACGCCTCCACCTCTTCCTTATTTACTCTGCTCCGGGATTCACAGGCTCTGCCCTATCAGGGCCAGAAGCGCAGGCCGCCCCCGCTTCCGTCTGGCGTCTATACGTGGGATCTGGGATCCGAACTCAGGACCTTCTGCCTGCAAGGCAGAGGCTTAACCCCTGAGCCACCTCTCCAGCCCCTGCAGATTATTTCTTTCAGCTGCATTTCCAGTCTTCAAGATCCTGATTAAAGCTAGGGATGCTAGCATTTTGATGTATGTTGTCAGAGTTCTGTCACTAGACGGGGGAGTTTGGCTTTTACGCTCATGCTGCTTGCTTCCCTTGTGGATTTGAAGCCTTAAAGAAGGTTCTAGAATCTCCAGGTCGTGTCTGCATCTTAGTCTGTTCTACTGTAGTTAATGAATTTGAGGTTTGCTGGGGAAGAATTCTTAGAACAGCATCTCTTCCAAAGGAATTTTCTTAGCTGTGGCCCTAAGTTTATTTTTCTCTTGTTGTGATAAGAATCTCTAACAAAAGCAATTTAAAGGAGTAAGGGTTTTTTCCTGGCTCGCAGTTCAAGGTGACAGTGCATCCTGGTGGGCAAGGAGCTTAGAGCATCTGGTCACGTGGCATCCACGTTCACAAGATGTGAAAACAATGAACGCATTTGCTGGTCACCTCCTATTTTGCATTTATAGAGTCCAAGATACCATACAATGAATTATGCTGCCCATAGGCAAAGTTTTTACCAAACCAGTCTCCCCCCAACTTTGTTCACATGTGGTCAGTGAGTCATTGATCTTAATCATCACAATCCAGTTAATCCTCCATAGGTGTAGTCAGAGGCTTATCTGTTAGGTGATTCTCCATCTCAAGTTGAGAGTGAAGATTATCCATCATATATTCTTACTACAGAGGTTAAATAATAGTCTCTCATGAAGGTGAGATGGCTCAGCAGATAAAAGCATCTGTTTACAAACTTGAAAACCCACGCAATCCATGTGATGGAAGGAGAGAAGCATTGTCGTGGTTTGAAATGTGTCCCTCACAGGCTCTTGTGTTTGCAAAGGTCATGGCACCTTTGGAAGGTGGAGCCTTGCTGAAAGAAGACAGCTACAGGGGCGGGCCTTGAGGTTTGTTTGCCCCGCCCTGCTTGAGTGAGTGAGTCTGCTCTAGAGCTTGCACCAGCCGCTCTCAATCTCCACCCTGTCTGCTGTGCCTTGGGTCTCCTTTGGCTTCTGCTGCCAGCCATTCCATTTTTTGCCATGAATGACTGTGTCTTCCCTCTGGTACTACTGAATAAATCTTCATTTTCTCCTTTAAGTTGCTTGACTTTGGGTGTTCTCTCACAGCAACAGAGAAGAGTAACTGGTCTAACCATCTTCCTAAAGGTGTGCTCTAATCTTCACGTGCACTCTGTAGCATATACACACCAGAGTTCTCTCTCTCTCTTTCTTTGTTTTTTTTTCCCTCAAATAAACATGTAAAATATATGAAAAGGTCTCAAATCATTTCACTTTTTAGAAAATACTAATCTCTCATTTCCCAATGTAGGATGGAGGTCTTTAAGTGATACCTATATGCCTAAAATGCTTGGCTACTGGGTGCTAGAGAATGTGAAACTTCCTATTAAAACTGATTCCCTTTTGCTATTCTTGCATGAGCTTACTTCTCTAAGCAGTCCTCTTTAAAACAGACAAATGATATTTACCTTTGTGATAGCTTCATAGCTGTCTAGAACTGAGGGGATAATAGATTTTCTCATTTGGAAAGTCAGTGTATTAGATCCCAAATGATGTACCTAGTAAGGCTGGAGGAAAGACTTCATGGTCAAGCTGCTGACACTACTTAAGATTGAGTCACATATAAGACTCTGTTCTTTTGGGGGTCACACTGACCCTCTGATATTCTGTCCCATATTCTGTTGTGGGGTCACTCTAGGGCTCATTCTATCCCAACCAAAGAAAGAAATAATCACACTGTTGCATTTCATACTTTTGCTTCTTGGTTCCACTGGGGTGAGGAGTTGGAAACCTCTAATTCCACTCCTGTAGCGAAGATTTAGTCAGGCAACTCTTTTCTAGCCAACCGCTTTCATTTTTACACTAGCATAGGAATCATCTAAGGTCACAGAATCTTTGTAAAAGATCTCAGTATTCCCTATACTCTCATTTTGTCAGAGAATTTATTTAGGATTCATAAGCTACTGAATGAATTAACTTTTAAGTATGACTCATGCATCCAAGAGGGAAAGCAGATGTATCAGAGGTGTAATGAATCGCTAAGCTTTTCCCCATTTTATTGGCACTACATCAGTTCAGGTTACCTCTATTCTCTTATTCATCAAAACTTCCCAAACGATGTAGGAGGGGTGCGTGGTCTGTCGGCTCCCTCATCGCATAAAAGTGTTTCGCATTTAGGAATTACTCAGAATGCACCTGGTCTGTAATGATTCAAAGGTATCCTTTGGGTTCTTTGGTTCAGGACTCTGGTTCTGATATGGTTCTAGGGGGACCATTGATGGGTATGTTTCTAAGTGGGAGCAGGCTTAGGCAAGCAACAATGTGTCGCTGTATCATCTTCACGGTTGCAATGGAGCACTGTATCTTCATATTGCCCTTTAATGTTTTGTTGTACTTTTCTTATTTTCCACAACCTTTGTGAGCTTGTCCTGGCATGTCTGAAATATCGTTTTCATTATAATTAAAATATACTTTTATAAAAGTACTAGCTACTTTCCTCATTGCTATGTCAAAAAAACTAACAGAATCGACTTTGAAGAGGAGCTCATTTTTGGCTGACATTTGAAGGGGGATTCAGTCCATCATGGCCAGGAACTTCTGTAGTTAGAATTCTGTCTGTGACTGTGGAAACGTGTGGCTCAGCCTGTTATGTCTCATGAGGTCGGAAAGCAGAAGAGAATGCTTCGAGGGGAAGAAGTGGTCTCAAGAGAGGAAGGGGGAAAACAGAGTAGTAGAATACATGTGATAAGAACACGAAGGCAGGACCAAGTGGCGAGAAGGAAAAGAACCAGCAGGAGCAGGGCAGAGGGGTAAGGGAAGGAATGAGAACGCAGTACAATGACGGACACGTGTGGGGATGTCTTGATGAAATCCACTACTTCGTATGTTAACTTTAAAAGTTAGTAAACACAAATACACACATAGATTGTGAGAGACACAGAGTTAATTCAGATACTAATCAGAGAGGAGACACAAATAAAAGTTTTCAAAAGCTAGAAAACACAAATGGACAGAAAGAGTGATAAGGGAGAGTTTTCCACAAACAAGACCACCAACTAGAGACTTGGTGTCACAACATATGAGCCTGTGGATGACATTTAGCACAAACTCACTCTTCTTTCCTTTTTCTCAGTATGAGCATTCACATGGCATAATGAGCACCACTCCCCCCTGACCCGTGTGAATATTGTGATGGTTTCCTGGGTTCTGGATACACTGGTGTGATCAGGACTTGGTAATGATCCTCAGGCTCTGTGGAGTCATTGGCTAATCGACATTCAGGGTTTTGTAGCGAGTACTGGTTCATCTGCCTCCAGTCTGCTGCAAACATATTCCTCCCTCTCTGATCTCAGTTCCTTTGAGTACTGTGGAAGCCGTCATTGTATCTTCTAGGTGCCTATCTACTTCTTGGCCATCAGTAACTTGAGTACTGTGGAAGCATATCTTCTAGGTGCCTATCTACTTCTTGGCCATCAGTAACTAGTGGAATGATGCGTGCTCACCAGTGTGCTGGTGGGTCAAGAGGTAATCCCATTCCATGCTTAAAATAGTAAACAATGTAACCTCTCAAAGACAATTCTAAAATGTATTTCTATCTTAATAAGACTGAGTTGAGTGCGTTAGGATCCAAATACATATTCCAATGGGCAATTAGTCATGTAGATGAAATCTCGAGAGTGATATCCTTAATTTCTTATAGCACTATATTCTGAGTAATTAATTATGCAAGCCAAATGGTTTCAAAAAGCTTGGCCACCTGGCCTGTGCACATGTGCATAGTATTTCATTTAATATAAACTGCTAACGTCTAACATCCCACTCCTGACTGTTGTATTTTTTTTAAAGCCAGAAACAATTTATAGATTTAAATTTACCAAATTTATCATTAGGGAAATAATATATACACAGAGAGATAGAAAAGATAAAGTCAGCAAAAATAATGGTGAAGAGACTAACACAAACCAAGTCCTGATATCATGAGGTGTGGAGTTAACATTTGAATGGGGTTCTAGGCAAAACAGCAAAGGCAAGAATTCATGGAGAGCTGCAGTAGTCGTGTAATCATAGCAGGTCCCGATAATCCTCTTTCTCAGTCAGACTCCCAATTACTAATCATATTATTATTATTTTTTTACCCTACGTGAAGCTTGACATTATCCATTTGTCTTGTTTCCCTCAGCTCCTGGAATGAAGAGATTCCTTTCTTATCGATCAGCTGAAAAGTCCCTTCACTGTTCTAAGCTGTTCTGAGAGAGAGAGAGAGAGAGAGAGAGAGAGAGAGAGAGAGAGAGAGAGAGAGAGAGGAAGAGATCTGTGTGAAGGGAAAAGGAGGGGAGAGGAGAGAAAGGAAGACCAAGCCACTCGCATCCTGCTGGCTTTATGAAGTAAGCAGTCTTGACAAGGTCTCTCTGATGAAGCATTGTAGGAAGTTCGCTAGAAAATGCAGCAGACTTCCAGCACTTTAGAGGAGGCTCCAATCTTCAGTCAGGAAAAGTTAAAACCAGGGTTTTAACTTACAGAGTCTCAACATAATGAATTCTTCCACAAACCTGAGTGAACTGCAAAACACAGTCTTTCCTAGTTGAGTTTCCAGCTGAAAGCGGAGTCCAGCCAAAGTTTTGATTCCAAGTATACGAGACCCTGAGTACGACGATGTGCTGCTATGTCTACACTTCTGATCTAAGGAACTCATGAGATGATAAATACATATTTGACAACACATTTTTAAAAAATTTGTAACAAGGCATTGGAAACTGGTACATTTCTGCCCCGACTAGCCATGAGGTTCTAAATTTGTGTCAAAGGCATGTGTGCGGAAAGGGGGTACTCTGCCGCCATAATACTGTCTGCAGATTCTCCCCAGAGTTTCTGCTAGTGGCTTATTCTGATCTCAAACAGATTTCAAGTATCCCAGGGGATGCAGAAGCCAGAACATGGCAGAGATCTTGGCCAGCAATCATCGTGTTGGAGGCCAGCCACTGGATAACTACAAAATAAGTCATTTATTTATTGTGCTAAGTCACTATAAATTTGGCAAGCTCTTGGTTAGTTGCCTAATATTCTTAAGTATAGCCAGAGAGCTATATTAAAGAATGTTCCACAGCAGGACCACAGCTTAAACTTTTATCAGCAACAGACTGGAAAGGAATCAGATGACAGAAAGGCAAGATGGTCACTTTACAATTTCCCTTATACCTCAGGGAATGGGAGGTAGAACATGTCTGGCTTTTTACTAAGTCACTTAGCAATAATTCATGCAGAAGTTGCTTTTTCTGATTCAGTTGATACATTATCCTTTAGAAATCCCTTCTGGCTACATAGATAGAGTTACTTGTGGTCTTTTTTGGAATGGCTTATTTCTTGGTATTCTTGCCATAAATTTACAAATATCAAGACCATCCAACCTCTCCAACATACTGACATATTTCATGTCCTCTCAAGTTACTAAGTAGGACTCGGGGTTGATTTTGTAGCTTCACCAAAGCGAGCTCTAGTAAAATCTCTCCTTTCTAGTACAGAGAGGACAGTATCTTTTTTTCCCCAAGCTATTTTTTTGCCCTCTTGCATTGAGTAGAATATTTACATCAGTCTAAAAGCACAGAAACTAAAAAGATACTAAGGTAACCCTTAAGGATATGTTGGGAAACATTTGCTTTTTTCTTTTTGAAGGAGATACACATTGATAGATGTATTTTAGTACAACGGTAGAAAATCAGTGAAATGCTTGACCGGCACTGTTCTTGTAATTGATTGCATTTCTTGTATTTTCTCCCCTCTGTACATCATAATGCCTCTTTCCTTTTTGTTGACCCAGTCTTATTAAGATTCTCTAGTCTCTTCCGTGGTAGTGTCATGGCATTCATGGCTCCAGGTGCTCAGGCTCTGTGATACTCCACCATCACAGCAACTCAGGGCACCACATGTATCCAGCAATTTACCACGAACTGCTGGCTTTCACCTGAATTAGCAGTCATTGCATATTCCAGCTTTGAATTGATCAGAAAATTATGGGGCCCTACAATATTCTGATGATCAATAGACCATCCACCAGCTCCAAGGGATGAACAAAAATATCAAACAGCGTAAATAGTGTGAAGAGTCAGCCAACCTGTAAGAGAAGGATCCAGTCTCAGAAACTCACAGGAAGTTCTGGCTGAACAGGTTATGCATAGAACGAGACAAAAGAAAAAGGACTTTTAATATGGAAGGAAGACTACAGGGAAGAAGAAGGGAAACTTGGCACCAACAGAGAAGAGATTAAATGGAAAATTTGGTATACACGTATTGCAATGTCAAAGAACAAAATTCAACATAAATAAAAATAAAACATATATTTCAAAAATTGTATTTCCTTGGAGAAAAAAGGAGTTTTTAAAAAATGATTTGATAATTCAATAATCTAGTGACAATAAAACAATGAGAATCTCTGTCTTAGGTCAGAATGATATATTTTTCTACAACAAAATACATGGCCAATTTAATATCAGATCAAAGAGTATTAAGTATAAAATTATGCAGTGAAGAGAAGATTTATCAGCTACACTGGGATCCTAAACTTTTACCTTGTTAATAAGAAGACATTAAGTAAATGAAAGAACAATTCAAGCCAGCATGTAAGTGCATTTATCATGTAACACTCCTGCGGCTTTGAAACATCAGTTCTCTGTATGCTGTTGCACCTACTCTGCATTGTCACTGAAAAATTCACAACCAACTGGATTATAGGGGAACAAGAGATTCATTCTGTGCTTACAATCATCTGGTTATGGTTCCTGTGTCCACCTTGGTAGGAATGTTGACACTACCACCAGGGGTCCAGACAACTGGCCACGCCATGTCCACACATCCACAGGACTGCTGAGAAAAGGATAATTCCTTCTTGCTAGGGTTAGTTATGTCTGGCTAAGAACACGAGTAGATGTCAACTGCCCTTATCAGCTTCCTCCATCGTTAACCTGCTAAAGGACTTGTCCACTCACCATGTACTGGATCTTCTTCATTAATTAGACAATCTCTGGCATGTTCTCTCCGGGCTTAACTCTACCAATTTTCTACAAACATGTTAAGAGCTCAAAGCCTCAACCATCAAGTTGACATCTGTATCTATATTCTATGTAGATATAAAATATAGATATTATATTCATACATATCAAGATACATCTGCATATATTTTCATCATACATATGTTGACCTCCTCCCTTAACCTACAGATTAGTATTAGATGTAACATTTATCCATCTTTTCACAAATAACCAGTTTGAAAATGTTTTCTTCCAGATGTTTTCTTCCAGTTTTGCATATCGGCTTTTTGATCTTATTCTTTTATATGCTGTTTCTTATTCTTCTGGCATTGTGTTAAGAAGTTTTAGAGTTAATTTCCTTCTTTCCAAGATTATGATAAAAGGGTCTCAGAATCACTTTAAGTCAAAAAAGTTTCACACTAGTATATTTGACTTCACTTGAAAACCTGAAATTAGATAAACTGAGAAAAAAATGCCGTATTTGAGAAATTTCTAAAATAACTTACTTTGAAAACTTTTTTTTACTTATAACTGAAATTAAAAAGTTATATTCTTTTAATGGGATTGATTGATACTGCAAGTCATAACTTTATTTATATATCTTATTGGAGTCTCAAAATGCCAAAACTGAGCTGCCCAGTGACCAAGAAGTTATGCAGTATATTATATAACTGATTGGAACTCAATATGTAGGCTCAATATGCACACAGAAATAAAGACTTTCTCTGACCCACAGAGTTTTCATGTTCTGAATATTTGCATATTTTGAAACATCATTAAATTCACTACATTAATTTCATTCTATTTTATTTATCTTAATAGATATACTTGGAACACAAATATCAACCCAAAGTCTGGATAAAACTTCCTACTAGCTGACCAGATACAAGGAATTACAAGATGGGTTAAGATACTCTCTTGCCCTGTACTGGCAACCTCATTTTCCTTCCTGCTTCCATAAAAACCCAGTTTCTTTGACCCTTCAACATGACTGAAGTCTGGAGAGTCCCAGAAATCCTCCCACTTTTAGCAGTGAACTGGGACTGCCGAGATACTTGGCTTTTGGACTGAGCAACTACAGGCACAACAATTTGTAGCACACCAAGCCCACAAATTCTCTTTTTATATATTCATTCTGTTGGTTCTGTTCCTCTAGACAAGTCCGACCAGTACATAGGCCTTAAATATAATACAATCTGTTATGGATCCACTTAAACAACTATGTTTCCAACACTATATCCTGGGTTTTCTAACACAAAGCTAGTGCTATAGAAGAAGCTCCCTGTATTAGAAAGTCTTCTGGCTTTAAGAAGCAGAAACTGACTGATAGTAACTTAAACCAAACAGACACTGACTGTTTTCTTAACATGATATTTACAAACAGACAAGTAAATTCAAAGTAGTCCTCCATTTACTTTTCCTTAGCTGAAACGTGGTATTGCCACCGCATTTATGTGGAAGGGAGCCTGTAATAATGAGAATTTGGATTTTCTCCATCTTCATTAGGTGATTTTAGAGGTGTAAATGAGAGGAAACAATGTTTATTTGTACAATCCACAATGCAAGCGCCTGAAAATCTGGCTGATGAACGGTCTCTCTTCAGAGACTGAAAGAGGCACAGTGTAATCTGCGAGACAAAAGTCTTAACCCTTGAGCCATCTCTCCAGCCTACACAGTGTTTTCTGGACATAATTACCATGGTGTTTCGGTTCTGCAGCTGTCATTTGGTGAACAGTTTATATTGATGGTTTAGTTATGTTATTATATTTTTGACCACAAAAGAAAAATGTAATGTTGGGCCACATGCATGGATGAAAGAGAGGCAAGCCCTACATTTACTCGTGGATTAGATAACACCGACATCAATAAAATAACAAACATTTGATAGTCAGTAGCCAATGAAAAGAGCAAAAGAAAAGAAAAAAGAAAGAAAAGAGCAAAAGAAGTACGTGGTGTTTTCCCAGAGGTGAAGGACAAAGGGTTTCATGAATCACTGTGTGAATAAATTCACATGTGCGAGAATAGAGAAAAGTGGTGAGCGCTTAAGTTAGCAGATGGTGCACCATGGTATGGGCAGGCCACATGTTGCTGAAACCATGACGTGGTTTTCTGCATGGTATTCAGATTTCAAGCAGATTGTTTCAGCATGTCAAGATGATTCATCATATTTAGTTAATAAAAGTAATTTTAATTTTGTTGCCTTTACAATTAGTTTATATTTATTTATTTCTTTAGTGTACCAAGCCCTCTTAGCATTAGATGTCTATGTCTAATTTCTTTTTGAATAATATTTTAGTTAGTGTACAAAGTATGGAGCCATTACAGTATTTTTCACATATCAGCCATCCCTCCGCGCACTGTACTTCCTAGTCCCTCCTTTTCTTGCTGATTCTCTTTCTTCAAATAGTTCCCCGTTTTCCTTTCATATCACATGTATTACATTACTTACTCTTCTGTCCTCCCTTTTCCTTCTAAATCTTTTCTGCGCCTCTTGTGACTGCACATAAACACACAGCATAAACACACACACACACACACACACACACACACACACACACACACACACACACCCAAATGTACTCAGATTCTATTCAAATTTTACATGTCGTGAAGGTTTCCAAGTTACTCATGGAAAAATCTTGAAATTCCCTTTACTTTTTCTTTCCTTATCTAGGTATGTCCATTTCCGTGTCATTTCATTTGTTGCTTGTCCCAACTTTAAATAAGCAATCAATAAACTCTTCCTGCAAGCTTTTTTTAGTTTGCTTCCAAAATTTCATACTCTTACACTAGCGTGAGATCTAAAGGCATTACAAAGTCTCAGAGTAAAGTTTGCACAGACCTTTTATACTTGCTTTACAAAGAACTTTTTACCTAGAAATCTGAGACTAATGGTATTTGTAGAGGATCAGGAGCAATTAGACATGGGACTCAAAACAATATGGATTTAGCAGTTGTAATCAAACATGATGGATTGACAGCAACAGAATCTTTGCTTTTTGTTCACAGTAGGCAATCACCTATTAAAAAAGCAGAGCCAAGAAAAGTCATAGATGCCATTTCTATCACATTAGAAGTGGAGTTTGGGACACTTAATGAGGGCTGTTTCATAAACTAATGGATTAGGACCTGAATGTCTGAAGAGAACTTGTGTTTTTTTTTTTTTTCCCTTGTATCACATGACTTTGGAGTTAGTTGTTGGAAATGTGTTGTAAAAGCACATGTATTAAAATTAATTCATCAATTAGTGGAGCATGTTCCTATTGATCATTTCTTATCATTTCATAGTTGTATAAGTTAATTATATACTCACAAATGAGATCAAATTCATAAACAAATAAAAGGACTCATCCTATGTAATCAGTTCCATTGTTAAACTACTAACTATTAAACAACTATTTTTAGCCTAAAATCTCTAAGATCAGTTCTACAGTAACAATTTTCAGAGGATATTCAATTTTAGGAAAAAGGTGATCAGTTCAAAATTCTAAAATGGATGAAGGCATAAATTGCAAAGAATTAAATAAACCAAAATAATGAAGTCTGTGAGCACTTTGAATGCCTCTTCGGAAGGCTGCAGGAACATGCAAGAACAAAACCGAACCTCTGCTGTGATTAAAAACTCTGATTAAAGATTTAGAGGATGAGATGAGAATCCACACTAATCAAATCTTCCTGGAATGGAATAGCATTTCTCAGTTTAGCTGTTGTGTGTTGACAATCCTTTGTGGTGTTGCTTGTGTTTAGACTGGACAGCTGATCTCATGTTCAGTCAGCACTGCAGAGTGCCAAATTACCAACCACGTTCATTATGACCTAAACAAACACTACTTAGAAAATTTCCACAATTGTAAATAAGGAGACTCAGGTTTAGAGCTCAATGTTTGTCAAATGAGTCCTTAACCCTGAGAGCAGTAGCCCCATAACTTCCCTTTCTGGAGCTTTCTACTCACATACCTGTCGGCCATATTTGCTGTGATCAGATACTGTTGCTAAGGCAACTATATCCTTTGTATAGGCTTAGTGGATGCTTCCTTTTGGAAACCAGGTCTGGGCCAGTTGCCAGCATTTTATTTCTCACTTTCAGGACTCTCTATAGCAAGCTTAACCCCTCATCAGCTTGTGAAAAACTTTCTTATCCACAAAGGAAAGAAGCAACTATTATGTGAACAAAATGCAGACATAGTCTTTTGCTTTAATGTGCATTTGTATCGTTAAGGAAAGAGAGCAGGTTTATTCAATAATTAAAAGGAAGAGAAACATTATTGATGTGTCTGAGGACAATTTACAGAAAGTATGATTTAAGTTTGGTTTTCTGGTCCTAACTCAACAGAGAAAAGAAAATCAATTCCTAGTAATAAAAAAAAAATCACAGAATTATAACATATTCCTACTGTTCCTCTTAGAAACACAGACTGTATCATTATTTAGAGAAAGAAAAAGTTTTCTAACTCAATTTCATTTCAAATGACTCATAATCCTTAACTATTTGCCTTTCCTTCCTGTTTCTGCCAGCTCTACTCTCCTTAGACTTCAGTACCCAGGAAAGCATTGCTGACCTTGTGAACATTACGAATCCTTATTTCTCCTTGATTTGTGAAATCATCTCTTCCACTTTGAGTTTTAACGACTAGAAATTTTTCATATTCTGGTGAATTTAGGGTATAAAATCAGTTTCCTGGTTGTACTTCCAACCTTTAAATTATGTAGAAGGAATCTAGACTCTTCTCTATATTGGAGTTAAGTAAAGTTACAATTGTCTGTCACACTTTCCTAGGTAGTAGTCTCGTGTCTTACTCTTGCTAAACACAGAGGTTGGATGCACAAAATAAAGACATAAAAGTGGGAAGGAAACTTGTTGGGAAGAAGGTTCTCAGTGGGAGAACAAAGGATGACACAAGGTACAAATGACTCAAATTCATTGCATGCATATATGAAACTGTCAAAGAATAATGCAAAAACAGCTACTAGGAGTGGTTGTGACAGCTCCCACTGACTGCTCTCGGATCCACAGGGACAGTGAAGCCGGGACATCCTTCCTCCAGGGTTTCTGTGTGATTGCTGCACACAGCTGCATACTAGAAGCCGTTCCATCCTCCAACGTTTTCACACAACAGTCTGTTTATGGGATGGGCACTTTCTGCATGTGTAGTAGTTAATAACATTTCTTGTCACTGGGACAAATTTTTTGACAAAATCAACTTGAGGGAGGAAGTGTGACAGCCGGGACTTTTAGCAAGGCTTGTTATTTCCTGATGAGTAACAGTAAAGAAATAGATACTTTGGTAGATTCCAAAGGCTGAAACCTACAAACCCTATCTCTAGCTCCACTTATGACCACTAGATCTCAGGCTCCCCAGGGTTGCAAAACCTCCCAAATACTGTCATTGGCTTGGGACGGTCAAAGTGCTCGGTTAGACCTAAGTCTTGTGGTACATTGCATCTTATTAACCATAGATCTCTTCAAGACTTTTCATGACAGCATTGTGGTTTGAAGTCACTTATATAAACTTTTTGCTTTCTTCTTTCACTTGGGCCAGAATTGCAGCATAGCCTTCATGTCTGCTTCTGTTCTTCTCCATTAACTTTTCCACATACCACATCTCCAAATCTTCTGTACAGCCAATTTTTATTTTGAGATTTCCTTCTTAAGTACTTATGCTGTTACACCAAGTGTTTCATTTCTCAGTCTAAGTATTCTTAATGCATCTATCTTTCTCATACATATGTGTTGCTTTGCGGACATTTATCTGTCAGAAATATTCCAGTGTTTCAATGTTCCTTATTTAGGGAGACACCCATGTAGAACAAACATTTTTCCAGATACTGCATAGCTTCCCTTATATTTAAGTTCCAAATGTATTTTTATGATGACATTAATGTATTGAGCAGCTTACTCCTCTGTTGCTGCATGGCAAATATGTAGGAAACCAAACAAAGTGTTTGGAGTTCACTTTAGTTGTGACATCTGTTTCCTGTGGAGCTGGGATCCAACGAGACATTTCCAGATGAATTATTTTGTACTAAAATCCTTCCTCTCCTGCTAGATAAATTATCTAGTCATGAGTCCAATCCCCTCATGCCATGTGAATTGGGCAGACCAAATAAGAGTATCTGGGAAGATCATACCTAACCCAGACCTGCCTATGCCCCATGGCCAGAACGAATGCACTGGTCATTGGGCCAAGGTGAAAGCTATACCCTCTCACTCAAGGAGCCAGCAAACACAGTAGCCCTTAGACATGACTGGGAGTCACTCACTAGTGATTATATGAAAAATCAAGGCTAGAACCAGCAAATGAACTCAAGATGAGCAAATCTTAGTGGAAAAACACAGGTAATAGGAGAAACCATGTTAATTTTCCCCAACCAAAGTCACCAATGCAATAGAAGCATTCCCCATACAGAGTCAACTTAACACGTGTAACATTCACATGTAACACGATCAGCATGTTCACCAAATCCCAAGAAAGCAACCAGGAAACGGATAAACACCGAACTATTCTCATGGAAGACAGTCGGATTGATTTTCAAGGAAACACAATCTAACAGCTGAAAGAAATGAGGACATCAGTTCTAGAGATGAAGGCAGAGATAGAAACACTGAAAAAACAGAGACAAAATGAAATACAAAATAAAAATGCAATTGTCAAATAAAAACTTCATTGTAATCCCTCATTAACAGCAAAGATCTTTGCAACAGAAAATATCAAGGTTCAAATATAAGAGAGAAAAACTAGATAAACTGATAAAGCCAACAACAACAACAAAACACCATGAAAAGCATATACAGGAGCTCTGGGACATCATACATAGACAAAACCTATGAATAATGGGCATAGGTGAAATCAGTCCAGGATGAAATAAACAACACAGAATGGGATTGAAACTATAATAAAAAAGTCCTAACAATGAAAGCCTCACCCAGATTGATTCAGCATACAATTCTGTTAGATCATCAAAGATCTAACACTGATTATTCACAAATTATTTTCCAAAAGAGAAAAGAAGGAACACAACTAAAGTCTTTTTATGTAACCAAGGTTATCCAAATATCAAGACAAAACAAAGACACCACCACAACAAAAGAAAACTATTGCAAAATCTTTGATGAATACAAATGTAAACAAAGCTCATCTACAAGATACTTGTAATCCAAATCCAAAAAACACACTGAAAGGGTCATTCACCTTGACCTAGTAGGATTCATTACTGACTCTCAGGGATGTTTCAACATACACAAAAAATGTACTTAGAGACAGAAACCACATGATCAACTGAATAGATGCAAAAAGAATAGCAATAGAGGAATATATTTCATTTCAATAATTTATGATACTCATACAACATACATCATTATAAATGAGAAAAATTTCAAATATGTCCATCAAGATCAATAACAACACAAGGTTAGACATCTTTGTCACCCCTATTCAATAAGATCTTGAAATCTTAGCAAAAGCAGTAATATGGGAAAAAGAGATTAAGGAGAAGCAAATAGAAAAAGAAGTTATCAAATTATAGTTATTTGTTATTTGTAGATGAAATGGTTCTATACATAACAAACTCCAAATATTCAAGTAGTAGGCTGCTACAGCTTCCAGCAAAATAGCAGGACATAAAAGTAACAGTACAAAAAATAAGTCGCCTTTCTGCATACAAAGGAACAAGAAAGAAATGAAAATAAAATTGTAACTTTATTTAAAGAACTCCAATATAGGGAAAAGTCTAGATTCCTTCTACATTATTTAAAGGATAGAAATAGAACCAGGAAACTAATTTTATACCCTAAACTCGCCAGAGTATGAAAATTTTGTAATCATTAAAACTGAAAAGTGGAAGAGATGATTTCACAAATCAAGGAGAAATAAGGATTCATGTTCACAAGAAGGTCAGCACTGTTTTCCTGGGTACTGAAGTCTAATGAGAATAGAACTGACAGAAACAGGAAGGAAAAGCAAATAGTTAAGGATTATGAGTCATTTGAAATAAGATTGTTAGAAAATTTTTTCTTTTTTTAAATAATGATACAGTCTGTGTTTCTAAGAGGAGCAGTAGTAATAACATTCAGTGTGTGAGTTCTCACTTAGCATCATTTTTTCTTCTTGTCTAACAGGTTCATTTAATATTTCCTTTGTACTTTGAATGGGTGACAATTTCTCATAACTTTGAGAAAACATTCATTCTGTCCCATTTTTAAAGGAGGTTTTTCTTAGACATAGAACTTTAAGTTAACAAGCTTATTTTCTGTCAGTTCTTTCTAAATAACTCATCTCACTAGAAAATCTTTTACTTCATTTATGCCTGAAAAATATTTGATCAGTTCTTCTTTATTTTAGGAGAAAAGTTTTCTTAGGCAAAAAGAAAATTAGGTTTACAGGCTGTTTTCCCCATCAGTGTTTAATCATTGACTTGCATTGCTAGAAACTGCCTTTCATTTTTTTTTTTTTACTGTGTGGACTGCAACATCTTTTATTAATAGGCTGAATATAAGATTTCTGAATTTCTCCATGATGTTCAGCTATTTACTATGATGAGCCTGGCCCTTATCTTAGTTGTGCTGTATCTGGAGATATAATAAGATTACTGAGTATGTGTTTTTATGATTTTCATCATTCAAAAAGTGTTTTAGCCTTTATTTTTTAATACTTGTTTCAGTTTCTTCTCCCCTTATTCTTCTCAGACCAAAGGTCAACTTCCCTCCCAAGTCATCAAGTTTGTACTAGGTTTGCTTCCATCAGTGAGTCAGTTTATTAGGGTCTATTGTTGTGCCTTTAGTCTATTGATATTTTTTCTGCCATGTTTAGTTGAAATCCATCATTAAGTGTGTTCTTTTGTCTCCCTTCTTCTTTCCCTGCCTCTTTCCCTTTCTTGGCCCCCCGTCTGTCTCCCTCTCTCTCTTTCATGCATATGTCATTCACATGTCATGATTTACGAGCAGATGTCAGAGGATGTTTTGGAACTGGATTTAGAATTCTATCTTGTTGACATGTTTTTTTTTTTTTTTTTTTTTGTTTCTACTTATCTGAGCACTCAGGTTAGCTGCCTTCAACTTACCGGGTGCTGTCTGGTCTCCCTCTTCTGTGCTCATGGGACAATGCTGTGATTGCATCTGACATTTAAGTGAGCTCCAGAGACTGAACTCAGGTCTCAGACTTGTAAGGTTAATCAAAATACTTTTATCTACTGAGTCATCTTTCAGGTCCTTGCTAAATGTATTCTTGCATTTGCTATCCTAGTCATTATATATTTATCTCTTGTAAATATTCTTCTAAAATTAACTTAAATTTATCACCTATTTAGATTAGTTTCAGTATCATTGTTTCTATTGACTTATTTTTTAAACTTCTTGTCATGGATGATCCTTTTTATTGGAAGTAGTGAGTATTATAAATATTTTGTTATTTAATCCAGTTTGTATCTTTGCTTCAAAGAGCGTTGGATTTTGTCTTGGCAGAGAATTAAGTTACTTTGGGAACACTGATCCTTCTGAGCTTTATTTATAAATTTGATTGAAGTAGATCTAAATTATCCTTTTGCCTTAAACAAGCTTTAATTCAGGGCCAACAAAACTCTGGCCTTTTTGAGTCTATGGCATGACCAACAGTCAAGATATTCTATTCTGCTTCATTGAGCCTCAAACATCTCTCAGGCTGACGTGAGTTATGAAATTTATTCCGCATTGTAATTCTTTGCTTCATAGGATTTCATTCCACGAATGCATGCTTTAGTATTTGTAAGAATGTCTGCATGTTTTCTTGAAGTTCTTTTCCTGTATGGAATCTTCTCAAGCTGAGTAGACTACTCCATTTGTTTGGATTTCTTTTCTGGACGTGGTTCTTTGGAGACATGGCTAATAGACATCTGAGATGATTGAGACTGCTCTCATTTTCTTTTCTCTCGCATGTCATTTTCCAGGACTTTGTGTTGTTCAAGAGTGAAACTCCTCTTCCATACATGCTATCCAGTCTTGCCTGCTTCTGGAAGCCTCACTTCTCTCCTTCCCTGCCATGTCCCAAACCCTTCCTTCCTACTTCATCTGTGTTGGGTATAATAAGTAATAAGAAAAGTATTTAATTTATTATTTTCTCAAATAAAACAGTGTTCTTTTATTGTTTCAGGTTTTCATGTCATTATTATGAAGATCTTCTAAATTCTTGAGTTAGTAGAACATTTTTTTCTGACTCTACATTTAAATCTCCATTGGTCATTATTTTACTTTAGGACAAGAGCTAATCCTAGCATTTTTAAAATAAGTGCTACATTTTATATGCATGAGCACATACTAACTTATTTGTTTTCCATTCATAGATATAAAGTAAATTCTCTGTTGTATGCAGGAATTTCTATAGCGTTGCATCTGCCTTTGAATTCTTATCTATTGATCTCCATTCATTCGTCAACATCAATATTGTGACTTTACGGGACATTCATGACTTCACAGCTTTTTACATATCAAAAACACATCTTAAGGTCTGAATTTACAGCATGAAATAAGAAAGGTAAAATTTTTCTTTGAATAATATTCAGTGGAAAATATAGACCTCACCAAGCAATAAAAGTGTGGTATCTTAAAATCTTAAAATTTACTGTTGCCCATATGGATTGCTTTTAAAATTCTGGTTTTTTTATTTTTAGAATATTTGGAGGAATGATTTTATTTTGCTGGTAATTAAACAGCTTACTTCCACAGCTATATTTTAAAGTATTAATTTCTATTTTACATTTATTTTTCTTCTGTTATAATTTTTATTGGAAAAAGATGCAGTAAGATCACCCATCACCTTTGTATGGATAGTTTGGAGACAGAATGAAGAACTCATATTCTACTTAGGGAGAAAATAGAAATGGATTCATGATGTATTCATTCTTACAATTTGAAATGTTGCCACTTATATTGTGAAATTCCTTTAATTCCTTTTTGACTCATTTGAGATAGTATTTTTTTCAATTCAGTTCATGAGCATATATGTGGGTTTATGGACATGTACATTTTACACATACATAGGTGCATGCGTATGTGTGGTCACATTGGAGTTTGGAGACCCAAGGTTGAAATGCAGAATGACATTTCCACATTAATTGTTCTGCGACCTTGTCTCTTATCAAGCCAGAGTCTGTAGAGGTGGTCAGGTAGCCAGCTTACTCTGTGGATTTGAAGGCTCCCACGTCCAATGCAGGCACCATAACAACTCAACACTTTTACCTGGGATCTAGGGATTTGAACTCCTATCATCTTGCCTGTGTGGCAAGCTCTTTAATCTTGAGCCATCTCCGAAGCCCTTGTCATAGTATCTTGCTCTTGAGTTCTGTCTATTTTTTGTACTTACCCTGCACCTTAAGAAAACTGGCGATTTCTGCTTTGGTTTCAGCTTCTCCCCCAGTGTCACAGCTTCTGATGACAGCATTGGTTTTTTAAATTGATGGCATGAATCCACATATTGTGACTGGTGGAGTTCCTGCACAGAGTTCCAAGTGCCTATTTATACTCTTGTCCCTAGAGGACAAGACAAAATTAATTTGAATTGCTCAAGGTACGTATTTTTATTAGTTACGCTTTTATATTTTTTTTGTAAAAACATTTAGAGAAACATTCTTTTTTTTTCTGGCAGAGTTGTCAGAGTTGTGTGACCTGCTCCCCAATATCTTCAGTCCCAAACTCAGTCTTTTGATCAAGATGTATTAGGATCAAATGATTCTGGGTTGAATTTAGTTGGTGGTGATGGGAACGCAGGGACAGATTTTCCGAGATTCTATTACTTTGCTGGCATTTTATGCAGTATGTGTCTTGGGACTGAGAGGTGAGAACTCATTTATCTTTCTTCTCACTTCTGAAACTATTCTTCAAAGTCTGGTCTAAAAAATTTCTCACGTCTCTTAGTGACTTAAGCATAGTGCAAACATCACTCTCATTTCTCTCAAGTGCTTAGGAATGGGACAGTTCTTGACATCCTCTGGAATCTCCAATGAAGCCTCTTGTTTTCTCTTCTTACCCGAGGTTTTATTGGACTACATTAAAAAAATAATATTCCTACTCTTGAGGGCAACTCTTCTGTTTGAGTTCAGGGATGAGTGATTTTCACTTGCAGGTACCCTCAGAAGGCATTCTGTAAAGTTCTGCCCACTGTCCTAACACATATCCTTATAAAATCTTTCTCATTCGTATTTTTTTCAGTGATTAAAACAATATTTAAGAAAATAGAATGGGGCTGGAGAGGTGGCTCAGGGGTTAAGCCTCTGCCTTGCAGGCAGAAGGTCCTGAGTTCAGATCCTAGACCCCACGTATAGACGCCAGGCAGAAGCGGGGGCGGCCTGCGTTTCTGGTCCTGGTAGGGCGGAGCCTGTGAATCCCGGGACAGAGTAAACAAGGAGGTGGAGGTGTCCATGGTGGTTCCCGAATTCGTCCGTGGTTCTACACACACATACACACATGCGCACACATACATGCGCACAATTGAATAAATAATAAGAAAAAAAAGAAAAAAAAGAAAACAGAATGATCAATTTTACTGCTTAGCAAGATGTGGAAGTCAAAATTGTGTTCATTTAACAATGATTTTCATTATTACATTTGATTTTCACTCCGTTGATGACTTTTTGGGAAACTATAACTCTAGTAAGTCACCACTGAAATTGACTATCTTTTAAATGTGAACTATAGGATTAAAGCTAAGGATATTCAAATGTGTGTGTATGTGGGGGGTGATATAACAATTTGTTAGGCATTCAGTTTCAGTGGGTGGGGCTGAGATCTCTATTGGTTCAGGAGAATTCATTTTTCAATATGAGGAAATGAAATTATGTTCCCATAGTAAACATATTCTATACACTTCCTTAATTATAGACTCCTGTTCTAAACTTAGACTCAATTCTGAAAACTAATGCAGGCCACTTCTATCAAAAATCTGTATGAGTGTGTGTGTGTGTGTGTGTGTGTGTGTGTGTGTGTGTTTGTATGTGTACCAGACAAGGCATTGATATCACATTTAGTGCTGCTTAATTTTATCTTGCCGATGTGGCCCTGTGAAGTTCATGAAATTTAGGCAATTTTCCAGATACCTAGTGAGACTATAGTAAAATCAAACTGGTCTCTTTTCAATATAGTTAGCTGGGAATTATCTGTCTAAATTTAGGAGTAAAATAAAATGTAGTTAACAATTGCTTTATCAAGCATCTATTCTGTGCAAAATGCCTGCACGGTCGGGGAGAGCGGTGCAGACGTAAATAAAGCGTGATTCTGAAGGGCTTGCAATTATCTGGTTGAAGAAGGAGGCAATGAGGCTTTGAAATTATCTACTTCGCTGTGCTCATTGACAGAGACAATAATCCCTTGTGAGCGACTGAAGCAAGGTGAGAAAGACACACAAGCTCCCGATGAAGACAGCATTTTTATGATGTAGCACAAGACCTGGCTCAGGACGTGGTAACTAATAAAGGTTTCCTGGAACAGGCAGGAGATGATCCACCCAGAACTGCTTTCTGCCTTGTGTTATCACAGATGCTAGGGGATCCTGAGAGCTGCCTGGCGCCAGTGCTCCACCAAAGCATCAGGCAGCTGCTCCTCATGGCTCTGTGTTCCTCGACCCCTGGCTGCCCTGCCCACCCTTGTGACCTAGGTCTTTACCAGGAGCTGAAACCTCTGCACCCACGCTGCTTTTCAGTCCTGACTGTACAAATTCCTGATCTCATTTCTGCAGTCTGGCGGTGAGTGCCAACGAGACATAAGTAGGCAGAGCAAATGGAGGTTATATAACTGCCCATTCGACTTTGCCAAATCCGGTTGAGGCAGAAGCAGTCAATACTCTGATGTAGACTATTTACATAGAAGACAAGTCTTTTGATGCACTCTTAATTTCTAGGATTGACCATGCCATACAATATAAGATTGACCATGCCATGTAATAAAGGGTCTTACTTTTTTCCCTTTTGTCTTTTAAAAATTTTTAGTATTTCATACATGAATATAGTGACTCTATGATATTTTCACACTAATCTTAACCTCCTCCTCTTTCCATCACAACCTTAACCATTGTACTGAGTAGATATAATCTGACACTTGAGTATGTGTTTTACAGAAGTTAGATGGAGATATGAGGAATATCAAACAGAATCAAGCCATATACTGCAAAACCCACAACAGTGATGTGGGTTTGGAAGCACAGAATCTTCCCGTTGTATTTGGATGCTTCCCGATCACAAATTCAAATCCTACGGGACACAACGAGCTCTGTTATTCCTGTCTCTGTTCTGAAATGAGAATGATTCTTGGTGCCTTTTGCCTCCCTCTTTTTTCTTTCCCTCTATTTCTTGTCTTTATTCTAAGACACATGTATCAAATGTGGGCAGCTTCTGAAAGGACCGTGATTTCTGAAATGCACTACATTTGTGCACTCGAACAAGTTTGGCCTACAATTCTTATGTGGTCCAGGTTGGTCTTGATCTCATGATCCTCTGCTTGATCATCCTAGTTCTGGTATTGAAGGCGTGCTTTACTCTACCAGCATTCTCTGTTTGGTTCTAGAAGATGACTTGAGCTAGCTATAGACAGGTTTGCATCCCTCAAATGAAGACTTTTGTCCTATTACAAAGTCAGCAATTAAACAGAAAAAAATAAAAATTTGCAAAGTTCTTTATCTGAGTGTCCTGTTTGAAATAATCATTCATTCAGGTGTAGAGTAAAACTTTGCTATGACTTCTTATACTTTCCTAATTATTCATGATGTTGAACAACTATCTCTGTTTTTGTTTGTCATTTGTTTCTTTTCTCCAAAGAGTTTTGATCCGAATCCTTTGCCTATGTTTTATTGGACCACTTATTTTCCTGTTTGTTATAAAAATTCTTTACATAATGCAGACAAACATTTCTTATCAGACATATCTTTTGAAAGCATTGGCTGACAGTCTGTTGTTTAACTTTTCATTTGATTGGTAGACTATTTCAAAGAGATAAAGCTTTAAATTTGATGAATCACAGTTGACAATGTTTTCATGTCTACATGCTCTGAAATCTTTCAAGTTAATGTTTGTTATAGTTACTCTTTCTGCTGCTGTAAGAAGATGATCATACCACCAGCTTAAGGAAGAAAGGGGGATTCATGTGGCTTGCATTTCCAGAGAGGAGATGCAGCCCATTATGAGGGGGGAGACGTGGCAGGTGGCAGAAGCTGGAGGTGGCTTAGATCATGTCCATCTTGGAGGCTGAGGAAACAAACTGCAGACCGCGAGAGCAGACTGGGGGTGGAAGCAGGGGGGCTGACCAACCTCAAGGCCCCCTGTGATGAGCCTTCCTTTAGCAAGGGGCCACCTCCTAAAGATGCCATGAGCTCTCTGAGCATCAACTCGGGATTGAAACACACGAGTCTGTGGGGTAAGTCACGATTAAACCACAGTCAAGGTTTCTCTTCATGCTCTCTTCTAGTGGCTTTAAGTTTCAACAGCACGTTTGTGAAATGCCTCAATGTTTTTATTTATTTTATTTATTTATTTATTTATTTATTTATTTATTTATTTCTCTGTGTGTGTGTGTGCGTGTGTGGTTGTGTGTGTGTGTAAAGGGAGCGCTTGAATGTGTGCACTTGTGTAGACCCAAGAGTGAATATGATAATCACCCCGGATTGCTCTATCTCATTGCTTTGTTCTGGGGTTTCCCAGGCTCCACTGCCAAGGCCAAAAAGTTTAGGCAACTGTCATTTCTGTCTGTTTAATTTACATGGGAGCTAGAATCTGAACTCAGGTCCTTTTGCTTTGTGAGGCAAAGTCTTAACCAGTAAGCCTTCTCTCAAACCCATGCCTCAATCCCTTAGGAAATAATTTGACAATTTCTGAAAATTCTGTTATGTCTTTACATGCTTCACCAACCTTAATGCTAATAGTGTGACTCCTCGAAGCAAAGAAAGTATTTACCCACTATGACATGTGCATGACATTTAATATCAATTTTATCCATATCTGCCTAAAATTGGAAGCTATCAATTGTTCATCATCAGCTACTGAACAGATTAACATTAGTATGTCCATGTCATTTGATTAAAGGAAAGCAATTACCAAAGATCAAAAACAGCTTTCTGAGAGAAATTAAAGAGGCACAAAGGTTGCCTGAGACACTATTTCTTCTATATGATATAGTATAAACCTGATTATCAGGCAATAAGGTATAAGAGTCAGAGAATGGGTTATAATGGTAGAAATGAATATTTGGAGGAAATGGAAATGACCAACATGTGTTGGTTATGTGGATGTTATTTCTTTATTTATGTGGTTATATGTTTTTATCTGTTCTTTTTTATTATATTTATTTATTTTTCCCCAATTATACAAGCTTAATAGGTACCCCGTTCCTGTCTCTCCCTCTACCCCTCCCCAGTCCCCCTTGCACCCTTCCCCCTTTTCCCCTTCCTTTTACCCCCCTTTTCTCCCAATGTCTCCCCCCTATTCCCTGGAGCATCCTTCTGTGTGAATGCCAAACTTCAGTTATACATCTACATTCCTGAACTTTTCTACATAAACCTGTATGAACAAAATCTCTTGTGAATTCTTCATGTGTTGAAGGAAATAATTTTTCATAGGTGATAGAACTCAGCACCTAAATGATTTCTCACAGAGATGCTCCTGCTATTGCACAGATTTCTTTATCTTTAATAAGAGAGGGTGTAGGTGTTTCTAATTAGAAAATAAGACCCTTTTGGCACTTTAATATCTTATGATAAATCACTATTCAATAATTTTTATCTATAAATCAAGTTTAGTGTTTTCTTTATCTTTCTTCTCATTATCCTGGTCTAGGCTGTCTTATAGTTTAAGTTGGAAGAATATGTTTGTCTTTTAATTGCTTTCCCAATCCTTAGGCTCTCGCAGTTGTAGTCTATGTGGTTCATGTACCATAGAACCTGATTTACCTTAAAATTCAGGTTTCATCATATTTCCTGACCTGTGAGGACTTCTTCCTTTGTTTTTTTTTCTTTTTTTGTGTGTGTGTCTACCTAATTCTTTCATTAATTTATTATTTTAAATATTTTACTTATTTTACTTATTTTTTACTTTGGCATATTTGTTTTTTTTAATTTTTTATTATTTATTCAATTGTGTGCGTGTATGTGTGCGCATGTGTGTATGTGTGTATGTGTGTGTAGAACCACGGATGAATTCGGGAACCACCATGGACGCCTCCACCTCCTCCTTCTTTATTCTGTCCCCGGGATTCACAGGCTCCGCCCTACCAGCACCAGAAACGCAGGCCGTCCCCGCTTCCGCTCGGTGTCTATATGTGGGGTCTAGGATCCGAACTCAGGACCTTCTGCCTGCAAGGCAGAGGCTTAGCCCCTGAGCCACCTCTCCAGCCCCTACTTTTGCATATTTCTATGTATTAGAGGGCACTGTGTGAGCCTATGAAAACCCAAGAGTAATTTCAAGAATCACCCTGGATTGCGTCTACCTCCTTTTTGCTTTGCTCTGGAGTTTCCCAGTCTCCTCCTTCCAGGATAGAGGTACAGGCCACTACCTCCTGACATTTTTACATGTGATCTGGTTTCTGAACTCAGGACCTTCTTGAGAGGCAGAGGTTTAACCACTGAGCCATCTCTCTGGCCCACTTCCTCTGTTTTTAAGACATTTTGAGAATATGTCTCCATTCTCCACATGGAAACATACTACAGAAATATAAAACCATTTTGTTTAGTGTAGTAATTATATTGTGTTCCTTAATATAAGTTGAAATTTATTTTCATCCACTGAAATACTTTTTTTCGTTATGAAGGTTTTCATATTATGGAGGATTCAAACTTGTTTTAACAGGAATATATATTTGAGGAAAATGTTTTGGTTAGTTTGGATTTCTAAGAGAATAAAAATGATTCAATAAAGGATTTCTTTTCAGAGTTGTGAGAAGTTATAGAATAAGCATGTCTTTGAAAATGCTTAAATGATATTATAAATTAAGCTATTTAATAATATTCCAAAGATACTCCTCACAAAACTAGAAAAAAATCCTAAAATTCATATGGAAATGCAAATTGCCATTCAGAGCCAAAGCATTCTTAAGCATAAAGAATATAGGCAGAGTTATCTCATTATTCAACTTTAAGCTGTATTACAGTGACAAGACAGCATGGTACATTGGAAAAGCAGATGTGTAGACCAACAGAAGGTAATAGAGTGCATAAATATTCACCTACACAGCTATGGCTAACTAATCAGTTCTCCCTCCTTCCCTCCCTCCCCCCTCTCTCCTTCCTTCCTTCCTTCCTTCCTTCCTTCCTTCCTTCCTTCCTTCCTTCCTTCCTTCCTTCCCTCCCTCCCCCCTCTCTCCTTCCTTCCTTCCTTCCTTCCTTCCTTCCTTCCTTCCTTCCTTCCTTCCTTCCTTCCTTCCTTCCTTCCTTCTTCCTTCCTTCCTTCCTCTCTTTCTTTTGTGTATATGCATATTTTTACATGTGCATGTGGTGCTCACATATGCATATGTGACTATATGTATATAGGTGAGCACACATGGGTGGGTGTATGTACATGAGTGTACCTGACTGTGTGTGCCTGAGGAAGCCCAAGTGTGGTATCAGGAATCATCCTTGATCACTTTCCCACTTTATTGCTATGAGACTGGTCTCTGAGTAAAACCAGAACATGCCATTAAAGCAAGTGCGAGTAACCAGCTTGCTCTGGGATTCCCAGAGCTACACTTTCTGGGGATAGGATTACATGCGTGCAGACACACCCATGCAACATTTTTAAGTGAAATCTGAGGCTCTGAACTCCGGTCCCTTTGCTTGTGAGCAAGGGATAGAACCACTGAGCCATCTGCCCAGTGGACACCTAACTTTTGAAAGAGGTGTCAAAAGCACTCTGGAAAGAAAAAGACATCCTATCAATGCTTATACTTCTGGAGGAAAAACATTCTGGATTAGGTCCGCATGAACTTTCCTTAAAGAACTGCAATAGAGTTGGGGGAAATGGCTCAGTGGTTGACGACTAAATATACCAGGCAGATATGACCAAAGTCTATAATTCCTTCCCTGGAAGACAGAGTCTCAGAAACCCCACTGCAAACCAATAAGGAGGAAGAACAATTCAGGATGATTCCTGATGTCACTCTTGCGTCTCTACAGGCACATACACTCAAGTGCCCTCTTGCATACACACACACACACACACACACACACACACACTAAAAAAGAACTCTTAATAGTATAGCCAGTAGTTCCATGCATTTATAAATATGATTGCATGAGCTTAAATTTCTGCTGGACCACCAAAAACAAACAAACAAACAAAACCCCCCACAAACTAATAGCAGCGTGAATAGATGACCTATACAATGGACATTAACAGCTATGCATTAGAGAAGAAGTTAATTACAAGGATTTGTAAAGAACTGCCAAAATCGAATACTTAATACCTCAAACTGTCAATCAATAAATGGATCAATGATTTGAGCAAATTGTTTCCAAAGAAGAAATACAATTGGAAATTGAATATTTTTTAAAGATAGTACACATCTATAGCTATCAGAGAAAAGAAAATTAAAAGGTCTTTAGGGTTACTACTTGCTACTGTCAGAATGGCTACCATCAGGAAAACAAATGACAACAAGTGTTGGTAAGAATGTAAGGAAATAAGGAATCATGGCCTCTTTTGGTGTACTGTAAGCTATGCAGTTACTGTACAAATCTCTGTGGAAGCTCTAAATCAGTTAAACAGATGTGATTAAAAATATACCACTCCAGAGCATAAGCCCAAATGAGTCTGTGTCCTAGTAAAGGCTACATACCTGCTCATTGCAGTTCTGTTCCCAATAACAAGGAAATGGAATCAGCTTACAAGTCCATCAACTGATGATAGACTCTGTAAACATGGTGTACATCCACAATGGAATTTTATTCAGGCACATGGAAAAATGAAACCGTAGTATCTGCAGGTAACTGATAGGAATTTGAATTATTTTGTTAAGTGAGGAAACCCAGACTTAGAAAGACAAGTACCTCTTGTTTCCGTATATGGCTCCTGGCTTCAATTTTCATATATGTATATTTGCGTGGGAGTAAATGTGGTTGGGGGGTCTAAAAAGCTAGAAAGCAGGCAAGGGGTGATGAATGAGAGCTTTAAAGAAGATGGGCTGGAGGGATACAGAGTATTGTGCAAACTCCTTCCAGAAACTGTTAAACAAATGAACAGCTACTCTGTTAGAGGACTGAATAATAATTGGCAAGAAATTTCCCATCTTAAATGTAACATGACTTTATAAACAGCAGGAGTATAATTCTCATAAAGTTCAGAGCTCCTGGAGCTGGGTCAGGCCCCACCTCACCCACTTCGAGGCCCTACGCCCCAGGAAAGTGACACCCCACCATATAAGAGGCGTGTGGAACTGGGGGACAGCCATGCCACACAGCTAGTGTAGCCCATCCAAATCCAGAGAAGCTTTCCCAATAACACCAAAGTCAAACAACCTCATCTGACTCTGGAGATCAAAATCAACTATCAAATAAAGCAAAGACTTTTACTTTGTAAAACCACAAAATACACTAAGTACCAGGAAAACATGTCTCCTAAAGAAAGAAAGGAACAGACAAACAAAAAACCCACCAATACCCATACTGTAGATTCCAATCAGAATAACCTCATGGATACCAGTCAGGAAAATAATTCAGAGGATAATGTCTTCCAAAGACATGTTACTGACTTGATCAACAAGCTTCCTGAAGAACTACAAAGGAGTGTGAGGAACAACAAAACCAACGTGAAGAACTCAGAGTGGAAATGAGGATGCATGAGACCTTACATGAATGGGAAAATAATAAAAATTATCTGAGAAGAGAAAGGAAATAGAGGAAACAAAAACATGTTTAAAACAGTGAGGAAACATCAAGCTGAAAGTCAGCTGGAATTCAAAGCAAAACTAATTGAAATCTAAATCAAGCAGAAAATAGAATATCAGACCTAGAAGATAAGCTGACAGAATAGAATCATTTAATTAAAAAAGCTGAAAATTCTAAAAAAAAAAAAAAAGAATGGTATATTTGAGAACTATGGGATACCATGAAAAAGCTCAACCTATGCATTCGTGCAGATATAACAAAAATAGGAGCACAAAAAAAAATAGTAACAACATCTCAAATACAAGGCAAAGAGATGGTTCCGAGAGCTGCAACGGAGAAACACCAGGTCACATTTAAAGGCGGGCCTATTGGAATCATAACTGACTTCTCAATGGAAACAGTAAAAGCCAGAACGGCTTGGAAAGGCATTCTTCAATTCATGAAAGATCACAAAAGTTAACCCAGGCTGCTATATTCAGTCACAGGTGAAGGTGAAAGAAAAATGTTTCCCAAAAAAATCAAGTTCTTTTATCTACCAAACCAGGTCTTCAGAAAAAAATTAGAAAAAATTCTCAAGACATGAAATTGATCAACACGTTCAAGAGAATAAAAGGGGAAAATAATGCTGATACAACTACCAGGAAGAGACCTGTCAATACAAAAACAAAAATCCCAATAAACTCAAAAAATGACAGTAATCAATTTCTCAATTGTAATTTTTAACGTCAATGGGGTCATCTCCCCAATCAAGAGACATTGACTAACAATGTAGATTAAAAGCCATAACACCTCAATATGATGCTTCCAAGAAACACACCACACTTTGAAAGATAGGCCCAATCACATAGTGAAAGGATGGTCAAAGATACTTCACGCAAATGCAACAAGAAACAATAGGAGTAGCCATCTTAATATCTGACAAAAAGACTTCAATCCAAAACAAATCATAAGAGATACAGAGGGATACTACACTCCTCAAAGAAACAATGCATCAAGATGAACTCACAATTCTAAACACTGATGTTCCAAATATAGACTTACCCACACATATTAAACAAACACTCCAATATGTAAGACACCAAATCAACCCAAGCAATAATTTTAGGAAATTTCAACACTTTATTCTCACTGATAGACAGGTCAATATACCAAAAACTGAACTAACTCACTAGAACTGAATGAAACCATAAATCAAATGGACCTGACAGACATCTACTAAACATACTTTTTACAGCAAAGAATATGCATTCTTTTTAGCAGCTCATGGAACTTTCTTCAAAACAGACCACATTCTAGTCCGCAAAATAATCCTCCACAAATACAAGAAAATAGAAATTCCATCTTTGCTCTATCTGACCACCAGGGTATAAAGATGTACATGCATAACAGGGCAAACTACAGAAAGTACACAAACTCTTGGAAACTGAACAATATGCTACTGAATGAGAAATGGGTCTGGACAGAAGTAAAAATGGAAATTCAAAGATTCTTAGAACTGAATGAAAATAGAAGCACATCATATCAAAACTTCTAGGATATGATGAAAGTGGTCTTATGAGGAAATTCATAATATTCAATGCCTACATTAAAAAATGGAGACATCACCAGTGAACAGCCTGACAATGCAGCTTAAAGCTTTAGAGAAATAAAAACAAATCACTCACCAAAGAAGGAGACACGTGCGAGATTAACAGGATCAGAGGGGAAATCACTGAAATCAAGACAAAGAAAACAACACAAAGAAGCAGTCAAACGAAAAGCTGGTTCTTTGAAAAACTTAATAAACATGTGGCGGCTGGAATTCTGAAACAGGGTGTTGCAAGCGCCAGAGAGTTAGAGAACATCACAGTTTCAGTTGCTTGCTTCTTCTATACTCACCTGGCTGAACAGAGGTCTGTAGAAATGTCATCAGTTTCTCTCTCTTTTCTTACTAAATTTGTTCTTTAACAATTTCAAGTAGCTACACAATGCACCGAGGCCACCATTACCTCCCATTCTTTTCCTTACAACTCTATGTGTTCTCTTCCAAATAACTGTCGTGTGTGTCTATTTTTGTTTGTATTTGCTTTGTTGTGGCCTGCTGAACTCAACCCAGGACCTCCATGTTACTGTTGTCTATTGGAGCTGAGGCAATGTCTGGCATTTTCCTGGAATCTATCGGTAGGTACTGATTCAATAGGAAGAATGGGTCCTTGAGTCCCCTCCCCCCACCTCCCTTCTGTGACTGCTTGTTGACAGGGACAGTGCAGGGAATCATGTCTGAAGTAATTATGGCTGTGCTGGTTGTGCTATGACTGGAGACGGAAGTATCACCGCCCCTTCCCATGAGCGGACGCTAACACATTTATTAGGAGTCGACTCTTACTTCCTGAGTCCCTCCTCATTCTTGGAGATTAGGATTTCAACATGAGATGCAAACATTTAGCCCTCCACAGTGGGATTTATAGAGCTCTTAACCTTAGCAATATTTGGGAACTATCCATACTTGTATCACTTGCCCTCCTAGGGAATGCGTTCCTAGAACGAAGGCTTTATGAAAAGTTAGTTAGGGATACCTCAGCAGTCCACATTTCCTTTCTTTGCTAACAGTTTATTCACTTATTTATTTATTTGTTTGTTTGTTTATTTATTTGTCATGTATGTGAGTGTGTGTGTGTGTGTGTGTGTGTGTGTGTGTGTGTGTGTGTATCAGAAGGCACTGTGTGTCCCTGTGGAGGACCAAGGGTGACTTCAAGAATCATCCTGGATTTCTTCTACCTCCTTCTTTCTTCTCTCTGGGATTTACCAGGCTCCACCCTCCATGGCAGGAAGGGTAGGCCACTGTCATTTTTTTACGTGGGATCTGGGATCTGAACTCAGGCTCTTCTGCTTGTCTCTTGTTCACATCTGGATGCCATTTATTAGAATATGTCCTTTTTCTGTAGTTTCTTATTCAAAACTTACACTGAATGTGCAATGCACACAGGATGGAGAAGGCAGCAGAGATTTAGGTCTCCAGCTCTCTCGTTGATCAATATGTTCTCATAGGCTGTCATTGGTCTTCCATTTACCTGGGATGCTGTACCTTCTCCGTGGGTTGTAGCATCTGTCACATTTATGCATTAACACAGCGGGGTCACAATCACACGTTCCAATTGCAACAGGCAGTTATAATTTGATGGCTTCAACATGTATCATGGTCTCTTGTCTCTTAGTTATGAAAAAATATTGGCCTAAAAGATGGATGTCATGCTAAACATTTGTTATCGTTTGGGGAGAAAAGATAATATGACAAATCTTACTATTTTTCTTCTCTTATAGAAAATCTTGTAACTGGTTGAGATTTATCCTTACTGTTAGTGAATGTTAATGCCAATATAGATGAGTCTTTAATTTAGCTGGTTTCAATAACATTAATAGATAGGTTGTTTCTATGTGCTTCTCTTGTAAACAGAAAAGCAAGGAGGGCTTGAGATTTCCTGATTCCCTGATGATAATCCTATCAGTGAGCAGCCTAGAGATGTTCCTCAGGCTTGGAGATCTGGTGTTTACACTAACAATTGAAACAATCCAGTTCCACAGAGGATTGAGGTCTAAACAGTTTGTGGAAGTTGCCAGTTTATATCTCATGTTTAACTATCCTTTCTTCTTTATCCATACATGACCCAACATCCTCCAATCCAACTGAAATTTACAATCATAAAAGCATGAGCCCAATGTTTCTGCTGCAGCAACGGGGTGCCTTTGGTCTTTAATTGCTAACTGTTTAGGCTTTGCATGGATAGTGCTGTAATCTTATCAGAAGTTAGTCATGATTGTCATGCATCAAGTTTATAAGTTACAAATAAAAACATAAATTTAAGACAGAAACAGGACGCTGAACACTCAGATTATTTCCATTTGCACATCAGCTGAGATTTCCTGAATGTGAGGGCCCATCATGCATGTTTGAGACACCACCTCGGATTTTCTGAAGAACTAGTCAAAGTGACCACTTCAGAAACTATCAGATTGAAACAAGAAAAAAAATAGATTTACAAAATGAAACAATTTTTGAAGTGCCTCCATGTGCATTGAGAACTATTATTTCTATAAGATTCAATCCCATGAAATTCCCTACCCACTTAGACATACTGAAATTTAAAAGGTGTCTTGTAGGAAAGTATTCACTATAAATTTAACTACTTTCCTAGCACTTGTCTTTTTAAAAATTTTTTATTATTATTTATTCAATTGTGTGTGTATGCGTGTGTATGCATGTATGTATGTGTGTGTGTGTAGAACCACGGATGAATTTGGGAACCACCATGGACCACCTCCACCTCCTCCTTGTTTACTCTGCCCAGGGATTCATAGGCTCCGCCCTACCAGGACCGGAAACGCAGGCTGCCCCTGCCTCTGCCTAGCGTCTATACGTGGGGTCTAGGATCCGAACTCAGGACCTTCTGCCTGCAAGGCAGAGGTTTAAACCCTGAGCCACCTCTCCAGCCCCCCTAGCACTTATCTTAAAGACTCTCCTTTCACTTTTGCTGATTAATTTGCACTCAGATATGTAAAGAATGATCTTTATAATCTACAGTTGTATGTCTGTGTGTTTGTTTGCATGTGTGTATGGGTTGTAGGTTTGTGTGTGTGTGTGTGTGTGTGTGTGTGTGTGTGTGTGTGTGTGTGTGTGTATACTGTTCTGCTTGAGAAGTTGAGAAAAGACTTGCATTCTGATAATTGCTGAGAAAGGGAAGTTACAGGGCGGGTACCAAGTTAGTATAAACTAGGAGGAAGCACAGATCTGTAAGAAAGTCTTTGCAATGTGAACAGTTTTTGAGCAAGAAGGTACATAATTGAATGCTATATTTTAAGTTTTGTTAGGCTTGTCTTTGACATCCTGCTGTGACTTATTGATTCTTCAATAAAAGCCTATTATTCAAAATTTCTTGCTGGGAGCAGTGTTTGCCAGGAGCTAAGATTAAAAATGCTGTGTATCACTCAGTCAACACAAGGTTAAAGGAAGATATAGTTGCTGGAGGAAAGTAATGGGTTGTTAAAAAAATTAGGAAATGGAGCTGAGTAGTTTAACTGTAGATAATTAAGAGGAACTTGAAGTCCTAACTATTTGTAGTTCTGAGTCATTTTCTTATATCTAACTTTGGGAACAGGGATACAAGACAATGAGAAAACCACTGGCCTGAAATAGAAAAAAAATATGACAAAAAGAAACATACAGGCAGAAGGGTGGGAGAGAATGGGAGGAAATAGTGAAGGAAAGGGAGGGAATGGGAGAGAGAGGGGAGGGAGGAAAGCTGGGATGAATACTCAATATGCTTATAAAAGTAGAAAAAAATTAAAATTTATTTAAAAATCACAAAGTTGAGTATCCCTTCTCCAAGTGAGTGAAGAAGCATTATGCACTGACATCCTTAGGAAAGCAGTGAAAACTCCATCACACTCCTGTGGACAACAATTACACAGCTGTCTCTAAACTGAAATAACTACAAGGTAGCTCAGGAGTCAAATTAAGAATCTGCATGGACACACTGGAATTAATAAAAGAAATGAAGAAAAAAGAAAAGAACAGAAAAGACAAGAAAAGAGAGAATAGCTTTACTCCGTGTGCATACTTCCTCCCTCTGCCCTGGGTAATGCCGAAGGAGATCTTCTTGGCCTACAAGTCCTCCCAGCGGAGAAATTAAGCAGGTCCCAGCCAGCTTTTGCAGGTTCTCAGAGCCCTTCTGAAGTACCCTCTTTATTTTCACTACACCCAAATTTTAAGGGAACACTGAGAAGTAGGGAGGCGGATACGTAGCAGTAGGAAGAAGTGCAGGAGTCACTTCCTCAGTCACATCAGAGATGACCCCAAGGTCTTTAGAGCCAGGCTCTACAGACGACCACCACAGCTCCTCCTGCAGAGGATCTCAGCGGCCTTCAGAGCCTCTGTGCGTCCTCACAAGTTTTGCCAGCACAGGTTCTATAGCAAGTGATGATTTGAAGCTGAGTCTTTTCCAAAGACTATTTACCAAAGGCCAGTCGAATTTACTATTAGAGGATAGTGCAGCCTTGAGGAAATAAGGTCTGTTGACAAGTAATCCACTTGGAGCAGTATTTGAGAGCTATATTACATTCCTGGGTCCCCCTTCCATGATTCTCCTCTCTCCTTTACTGCCTCTAGTTGTGTAAGTTTGGCTTACTACATATCTCCCAACCCCCCACGATATTCTGTATCCACTACAGGTCCAGAAACCAAAGCATCAAGTGATGTAGAGTGAAATAGCTCAGAGGGAGAGTTGAAGTAAATTGTTTCTTCCTTAGGTTGACTTTAATCAGTAGTTTTGTGCAGCAATGGAAGGGTGAGTTACCTAATCGGCATCAAATCACCAGAGCTGCTGCCAACACATGAAGTACAGCAGCATCCTGGCTGCTGGATAGTGATTCTCTGGTTTTGTGGCGTGTCTGCCCATGTTTACACGCCACACACCAACATGTGCAGCACCATCTCCAGCATCACCATCACTCTGCCTGTGTGGCAGCCCTGGATCCTGTCGGCCACAGCATCTTCCTGTGGGAAAATGGAGATGCGGATGGCACACAAGACCTGAGCATTCTCACCAGTGCCATAGACACCACCAGAACCTTGGCTGCTGAGGTCGCCCATGGTCTTCACGGATTGTGACCTTGGCTGAATGCAGCACACCTACCTGACATGCTTATCTTTCCCCACTGAAGCATGTCCATCAAGCTTCAGTTCATGTATGCAGGCATCAATTCAAGAAACATGACGAATTAAGGGAGACTGACACCACAGAAAGAAAGCAACAATTTTTATCGAGTATTTTTATTATGAAATTTTTATAGACAAACAAGATGTTTATCTACCTTTTGTTCCCCTTCCTCTTCCAATCCAATCCCATCCCATCCCTCCCATCCGTCTGTTCCTTTGCATGTGTAGACCACGCAGGGCTCTCTTCTGGGCACCTGGGCTCTGTGGTAGTGTGAGTGGCTCTTCAGTGAGAAAACCAACCGATGGGTCAACTTTCCACTCTTGTCCAACACCTGCTCCAAAGAGTCTGAGTACTTGTTCAGAAAACAACACCTTTGCAGTAGCTCTCTCCAAAGAAATGGAGATTCACGGTCAGGCGTGGTATCCATTTGCAACCACAGCACTCCCGAGACCAAAGCGGGAGAATCGTGAGTGATAAACCACTCTGGATGCATTAAATAAATGCAGAAGTGATTTAAAAAATAGGACTTTATTTTGACTAAGAGCATCAGAGGATTCAATCTGTCTTGCAGTGGGAGGTATGGTAGAGTACAGCAATTCACATTATGCATCGAGGAAGGAGAAAGAGAGCACAAAAGGGCACTATCAGAGATGAGAGCCCCAGAATGACCAGCTTCTTCCAGTTAAGCCCTATTTCCAAATGTGTCCCGAACCTCCTAACGTAGAATCCGTCTGTGGCAATGAAGCATTCAAAGCATGAGCCTTTTGGGGGGATATTTCACATGTCAGCCATAATATTTCACCCATGGTCCCCAAAGACTTATGGACATTTTATAATTCAGGGTGAACACAGTACACTTTGTAAATCACAAGTTATACATTGTTTTTAAAATTCTCCATTCCTAAAGAGAAGAGTGGAGCTCCAGAAAGAACGGATGATATCAAAGAACACTGAAGCTCAGCAGGGCAAATGTTACTTCCGGCAGTTCCACATCTAGAATCAGGAAAGAAAGCGTCGCTAATGCGACTCCAGATATGCTGGGCAGACCTGCCCCCTAAAGCTGAACTATTCGCAGCCCGTGGAGATTTGCCCCTTATAGCCCACCTAACCTCTTGGGGCTGGCTCTGTTCATTGCCTGGTTTCCCTAGGTAAGATTTTCTGCATTTCTGCTTGCTCTATAGACAGCACCCTCACACCTCCTGCCCTCCAGAGATCTGGTCTCCACATTTGACAAAGTGAAAATTTGTTCCAAATTTCTATCCTGAACTCTGTCACCCTAACCTCCCATGCAAGGAGCCACAGAGAGTATGTTTGCTCTGCAGTAAACCTCCACTGCTCTCTGAAGCCCTAATATCCCACCATCTCCGCATCTTGACGTTCCTATCAATCACATGCTCAGCCCCCCAGGTCAGAAGTTTCACACCCATGCCCTCTAGCACTCACACCCCTGTTTCTCAGACTTCTTATGGACTGACTGCTCATTTTCCAAGACTGAAGTCACCCCTTCGCTGTTTCCGCCTCCCCCGCACCCTAACACCACTGTCTCCTAACCCACCCAAAGTACCTGTCTGTTCCCCAAGCTAAGAGGTCACACAACCATACATATCTGCACGCTAACTCACTGCTTAATGACCCACGTAGAGTGACCCATCCATTCCCATAGGTGAAAGGTCACACCCTCCCAATTCTGTGACCTACCTCAGGTAAAATTTTCCCTAGCTGATCACCTCAACTTCCCCACTCAAATATCAGTATCAAGGGACCCCAATACTGAACATTACGACCAGCTGATCCCAAATCAGCCAAGGCAGGAGTAACGGTAGAGATCCAAACACATATTCAACAGAGGTGGGTGAGAAACTCATACTGAAAAACACAACCAATGACTGACTATAGATTCAGACTGACTATAGACTGATTATAGATGTGTACAACACAACACATAAAAATATCAAGACTGTGTGTCTCTCAAAACATACCACCCCCATAATAGTGGTATGCAATTAGGATCACTTAGAGGAAACTCAAGACAAATAATGCAATAGGAACATTTAAATATGTCCAAAGGTTTTGAAGAGGACACAAACTCCTGAATGACTTCAAAGAGAACAGATATAAACTACTGAATGAAGTCCAAGAAATATGATATTGAACTATTTTTATACAGAGAGAAAGGCATTGTATAATGATAAAAAGATCAATTCAACAAATAGATACAACAATTACCAATACATGAACACCAAGCATCAGAACACTGGACTATATAAACCAAACATTAACAAATTTGCAGGCAGAAAATGACAGTGATACAATAAGATAAGTGGCCCAAATTTTCCACTTACATTAGTGGTCTCAGTTTCCAAGCAAAAAATCAATAAAGAAACAGCTAACTTGAGCAACACAAAAATAAATGGACTCAACAGACACATAGAGAACCTTTCATTTAACTGTAGAAGAACATGTATTCTCAAATGTACACACAACACTTTCAGATATACACAGAACACTCTTAAATGTGCACAGAACATTAATATACAGAGAACACTCAAACGTACAAACAATATTTTTCATCGAATGTACTCAGAGTATTCTCCAATGTACCCAGAGCATTCTCCAAGGTGCACAGAACATTCTCCCATCTACACAGAGAATTCTCTAGCACACATCATGGGTTTGGCACAATAAAGGGCTTTTCCTGTTATTAACACATTTTCATCTCACTTTCTCCTCTGTTTAAAAACTTTTTCTTATTGTTGCAGAGGATCACAATTATTTCCAATATCTTTTATGGACACAGCAGGATAAATCTAGAAATCAAGGATAGACAGAAAATGGAAAAATGTTGAATACATAGATACTAAACACAATTTTCAATAGTCATTGGATCCAAGACAAAGTCAAAGAGAATTTTAGCCAGTTGCAGTTTCACTTTTGTTGCTGGTATAAAGACATGACCGAGATAACTTACGGGGGCAAAGGGTTCATTCTTACAATTCTTGGTAAAAGTTCATCATCATAGCAGGAGAATTCATGCCAGAATCAGAAGCTGAAGTTCAGTAGGTAAAGAACTTTTTGCATAGGTAAGTGGGTCTGGGTTTGAATCCCCAAAATTCATGTTGAGGTGCGTGCAGTAGTGTATGACTATAATTCCAACACTCCTCAGGTAAGATGAGAGGGAGGCAGGAGAATCCCCAGGAGGTCAGGTGCACTAAGCCTGGAATTCCCAGTGGAGAGCAAAGACTGACATCATGGGCTCCTCTGACTTCTGCACATGCACATGGTGGTATCCATGTGCCATGGCAGGCATGTGGCTGAACCGCTGGACATGAATGTGTATACACACAACACGTACATCTCCATACCATACACACACGCATGTGTATGTCAAAGACAAAAACAATTTTAAAACATTAACAGTAAGTAACTTTTACCTCAGTCCAACCTCAAATCTTACATCTTACTTATTAGGTACACCAGTTCCCTCCTCCTCCCCCCCGTACCCTCTGTTCCCCCTCCCCACTCCTCTCCCTCCCCATCCCCCAGTGCCTCCCACCCCAATTCCCAGAGAGTCCTTTCTTGTGCATGAGACCTTGTACTCTCTAAACGACAACTTTCCGTTTATTTTTGCCTCATTCCAGGTCCTGGAAGACACCATTCATTCTGTTGATGTGTGTGAATATCATTACTGTGGGAAATTTCTCTCCAATATATACTATTTTCCATTTTGTGACTGGCTTATTTTTGAAACCCAGCCATGTAGTTACGTATGTCAGAATTCCCTTCCTTTTCACAGCTGGCATAAAATTTCCTTCCAGGTATTATCTCTGTTTTGTCTATCCAATCAGCTTTCATGAAACTGTTGTGATATTGCCCTTATGAACACAGATACTCAGAAAAGAATTAGTGGCTCATACACTAATTCTGTGTTTCATTTGAAACATGTTAAAACAATGTTAAAAAAAGTTACTCTATGTGTTTGAAAAGCATCTTCTTGATTTCAGTAGTAACTATGTCATTTTGGATTCCAATAGTTATTTCCTAAGGTTTTCAGTTTTTCTTTGATCTTGTTGTTTATACCTGTGTGGTTGCATGTTGGTCTGTTATGTGTGTAATATAATAGTAGTCCAAGTGGTTGTGAGCCGTATCTCATTGTAGATTTTGCCTCCATTCCCATGAGGATGATATTCAACATTTTTTCATGTGCTTATTGGCTCTCCATGTTCTTTTCAGAGAAATGTCCACTCTAGTCTTCAGTTTACCTGTTTTCAGCCTGTAAACTCTACTGAGAATAATTTATGCATCAACTTCAATCTATCTAGATTCTTCCTTCTCTTGAACCATATTTTGCATCTTCCCGTAGGTCTGGGAATTTCTTTAAATGGATAAAAGACACTGAGCTTCTCCATACTGAATGCCAGGTATTTTGTCTTTTGTATGTTCCTGAAACTTATTTTAGGAAGGACTTACCACAAAGGAGTTTGATATTTCATGCTCTGTGTTGAACATTTGCTTGATAAGTCTCAAGTCACCCTTGGTGTTTTTTGTTTTGTTTTGTTTTGTTTTCCATATTTTATTTTTTCTTAAACATACAAGCTCAGTAGGTACCCTCTTTCTCCCCTCCCCAGTTGTCCTCCCTTGCACTTTTCCCCTTTTTCCCCTTCTTCCATCCCCCTTTCTCCCTTTCGCTCTCTCACTGCCTCCCTGTTTCTTCCTTCCATCCCCTGGAGCATCCTTTTATGTGCATGCCAAACCTCCCTCTGAGTCTTCCATCCTAGTGAGGGTTCAGGACTCAGTGGCATATCCCGTTAGCCCCCTTTTGGGCTCCTCATTAGCAAAGGAACACTATTATGACTTCCCTTGCCTCTGAGAATCCTACTGCCTGGAGCTTTCGCCCCGTGATACATGCTAGACTCTGGGGGGTCCTTGACATGTCAGCCATTGTGCAGGTCGGGCAAAGTGCAATCCTGACTACTGAAGCCCTGACCTGTGTGGAGTATCTTGCATGTCGTTGCTTTTCCCCATCTCTAGGCTCTTATAATCTTGCTTCCCCCTCTTCCGCAAGTTTCCCTGAGTTTTAGGATGAGGAGAGATTTAGCTGGTCTGACTCCAGGTGAACAATGTAAGGTCTTTGGTGTTCTGAATTATGGCTTGTTGTTTTCAGTTTTGCTTTTTCTGCACTGCCCTTGAGTACATCCCTGATTGGTATAGAATGTTACCTCCTAACCAAAGATAAAAGACTGTTTAAATGAAGATCTTAATATAAGAGGAGACTCAAAGGTAAATGGAAGATTAGGAGTAGGACGCAGCAAGGGGGAGGGTCAGTGTCCCATTTGCTGGGTGGTTACCATCTATCTGCCAGTCCCCATATCCTCTCTAATTGGTGAGAACAAACCTGTTGGTTTGGAACTGAAATGTCTAACAAATATCTTAAAAATGTTCCACATCTCTAGCCATCAGGGAAATGCAAATCAAAAGTACCCTGAGATATTATCTCATCCCAATCAGGATAGCAAAAATCCACAATACAAACAACACCAAATGTGGAGAGAATGTGGAGAGAAGGGTACTCTCACATATATTGCTGGTGGGAATGCAGGCTTATACAATCACTCTGGAGATCAATATGGCTGTTTCTAAAAAAAGTTAAAGATTGAAATGCCATATGACCCTGCTATACTGCCACAGAAATTCACTACAGTTACACAAGCACAATATGTTCAGTGCAGCACTATTCACAATAGCAAAGTTATGGAATCAACCCAAATGCCCAACGGTTGATGAATGGATAATGAAAATGTGGAACATTTATACAATGTACTACTACTCAGCCATCAAAAGAGATGAATTAATGAAATTTGCCAGGAAATGGATGGAATTAGAAAAAATTATATTGAGTGAAGTATTTCAGACACAGAAAGTTAGACACAGTATGTTCTCTCTGGTAAGTGGATCCTAGTTTCAAACCCACTTACTGGCATATTCAAAGGTAAATCTCTGTAATACCTACTGTAATCACAAAGAATTATAAATAGTAGGGAAGGGAAGGAAGGCCTCAAAAAAAAAAAGAGAAAAAATAATCCGCAGTCAAGTATTGCATGTAAATAGTGAGACATCTGGTGCAGCTCACTGTCACTTCCCTTCCTAGTCACCTTGGTGTTTTAATGGATGTTCTTCCAAATGCATTTCTTTTACATTCAGTTATAATGCCTCATGCAGGACGTGTCAACCTAAACGACAAAAGAGGGGGCAGTTCTTTGAAAAATTCAACTTATTTGGGAACAGGAATGAGACTTCCAGAGAGCCTGAAGTAAGGAGAAGTTTTAGAGATAAAATGAAACTACGTAAGACGTTTGGATGTAGTTTTATTCACCTAAGAACTTAATCAGAAGAGTCGGTACTATCTTGTTAATGGAGACAGCCATTCCTAAGTAAGCATGTGTCTGAACTTCTGTAACCTTGGATGACTTCTTTTGCTTTGTTAAAGAAACACGTGAGACATGCAGGCTGAGCCATTAGGTTTGGAGTGCACCTTGGACATGTGCTTCTTTCTCGATGGCTGTAGAGGGTTCTTGTGAGAACTCTTACATCAGACATGCCACTGTGAATCACCACTTGACGATCCTTTGTCCACTTGAGTCTCCACAAAAGAGTGACTGAGCTGTTTCATGATGATTTTCTGGGAATGGGGATTATTCCCAGCCTTTTCTGAATCCTGTGGATTATGGATTCTGTCTTTTGAAGTGCTTCTTTCCTGCCTGTCTTGGTTGTTTTGTTACCTACTTGCACTAAGCAATACACAGCTGTAGTCTCAAAAAAGACAGATGTTGATGTAGTCAAGTCCTGTACAATTCTTTTCTTTTTGATGCTTATTTCTGCAAGTTCTGCCGACATTGTCCTTTATGAACTTCAAACTGCACCTTCTTAGCTTGTTATTGCCCTTGCTTGTGCAAGTCTGAAAACTTCAGATGAGAAACTAGACAATAGTCCACATCATTTTGTTTATTTCTTGTCTTTTAGTAGTCATTGTTTCTTATTGACTTATGTTCAATTCTTAAAAACCTACAATTTTGTTTAGATTTTGTTGTGTTAGTGAAACAGTAATGGATCTTTTCAGTGGGACAGTAATGAAGGTATTTTTGAGAATATTTTTGTATACTGATCCCTGTTCGCTTTTCCCATCAATCAAGACTTATGACAAGATAGAGATGCAAGTGCCTTGTTTGGGAGGAGATTTAAGAGGCAAAGAACAGAGATGGAGTAGAAGAAAATCCCCAGTAGGGAATGCTTGACTGAGCAATTCTTACCTATTTATACTCAATATAACTGTATTCTGAAATTTGTTTCAAACATATTTGTATTACCATGCTTCATTTTCTAATAAAATATCTTGTGGATGTTTTGTTCAAAGGAAAAGATTTAAACCCCACATTCATTATTTGTACATTAATATTCCATTTGTTAAATTTTTACTGTGACGCTCTAAAATTCTGATTTATCATTAAGCTTTTATGTTCAGCTACATATCTCATTCTTTTGGTTAGTTTAATATATTTTAATGATAACATTAAAGGGAATTTTGTAAAATAGTACAATATGTCTTCATATTTTAAAATTATATATAATTTAATATATTTGATTCTTGATTTAATAGGCACAAATTTCCTTTTCTAAAGAGAAATAAAATTCCCATATTCAAAAATAATTATCGAATATCTAACACATTGAATTTGTAAAATACTTATGTATTTTAAATATATTATGAATCTAGAACAATTCCTCAGTTAGATATTCCAAATTTAAATTTCACAGTTGTTTGCTCCTGAAATATGGAAAATATTCTTGACATTAGATAAATTTAAAATGACATGTGGATTTTCCTTCAATATAGAATTAACACTGTGAAATATTTGATTTTAACTCTGTTATTTGTATTTATTTTAAAACGTTTAAGAGTTAAAAAAAAAGAGTTAAAAAAAGACTAACCACTGAGAATTTTAAACTTAGTTTTAGTGCTTATTATCAGCAGTACTTATAATGATTTGGTCTAAATGCTTAGTTGAAGGAGGTTGCATGGAAACCATATATTTGGATAAGTGTAAAACCTTAGAATTACAGATATTATCTGTGATTCCAGTAGCCAAGGTGAGCCTATCTTAGTCTGTAGAAGGTCCCTTGATTCTAGATTGCATTTACATATACCTAAATATCTGTTATATTAAAATCAACTGTGATGATTTTTTCTATAGTGCACATAAATTTTGCATATTTTTCTTTAATATATGCTGCTGTACTATTCATTTATAAGTTCAGAAATATTATCTTTCATTCTCTACTGCCAGATGTTTCAGTGGGAAGCTCAAGGATATTGTTGAACAATACAAACCCTCCTGCTATGTAAAATTTATACTAGTTGAAAGAAAGAAATGTTAAATTACAGGGATTCCAAGGAAGTACAATGTTTAATAGGCATACATGAGTAAGCTATTTGGTATGGTGACAGATGTAAGATTATGCATAACTATTTTCTTGTTGACATGTATTCATGATCAGAAACTGAATGTGATTTGGAGTTAAAAGTAAGAGGAGAAAATTGTATTTTATTATATATAAGTTGGTGCATGGTAAAATATGTATGAGGTGAATGTCTATAGCATTTAGGGATCATAGATTTTATACTTATGGATTTAAATAGACATTAAATGGTGTGCGTTTTGTTTCTTTTTTCTCTTTCTCCTTAGGAATAGATGCCTGGATTTTAATGAGAAGTAAGTTGGAGGTTATGTGGAGCCAGAAATATGGTTTTGCTAAGTAAGAAATAAAAGCAAGAGAGGGAGAAAGAAATACTGGATAGCTCTGATACAAGTATCATAATTGATCATGAATTTAACCTGGCCTAGGGTGAGAAAGGCAGTGTGCGGCGAATAACATCTGGCAAGTGACAGAGTCACCATCTGGAGGGACCATCCACAGCAAGGGCTGGAGGGAAATGGGGCAGGAAGAGGTTAGCGAAAGTATGAAATATGGTTACTGAAATAATGTCTTAAAATGGAGATTATTTTAGTGCTTGGGATTTTGACAATGACGAAATCTAGATTTAAGATCTTAAAAGTGAGTTTCTGAGGTTGATAAAGTTATTATATCATGTAAAGAGAAAGTCACAGAAAGATGAACATGAACTCTCAGAAGGAGAGTCTGAAATTACATTTTGATTCATTTTGTCTCTGGCCTTGCTATCCTGAATGCACCCGATTTTGTCCATATGATTGGTTTTGCAGGAGACTTGATGCTAGAAATCATGGCAAGAAGCATTCAAAATCTATAAGTAGGTGGAAATGAAGGGGAATAACAGGAGAACAGAGGGAATCAACAGGGAGTAGGTTTAGAGCAAAACCAGGTGTTTAAGAAAAAAAGAGCCGATCCACTTAGAACCCAGTGACAAAGTGTGCTAGAAATAACAATAATGTGACACTTTCTCCTAAATGTTGGTCAGAGAGGTCTCAAACATTATAGGCTTTTGTCATTGCTTTTGGCTGCACTCCAAAAAAAATATCAATAAGACTCTATTACTAAAGATGCTACACAGATGGATCACAGAATATGGGCAAAATACATCAACTGGAAATGGTCTGAGAGCTTCCTCCTCACTGAATAGCTTATATAGTACCAAGGAATACTGTAGAAGCTACCGGGGGAGATAAATAATCACAGGCCTCATCAACTCATGAGATCTATAAGTTGCAATAAAAATCGCCATGGCAACAGGTGACCACTAGTGTAATAAGACCATGAGTATCAAGGAGACAAACAACAGCTTTCTGATTGGATTTAAAACCCACTGTAAGAATGAAATACATTCCTGTTGTTGTTAACTAGAACAAGAGCCTAAAAAAGGGAAGGACATAGATCAATAGGGAAGAATGAACCTATAGGCAGGACGACAGAAGTCTTCTTGTACAACAGAGGTGAAGACCCTGACAGGATGGATCCGAGGCCAGCAGAAGAGCAGTGAAGTGGACAGCAGTGGACAATGCAGAGTACCTGAGACCCGGCAATGTTCACCCAGAATCAGATCAACTTAATCTCTCCCCTTCCTAAGGCTTTGGGAACCTCACAAAAGAGAGGGTGGTGAGATTGTAAGAGCCTAAAGGTGGGAAGGTTCACCTTTAGACAAGACGTCCCACTCAAGGCAGGGCTGCTGCATCCAGGAACTCACTGCAGTGAGACTTGTCCTTACCAGACCTGCATATTGGCTGGAATAGCAACATATTCCTATAGACTATCAAGAAACTCAAAGAGAGGTAAGAACATATGGTGGAAAGCTGCATGAGTGAAGACAGGAAGGAGGGTGGGAAGGAGTAGGGTGGATTGATGAAGAGACGGGAAGGTGATGGGAGGGAGGGGAGATGGAGAGCAGCAGAGATAAATACTCAAGATGCTTGTAAAACCTGCTAAAATAAATAAATAAATAAATGATACATAAATATAATTGAGTCCACTATGTGGACAAGCGATGGTGGGGAAGTCAGGCATCTCCTAGAGCAGATTCCAGGAGCAAAAGTGAAGTGCTGTGGTGAACCAGCATGACTCCAAGAAGGTAGCCACGGAGAGGCTGAGCTGGGACGGCTGTTGGCCTGTGACAGCAGATGATGACGGTGGTGACGTTCATTACTATTCAAGCAGACAGGGTCGATCCCACGGATGGTGCGAGCTTCATGCTGGGCTGAGCATTTCTGCGCGCTGCCTGCTCCTGACCCGGACTCTTACTTTTGGCGGGAGGAAGATATGTGCAAACCCCTGTTACCAAGAAAATGTTGGTGCCACTTGACTGCCGATAATGATCGCATTTTGTTTTTTATTTTTAATTCACTTTCCTCAGTGCTTTAAAAAATAGGAAAAAAAGTAGAAAGCGTGTATGACTAATTACACTACTGTAAGATATTTAAAGTTCTATTCAAAGTCTATTGTTTTTACATGTAAAAGAATGTTTTCCAGTTTAGAGCTTGGCAAGGTACCTCAGTGACTAAGAACCTTGCTTGCAAAACCTGACTTCGGTCCTCAAATGGTGGAAGAAGAGAACTAACATCTCTGAGTTGAATTCTGACTTCCACTCTGTCTCATTCTCTCTCTCCATCCCTCTTTCAATTGAATACATAAAAATGGTAAAAATTACCTTCTAGTTTTATGTGATTATCATGTAGAATTATCAGCCTCACAGATATTGTGTACGTTTTTCTCCTCTGCTGAAGTTACTTATGCTATTTTATGTCAAAAATTTGCAGTTTATTGCTTGACTGAATGAAGGGGGGGAGTCTCAGACACTGTTCTGTTCTTTAATTTATTTCTTAAAGATAATTTGTCAAATTTTGGTCCTTTGACCACCCCCCAAGTTCCCATAAATTTCTGGTTGCTTCAAGTTTCATGGCCCCTTTGGATCTTGCCAGGATAAATCAGGATTTTCATTTATTGACTTTTCATGCTCTCAGCTTTGATTTAATTTCTCTTAGGTCTATGAAGTCACGTGCCTCTACTCCCATGTACTTTTAACTTCCGACATTTTATTGTTGTGTTGGTCTCTCTAATTATCTTTGTGGGCTAAGGAGCTTCAAATTACCTTTTTACTGTTAGTCACTAGGGATTGAGAAAAGAACCATGGTAGATGCGTATAGCAATCATGAAACTTTTTACCTAGAAGTATTTTCTGAAGATTAGTCTTGTGAATATTTATGCCACATAATGATATATGTTGCACTCAAAAACATGTATATTTCACCAATAGTCACAATGGCTAGAGTGTTTTTCCCATTTTAATGAATTATATTGATCTAAAATACTCTCAGATATTCAGTGGAGTATCAGCCTTCCTCAAGAGTGTATTCACATAAAGCATTAATTCTTATATTTGAAAACTGACATAAATCTTTTTATAAAGTATGTTACCTATATTTAGTAAGCAAGCAGAAAATACGGAGAGACATTTTTCTGCTTCAGTCATTGGGAATTCGAGCAGCTGAAAATCTCGGACCTACGATGCTCTCATGCATTCCAAATGTACACTCTAAGGATGTGGCCTTGGTAGTAGGACAGAACAAATGCTAGCTTTGTCCACTCTAGTTACAGAAGTTGGACAAAGCAGTAATGAGCCTATCGATTTGCAGTTTAGCTTCAGCTACTGACAGTTTTATCAAAGTTGTTTCCTAAGGCTGTCCTGGTAATACGTGCATGTAACTGCAGCAACTTGGGAGGTCAAGGCATGAGGTTCAAGACTTCAAATCTTGCCTGGCATTTCGGTGAATTTGATAGCAGCCTGAGTAACTTGGTAAGAACATTGGAGAAATCTGCATGCAGAAGTCACAGAAAAGACCTTAGTTAAAATGCAGTGAGTTATAAAACCAAAAGACATGAACGTGTGTGTGTAACAGTGACAGGAATACAAAGAAGAGAAGCGAGTCTGGAGAACTAGAGAAATAAGAATGCATTATATGCAAGAGTAAAATTGTGAAAGAGGAAATTTAATGAATGAAAGAACAAAATAGCATAAAAGAACATAAAGAAAGTCCTAGAGAAATAACCCATTCTTCCCTCAGTTTGTGTTTGTCTGGGCATTTTATCACAGCAACAGAAAAACAGCTACAGCAGGAAGACTGATTGAAGAGCTCATTTAGCATGAATAAGTTTCTGGAATTTGAACTCTAACACCACAAATAAACAATAATAAAAACTCTTCCAAGAAGAATACATGTAAATATTTAGGTTTGTATACAGTCATCAGATCAATTTCTATACTGAGAACTCCTTGGTTAAACTTAAATTGTACACTGAACTTCATTTGAGTCTGTCTTATACAAGGTCCCAATGCTTTGTGTTTCAAGTATTACAGAAGAAACTTAGATATTCTTTCAGTCAATAAAGTTATAAGGTATTTAATTTGGGACCAAATCTCTATGATTTGTGAAATGCAATGGAGTTTGTTTTTTGGATGAAAACATTCCTTTGAATTTTATAATAAAGGAAAGAGAGATCAAATGGATCTTGGTTTTGATGATTTCCTGTGCTTCTCCACTGTAAATTATATTAAGGTGTAAGTGAGACCTGAAGTATCCTTTTTTAAGCCACCAATCATTATTTAATTACATTTCAGCAGAGTACCTGCCTCAAGCTAGCAAAGGCATAAGATAAATGGATCTTATTCAGCTAGGGACATTTAACGGCTTTTTTTAGGAAAGGTCCTGACAGTGTGCTAAAACGTAAAATATCTCAACTGCATTTTAATTAAGATTGCTGATGTTTTCTTGGTCACCACCAGTAGGGAGATTCTTGCCCCTTTTTTGGTCACAGTGAAACAAAAGTGAGAGGAGAACCTCTTATGCTTTGCATTAAGGGGATTTGATGCTTAGAGTCAATTGTCAACTGCACAGGGTCTGTAATCACATAGGAAATAAATCTCCAGGTAATCCCATGAGGGAATGTATGGTCTCTGGTCATGTCTGTGGGGATTATCTGAGGGCCAACTGCTCTCTGGGTGAGACTTCTAGACTGATTACGATGCAGATTTGAGCAGAACACTCACTCGGCATTCTGCCTTCTTAGTGTGGCTCTGTTGTCCTAGCTTCTTCAACACAACCGGCTGTGCCCTGAATTGTCAGGTAAAATAAATTCTTCCCTCAATTTGTGTTTGTCTGGGCATTTTGTCACAGCAACGGAAAAACAGCTACGACAGGAAGACTGATTGAAGAGCTCATGGTCATAGTCGTTTATATTTCAGTTGCATCGATTTCAGAAGGCCAAACCCTTTAGCATGCAGTACTGAATATATATGGCTATGAAGGAAAGTCACAGTTTGAAATGTGCAGATTCAGAAGAGAGTCCTTGAAATGCATGTTCTTGGACAAAGGTGATGTGAAGGATGGATTTTGGCTTTCATCCAGCTAGCTGAAACACAAAAGGGGGCTGAGGAAAATAGGCTGGACAAACCAACAGATACAATGTAAATATGCCAACTATTGCAGGTGTGATTATAGATGGGAATCACAAGAAATGTGATTTATTGAAATTTTGCTTTGAGCGTATGAAAGTGCATTAGCATGTATGTACATATTCACTTGTCCAAGCATAAAGGCAGGTGCTCTATGGAGCTCAGGACGTTGGGTTCTGGAGATGTAAGAAGGGTGTCTTGCTGAAGTCTGACTGTTTAATAGCAGCTGCATGCTGAATTGACACTAGCATGGAAAAATGGCCTAAAGAAGCCCAATATATTTCATCATTCAGTCAGTGTCTGAGATGGCTTTGTAGTTTAATTTCAAATTTCCTAATGCCATAAAATGTTTATTATAGATTACATGCATATTGATGATAACATGACAGCAAATATAATATTATATACAGGAAGACATACTGTATCTGCCTAGGAAGGGATAGAAATGATGTCACAGTGGGATACAAAGTCTAAAGCACTTTATTTTCTATTTCCTTTCATACATTTAAAATTAAATATTCCATTTTGATATGCATACATGAAAGCTTGGCCTGATATCTATACTTGTCAACTTTGTATCTAAATCAGAGCCAAGCAGAATGCATTGTAGAGAGGAAAGGCCATCACTGTGGTGGAAGAGAACTAAGACGGCAGGTTAGGTGAGAATAATCAGACTACAACCTACATCAGAATGAAACTGTTAGAGAACATCTTCAGTTTACTTTTTTAAAGTTAAATTAATTTGTTCTAGGAATGTAACTCAGCAATAGTTGCTTGCCTAGTATGTGCAAGACTTTAATACTGCAAAATAATCAAACACCAGCGTGGAAAATAAAGAGAGAGAGAAAGAGAGAGAGAGAGAGAGAAAGAAAGAGAGAGAGAGAGAGAGAGAAAGAGAGAGAGAGGAAGGAAGAAAACAAAGAAACAGTAAGTCGAAGTTAAGTCACATTTTATATCAGAAGAAGGGGATGGAAAGAATGGTACAAATGAACTATGATATGCTGACCAGAAAACTCTAGTCAATTGCAAACACACTCACACACTTGATACCTGACTATAACACATAGCCTTTCTTCACAATGTTAATATTAAATTTGTAAAAAACCATTAAATTAAGTTGTTGAAAGCTATTAAGATAAACTGATACTCAAGAAGGCAGTATACAATCCAGCTTTTAAATTTATGTAGGTTTTGTGAAGTATCTGAATTCATGCTTGGACTTATAGTAAGCTCCCCTTGAATCCTTGGCCTATTTTCTATGTGAGCCAGCTGCTTCCCCCCCAATCATACAAGCTTAATAGGCACCCTGTTCCATTTCCACCCTCCACCTCTCTCCAGTTCCCCTTGCACCCTCCCCACTTTGTCCCCTTCCTTTTACTCCCCACTCTCAATCTTTTCCTTGTATCTCCCCCTTCCCCCCACCCATTCCCTGAAGCATCCTTTTGTGTGAATGTCAAACTTCCCTCTGAGTTCTCCATTCTAGTGAGGTGTAAGGACTCAGTGGCATTGCCCAGAGCCCTTTCTTGGGCTCCCCTTTGGTATGGGAACACTATTATGACTGTTAATTCCTAGCATCCAACTCTCTTACGCCATTGCTGTAAGAAGATTAGCAAATTGTGGCTTGTGTCTCCCTGAGTGGTCCATGAGTGTACCTAATATACTTAAGTAAATAGTGAGCACCTTGTTAAATTTCTGAATGTGCTCTCTTGCAAGGCCTTTCAACAATCAAGTGAGCCAACATGCTCATTGAGGAATAAAGACAACATGCATTTTTAGGTGCATTTGTGCTATGTATGAATGCTTGGCAAATAGGTAGGGAACATAAACCTGTCAACGTAGGGTACTTTGCTCCTTTCAGTTTAGACTGGCCAATGGATGTGTATGCGAATTTTTAAGACATGTCTACTATTTTAGTTTCATGATTCATACTGACAATAAGTATCTGACCTCAATAACAGAGGGGAGAAAAAGTTTTAGTTTGTCTTACAATTAGAAGTTATGGTCCATCAGTGGCAGGAAAGTCATGCTAGTATTAGGAGCTAGAGGAACTGGTCACGTGGCATCCACAGCAAGAGCATCGTGCAAGGGTCATTTCCTCATGCTTGCCTGCCTGCCTGCCTGCCTGCCAGTGGGCAACGAGCCCTCTCCATCTTACCCGCCTGCCAAGGAAATGGTTCTGAACTTGGTCTTCCCACATCCATATGGAATCAACACAGTCAACAGCTTCGCCCAGAGGCCTGCCCTTAGCTAGATGATACCACATAGGTATGTACCGACTCCTCTTGCAAGTGCCAGGTTCATATTTGAGATAAATCATCACACTTCATATAATAAAATATTTCTGTTCTTGAAATGAAACTAACAAACCAAACCAACCAACCAACCAAATAAAAAAAAAACTCATGATAAACAGTATTATTGCTTGAAATTTAAAGGGGGCTATGTTAAAACTGTATCAAATGAAGGTGACAAAAACCACATGCAGTTTTGTAGCTTGCCTTTTAAATTCATTTGTTGCATTGATTAAGTCTACTAGCATACTACTATGCTTAACAACTAAGAGCACTTACCCAACTAGTTAATAAGTGAATGCTTCAATAACTTTTCAACTTTATCTTCAACAATGCCAGCAGAGAAATTCATCGTGCTCAAGAAAAGGAGTCAGGATGATTTCTGGAGTTTCCTATGGCAGCCTGGGTTCTGAAACAGTACTAAATTCTAAGTTGCAATTCAAAGGGCAATACAAAATACATGCTGCCTTTACTTTGCTTTATTAATTTTATGTCTTTGATCATGAAATGCTTTAAGACTTTTATGGTTGCTCTTCTTTGTCGAGTCAAAATGATATTATGAGAATTTTTTCTGGATCTGACTTTTGTGGAATTATGATCCTATGTGGTAGCTATTAAGGTTCAGTGATTTGACATATGTGTTTTTGTGTGGTTATTCACAACTTAATGCACAGATATTTGTACCTTGGCTAAATTAAGATATTAATAAGTTTCATATGCTTATGCATTTGTAATTTTTACAATAAAACAAGTTAAGTTTGTCTTCATCATTGAAAATAAAGCTTGGAAGGCAACATTGTGAAGGGGGTTAATAAGTTAATGGTAAATTCATATTCTATTTGATATAAAATTGCACTTCTAATTGCTTTCTCAGCAAAGAGGTTATTATTCATTAAGATTCATCAAAGGCATGTTATCTAAAGTTTCTAGACTGACAAGATAATGAATTTCAGCTAATATGGTGACTGGAGATTGATGGGGTTTTTGAATATCTTTTCCCAAAGTCATCCTAAAGAGACTCATTTTTAGATAATAATCAGTCACAGCTGTAGTAGATTTGTACTGAATAACTTGGGCTGCTCTGTGGAGCATTGAACTGATTACAGGTAAATTACCTTTGCTTCATTTGCTTCCTTGACTATCTTGGGGAACTAGTACAAATATTGAATTCTATCTTAAATTAGATAATTCTGTGTTAGTCTAATACTATAAGAAACTTTTTATACTCCTTTTTAAAAGTGTTCCTTAAATTATAGTCAGACATTAGAAGCACAAATGAGAATGAAACAGATGAAGCTGCATATTTCAAATAAGATGATTATATGATCTTCTATGATGAAGCTGCATATTTCAAATAAGATGATTATGTGATCTTCTATGAGGTTACAATTGATCAAAGTTAACATTGCATAATTCTATCTCATGAGTTCTATTACCTGTTTTCCTTAATAAGTGTTATGAAGCATGTTACTTATAATTGAGCTGACCAACTAAGAGCTCATAATATGTGTTGCCTGATAGTAAAATATTTAGGGTTCTTAGCATTATGAAATTCTGTTTTAGAAAGCATCTGCTGAATTTTAACTTCGTTTTCTATATTTCCAATTTAGCAATGAAAAGAATTCTCATCATTGATTTGCCTATGAGTAAATAAGAGTGATCAATTGTAGTACCACATACAATCATAAGTTCCATTTTCTTCTTTGAGGGAGGGGAATGTGCTAGAGAGGGGCACAGGTAGAAGGGGCAGGACGTGGGGTGAGTAGGTAGATGGTGATGAAGACATAAAAACTCATTAGTAATATAAATTAAATATAAATAAAGATAATGTAACCACAAATGACAGCTTAAATGTATGCCCTGTCAATTCCTTTTCTTACTAAAACTTTTCTAGCATATTTCTTTAAAATATATTATAAAATGCCAAAATCAATTTTAAATATTAAAAAAATAGCTATAGTTGTTACTTTAGTTATTGAGTGTTATGGTTTCATTTTGGTGTCAACTTGACAGTTGCAGACTGTTTGGGGCGCAGCTGTGCAGGGTTAATGGTTGGAATGACCCCTGAACAAATCTGCGGGTACTTGATTGATTGCTGTTATTGGCTTGTACTTCCCAGTGGTGGACCAGATAATAGGAAATGCAAGGAGGAAGGACTTGTTTTTCCCTTATCTTGTGTCAACTTGCTGTGGAGTCCACTTTGCAGGTGTCCTGCACTTTTAGAGCATTGTGGCCTTCCTTATTGCTGCTGCTGCTTCCTCTGTCCTTGGCTATTTAGAACTTCGCCTTTAATACCACTTTGTTGCTGTTCCTGCTACCTCTGGAGCTGCTGCTCGCTGTTCATCGCCGACATTGGAACCCAGCGTCTTCGACCCTCCAGGGAAGTAAAGGCTTGAAATCTTCTTAAAATCTTTTGGCTTTGTGGAACATTCTGGTCAAGAGCAAGGTGACTGAAGGCGGCTACTTTGTTTTTTGTTTTTTTTTTCTTTTTCCAACTTTTTTTTTTATTTCCACTCATACAAACTTAACAGGTATACCGGTCCCCCCTCCCTCCAACCCCCATCCCATTGTGCCCCCATCCCCCTTCCCTCCCCATCCCCCAGTGCCTCCCCCTCCCATCTCCGGAGCATCCTTTAATGAGCATGCCAAACTCTCCTCTGGGTCCTCGTCTCCGATGAGGTGCAAGGACCCAGTGGCATTTCTCAGAACCATTTCCTGTGTTCCCTTTAAGCATAGGAACACTACTGTGGCTGTCAATCCCTTGCCTCCAAGGATCCTAGTGCCTTTAGCAAACGCTAGACCTTGTGGGGTCAATAGTGTGTAGGACATTGCGCAGGGCATGCTTCGGCCCTAACTTGTGTGGAGAATCTTGCATATTGTTACTCCTCCCATCCTTGTGCTCTTACAATCTTACCACCCCCTCTTCTGCAAATTTAACTGAACTTCAGGATGGGGAGAGATTAGGCTGGCCTATGTCCAGGTGGTTGGTATAGAGTCTATGATGTTCTAGATTATGGTTCATTGATTTATTTTTTTCAGTTTTGCTGCTCCTGCAATGCCCTTCACTACATCCTGATGGGTATTAGATCACACCCTGGCCAGAGATAAAAACCTGTTAAATTAGAGTCTTGTTATAAGAGTATATTCAAAGGGAGATGTAATAAAATTAGGAAACCGCGGTGGGGGAGGGGTCAATTACCCATTTGCGATATGGTTACTTTCTATCTGGCAGACTATATGCCCTCCCCTTCTGGTAAGATCATACCCCATCAGTTGTAAGTGATCAGGAAGGAAAGTCTGTGAACTTAAACAGATGTCTCATTACTTACTTGCAGTCCTTGATGGTGACCTATTTTCTCTGCTGTGACCTGGTCCCCTCTCTCCTTGTTACTGGTGTGTCCCTCTTTTCCATCCCTCCTGTTCATAATCTTTGCAATTACTGTAGGTATTACAGAGATTTATCTTTGAGTATCTCTAAGTGGGTTTGGTACTAGGAGCCACCTATTAGGGAGTACATACAGCGCTTAATTTTCTGGGTCTGGAATACTTCACTCAATATAGTTGTTTCTAATCCCATCCATTTTCTGACAAATTCCATGAATTCGTCATTTTTGATGGCTGAGTGGTACTCCATTGTATAGATGTACCACTGTTTCCTTATCCAATCGTCAACTGTTGGACATTTGGGCTGATTCCATGACTTTGCTATTGTAAACAGTGCTGCTGTGAACATGGTCGTGCTCATGCTATCGAGGTGAATTTTTGCTGTATGGGGGGTTATTCCCAAAAGTAGAATCTCAGGGTCATATGGCATTTCAACCTTTAATTTCTTTAAGAATCTCGAGACGGCTTGGCAGAGTGGCTGCATGAGCCTGCATTCCCGCCAGCAATGTAGGAGAGTTCCCCTCTCTCTACATTCTCTCCAGCATTTGGTGTTGTTTGTATTGTGGATTTTTGCCATCCTGACCAGGGTGAGATGATATCTCAGGGAAGTTTTGATTTGCATTTTCCTGATGGCTAAGGATGTGGAGCATTTTTTAAGATATTTGTTAGACATTTTAATTTCATCCCTGGTAAAGTTTTTTTTTAAGTTCCAGGGCCCATTTTTTAATTGGGCCATTGGTTTCCTTGGTGTTTAGTTTTCTAAGTTGTTTGTGCACTCTGGATAATAGAGCTCTATCAGATATATGGTTAGTGAAGATTTTGTCCCATTCTGTGGGTTGCCTTTGAGCTCGGGTTACAACCTTTTTATCTGAACAGAAGTTCTTTAATTTCACAAGATCCCAACTGTTGAGAGTTGGTAGCAGTGACTGTGCCATTGGATGTCTGTTTAGGAACTGTTGGCCTAGTCCAATCAGCTCGAGGGAATTCCCTACCCTTTCACCTATGGTTTTTATAGTCTCCGGCCTTATATCAAAGTCCTTGATTCACTGGGAATTAACTCTTGTACATGGTGACAAGTACGGGTCCAGCTTTAATCTTCTGCATGTGGAGATCCAGTTTTGGCAGCACCATTTGTTTAAGATACTGTTCTGTTTCCATTGGATTTTTTGGGCCCCTTTGTCAAAGATCAAATGGCTGTAATTTTGTGGGCTTATATCTGGGTCTTCAACTCTTATCCATTGATCTGTGTGTCTATTTTGGAGCCAGTACCAGGCTGTCTTTATAACTATGGATTTGTAGTATAGATTAAGGTTTGGTATGGTGATACCTCCAGCCGTGTTTTTCTTACTCAGGATTGTCTTTGCTATCCTGGGTCTTTTGTGCCTCCATATGAATTTTGAGATTGTTTGGTCAACTTCTTTAAAGAATTGCTTTGGGATTTTAATTGGTATAGCACTGAATTTGTATATTGCCTTTGGTAGGATGGTCATTTTTACGATGTTGATTCTGCCAATCCAGGAACATGGGAGGTCTTTCCACCTTCTGGTGTCTTCTGCAATTTCTTTCTTTAGGTTTTTAAAGTTTTCATTGTAAAGGTCTTTTACCTCCTTGGTTACGTTTATACCAAAGTATTTCATTTTTTTAGGGGCTATAGTAAATGGGATTGTTTCTCTCAGGGCTTTTTCACTTCTTTCATTCTGGGCATAGAGGAAAGCCACTGATTTTTGTATGTACATTTATTTTGTATCCTGCTACCCTGCTGAACTTCTCAATTAGTTCCAGGAGCTTCTTGGTGGATTTTTTTGCATCCCTCAGGTATAAGATCATGTCATCTGCAAATAGGGATAGCTTGACTTCTTCCTTGACTATTTGCATCCCTTTTATGCCCCTTTCTTGTCTTATGGCTTCAGCTAAGACTTCAAATACAATATTGAATAGAAGTGGTGAGAGTGGACAATCTTGTCTAGTTCCTGATCAAAGTGGGAATGTTTCCAGTTTTTCCCCATTGAGTATAATCCTTGCTGTGGGCTTGTTGTATACAGCTTTTATTATATTGATAAAGGTTCCTTCCATTCCTACTGTCTCTAGTGTTTTGATCATGAAAGGCTGTTGGATCTTGTCAAAAGCTTTTTCTGCATCTATTGAGAGTATCATGTGGTCTTGGGCTTTGGACTGGTTTATATGATGAATTACACTTATTGATTTGCATATGTTGAACCAACCTTGTGTACCAGGGATAAAGCCTACTTGGTCCCCGTGAATGATCTTTTTTATATTTTTTTGAATCCGATTTGCTAAGACTTTATTGAGAATCTTTGCATCTGTGTTCATCAGGGAGATTGACCTATAGTTTTCTTTTTTAAGTGTATCTTTATTAAGTTTTGGGATTAAAACAATATTAGCTTCATAGAAGGAATTTGGTAGTGTTCTTTCCTTTGCTATTTGATGGAACAGTTTAAGGAGTATTGGTGTTATTAACTCCTTAAATGTCTGGTAGAACTCTGTGCTGAACCCATCTGGTCCAGGACATTTTTTGGTGGGAAGATTCGAGATTACTTCCTCAATTTCCTCATATGTTATAGGACTATTTAAATAATTCACAACTTCCTGATTCAATCTAGGTAAGTTGTGTTTACTTAGGAATTCATCCATATCTTTTGTGTTGTCAAATTTCACAGAGTATACGTTTTTGAAATATGATGTTATATTTTTCTGGAGTGATAACTCCATTTTCATTTCTAATTTTGTTAATTTGGGATTTCTCTCTCTTGTTTTTGGTTAATTTAGTTAGGGGTGTATCAATCTTATTGATTTTTTCAAAGAACCAGCTTTTTGACCGGTTGATTTTCTCAATTGTTTTCCATATCTCGATTTCAGATATTTCTCCCCTTATTTTGCGAATCTCCTCTCTTCTACTACTTTTGGGATCCGATTGCTCTAGTTTCTCTAAAGCTTTAAGCTGCATTGTTAAGTTATTTATTTTTGATGTTTCCATTTTTTTGATGTAGGCATTAAGAGCGATGAACTTACCTCTTAAAACAGCTTTCATTATGTCCCAGAGATTTTGGTAAGTTGTATTTTCATTATCGTTCACTTTCAGGAAATCTTGAATTTCCTTTTTAATTTCTTCGTGAATCCAGTTCTCATTCAGTGTCATAGTGTTACGTTTCCAGGAGTTGGTGTATTTTCTCTTGTTTGTTGTGTTGTGGATGTCCAGCTTTAGGCCGTGGTGGTCTGATAGGGCACAGGCTAGAATTTCAACTTTCCTGTATATGTGGAGATTCATTTTGTGGCCCAATATGTGATCTATTTTGGAGAAAGTTCCGTGTGCTCCTGAGAAAAATGTGTATTCTTTGGTGTGTGGGTGAAAAGTTCGATAGAGATCTATAAGGTCCATTTCTTTAAGGGTTTGATTAAGTTCCAAAGTGTCTCTGTTAAGCTTTTGACCTGTTGATCTATTCCATGTTGAGAGGGTGGTGTTGAAATCCCCAAGAATTATCGTTTGGGGGTTGATTTCTCACTTTAGATGCTGTAGGATTTTCTTAATGAATGTGGAGGGGCCCGTATTGGGTGCATATATGTTCAGTATTGTGAAGTTTTCCTGGTGTATTGTACCTGTGACTAAAATGTAGTATCTATCTGTGTCTCTTATGATTTTTTTTTGGTTTGAAGTCCACTTTGTCTGACAGCCTAATGGCTACCCATGCCTGTTTCCTGTGTCCATTAGCTTGCAGAATTTTGGACCAGCCTTTCATTTTTAGGATGTGCCTCTCTTTTGTGGTGAGATGAGTTTCTTGAAGGCAGCAGATTGATGGTTTGTGATTTTTAATCCAAGTTTGTAATCTGTATCTCTTAATTGGTGAGTTAATACCATTGACATTTAATGTTAGAATGAGAAATTATTTTTAATTCTGGACATTTTTTATGTTTAGTAAATTTTGTAAGCTTATTGTTTGACATTTATGTTTTTGTGGTATTTATACTTCCCTTTTGTTCTCCTGGATACACTTGTTTTTTTTCTTCAAGTTTTCATATCATTTTTAGCATTTTTTGAAGGCCTGGTTTGGTAGACATGTATCCTGAAGGCGGCTACTTTGAAGGTCTTTATTTTTTATTGTGAGTTATTTTAATAAATTTATTTATGTATATTACATTCTATAGATTCTGTTTCTTCAGAGAACTCTGACTAATAATTGAGCCAATCAGAATATCTCAATGATCATAGCAGATTGCACATTTAGAAACTATTTTTGGCTGAGATGAATATTCAAAAGATTTTTGCACACCCTTGCTGCCTGCTGTGTAATATAACCTGTGTAATGGTTAAAGTTTAATAAACTGCAAAGATCAAGTGTTAATGAGAATGTAGAGCAATTGGAGTCTTCAAACACAGATGGTGGAGATGTAAGAGAATGCTGTAAGCGACTGGAAAATTTGGGCACTTTTTAAATATATAAATTACTTCATATGGTAGCACTAAGAGGCAACAATTTAACTCCTTGCTTCTTATTCAAGAAATTAAAAAATTTTGGGATGTAGAAAAAAATATATCAAAATTCTCATGCCAGTTTTACCTATAATAACTCAAACTAATGCAACCAAAGTAGCTCTCCTTAACAAAAGATTCATATATCATCTTGGCCATATAGCCGAAATATGCAAGACTGAGCTATGGGTTCTTCAGCTGCAGGTATGAAAACAAAAGTATTACTTTGAATAAAAATCCTTCTCCAAAAGGAAACAAAAGAGGTTGATCATATATTTCCTCTTATATGAACTTAAGGCTACAACAGTGATATATATAATCCTTGTTCCAGGAAGTGCTGAGGCACAGGCTGTATGGGCAACCCAGTGAAAACTCAGTGGCCGTACATGGAAAAAAATATGAAAGTAAAAGGTTATATTTAAATAGTCCAATTAAGCAATAGGAAAGTGTAGAAAAATCAAGATTATTAATTAGCACTGAAGATGTGCAATACATCCAGTCAGAAAGCTTTTGTAATATATGAATAAAAAACATAATTAAAAATGTAAATATGTATACTCTACACAAAGGAACACAGAAAGGGAATGAAAGAAACTGCTCTGAAATGCTCCTAAAAGATGTTGTAGACAATTTTAAAAATTATTTTTCTTTGACACTTTTCTTCATTTTTTTATTATTTTATTTTTCTCATTTTACAAGCATATTGAGTACTTATCACTTCCCTCCATTCCCCCTCCCACTCATCTGTCTTCTCTTCCCTTCTTCAATCCATCCCACTCCATTCCACCCTCCTGTCTGTGTTCTTCTATGGACCCCAGGATTCCCTCTGATTTGTCTAGTCTTTTATTTTTTCTATTTTTACAAGCACACTGAATACTTATCCCTGCTTCCCTCCATTGTCTCTCCCTCCCATCCCTTCATCAATCCCACCCTCCTGCCTGTCTGCTTCTGTGGATCTCAGTGTTGCTTCTGGCTTGTCTACACTTGTGGGGGGTTCAGGCCTCTGTGGCTTACCAAGTTGCCTCTCCCTCTGCCACCCTATTGACACTGGCATTTCCCTTCACATGAGACTTATTTGACACTTTCATTAAAGAGGGCTCTCATGTGTTTTCGAACCACAATACCCAATTCCATATCCTCTTCTGGACTTCATACTTTCTCCTTTCTGGCCAGTATCCCACCTATTTTCATATATTTTTTCATGTGTGACCCACTGGTTTTTTTCTGGTATGCTTGTACTGGTGAGTGCCTGAGTACTTGATGGGATTTGGATGACATATCAGTGGGTAAATCATTGGGCAAAGAAGTTTCTCTTCTCCTGTGTGGCATTAACTTTAAATGATCCCTGGGGCTCTTTCTATTACTCCCTCTTCTTCTTCAAGGTCCACTGAGCCTTGGTGTATTAGTCAGGGTTCTCTGAAGAAACAATCTATAGAATGTAATTATATAAATAAGTTTGTTAAAAAATAACAATAAAAATAGTGTCCTTCAAGGTAGTGGGCCGCAGCAGCCTCTTTCCTGGCTGGAATGTTCCACAAAGCCAAAAGATCCTGAGAAGGTCTCAAGCCTTTGCTCCTCTGGAGGGTTGAAGATGCTGGGTTCCGACATCGGTGAAGAACAGCTGGGCTCTGATGGAGATGAACAGCAAACGTAAGCAAGTCCTAGAGACCAGGCTCCAAAGGCAGCGGGAAAAGCAACGATGTGCTGGAAAAGGTGAAGCTCCAAGTCAGCCAAGGACGGAGGTAGCAACAACAAAGGCCACATATTCTAAAGGTGAACAATGTGCACGCAGAGTGGATTGCACAGCAAGTTGACACTAGATAAGGGAAGAGCAAGACCCTCCTCCTTGCACTTCCTATTATCTGGCCCACCACTGGAAAGTACCACCCACTGTGGGCTGGTTTCTCCACAGCAATCAGTCAAGTACCTGCAGACTTGTTCAGGGGTCATTCCAACCATTAACCTTCCATGGCTGCACCCAAACAGTCTGCAACTGTCAAGTTGACATCAAAATGCAACCTAACACTTGGGCTATGGGGTGATTTCAATGTCCTATTCAGAGTTGACTGCTACACAGTCACTCATGCTCTGCACTTTAAACATTTGTGCTATTCCACAAGAAAAAGGATTCCAATGAAAAAGGATTTTTCGTGGTTTTCATGGTGAGAGTTTTCCTAATCTGTGGTATGCTGATAATGATAACCATTTGTTATGTGTAATTAAACAAAATTCCCAGTACAAGATTTGTGATACCCCAAAAGGGTTGTTGGTCAGAAAGGGCTTAAAAGACCCACCTCCAAAAAAAAAAAAAAACAACATTCTCTTTGACTGTTTCCTAGAGCCTGAGAGTAAACTCCTATTTTGAAGATAAACATTGATCACAATGCATAAAGAAAAGAAGTTGGAACTGTTCTGGAGATTTCCTCTTTACTGGTTATCCATCTAGTACCATAAGTTACTATGTGAGCTGCTGCAGTGGCAAAAACAATGAACAATCTCATCCACCTGCTAAAGCTGTGAGTTTCAATTACATCCACCCTGGAAATAGGTGACTATTGGTTCAATAGTTGCATGAATGTTACGTGTGTGTGTGTGTGTGTGTGTGTGTGTGTGTGTGTGTGTGTATAACCAACTATTGTTTGATTGAATTTAAGGCTGGTGTTTTAGAAGGGAACATATGCCTGACCCTGTAAGCCAGGCTAACATTCCATGGAAGGAGAGTATTATTCAAGTTTAGTTATAGTGACATAATAACAAATTTCCCTCTAGATGATCATCATTATACTCACAGATGAGAGCAGCTTGCAGCCTTCTACCAGAAGCTTCCTTATTGCAAAGGATCACAACTGGCCGAAGTGCAGAGAATAAGTGGCTGTGGATTGATGGACCCTAAAGAGAACACATAAATTCACCCTCAACGCGGGGCTCAAGAACATTACAAAAAAAGATGGTAAGAATGTAAGCATCAGGGTGCGGGGAAGGGCGCCTCTCGATAGTACTTTCTAGACAGAGTTGCAGTCCCTGTATACTCAACCGAAGCTGTTTACTGCAGCAAGATGTGCACAAGATGATTGGGTCTGCCAATATTTCACCATGGTAGGGCAATCTCTCCAGTGGCACCATGCCTCCCTGAGAGTGTACGGAGGGTCAATGCCATATCAGGAAAGGGGAACTACTTTCTTTAATGTCATGCCCACAGATACATAATCCATCCTTAGCAAGAGCTCAGGCACAGGCTGTATAGGCAACCTAGATTAAACTCAGTGGGTTTCGCATGCAAAAAGACATGAGGAAAGAAGGAGATGGCTTGGGAAGAAGAAGCTTTGGAAAAAGGAGGGCAGATAGGATCTGGTCGTCAGTAGCGAAATTGACATACATTCATAGTACTCGTGGATGAAGCTGTCAAAGAATAAAAATAAATTAAAAAGACCACATTGAAAAATAAAATTATCATCTATTATTATTTGGAAGATGGCTGGGACTAAATTTAAAAGTACTTCTCCTAGTGTTACAAAGTAATCCATTTCATCAAAGGCATTACCATGGTGACAGCACAATTGAGTGTCAAAACTGGGCCACTTCAAGAGAAAAAAGGATACTATTAATAAATTTTCTGGGTCAGAAGGACTAAAGCAGGGCTTCTTTAGAAAAGTCAAAAAGCACTATTCCCCGAGTTCTGACTGTCTTCTAAAGCTGGCTACTTAACAGACCATAGAATGGCTGTGAGTCGACCGGAGAGGCAGGCCGCCACTCACAGATGCTCCTTCCTCGTCTGAAGGCACTTCTTCAGTCATTTGTTCCCTTCAGTCGAGTTAGTGAAGGCAACTTGACTGTTAGGATCTTCAGAAAGTTCTGTTTGAAACTGTGGATACCTTAAGAATTTTTAAGAGTGATACCAGAATGGCATTTAAAACTGTTGCAGCCATAGAGGTTACAGGGGAGTGAATCAGATGGTGAGTCGTATTCGGAAGGGAACCTTCTGTTATTGCAATAATTGAATTTCTCTTCACTTTTCGCTTTGCATTTGTTGAATTCGCACAGTGCTGAATTCATACAATGCTTTTCCAGATGACATCCATAAGCACTGTACAAGTTGGAGAACTTGCCTTCCACGAAATGATGGATACGCAATCAGTGACTAGTAAAGACTCACACAGTCAGGCAAGTGTGAAGCATGCAGAGGAAGACTCAGTAATATATGCACAGTTGGGTCAGTAAAAGGCTTTCTAGAGATGAGGCTGTGTCAGTTAAATATTTAAGTCTATTCATTGCGCAGACAGAGGCAAATGGAAACAAAATCCAGACAGAAGAAGCAACTTGTAATATGCTGAAGTTTCAGAAACAGGAAGTGTTCAAGAATATATGAGTAGATGACTTAGCTGCAGAGAGCCGTGGGTGGCACAGAATGGTGGAGCCCTTGCTAACAAGTGCGAGGTTTGCATCTCAGAAAACACCACCCCATGCGATCAACCAAGTCGACGCACAAAGAAAAGTGCAAGGAAGGTACCAAGTTACTGATGCTTCTAATGATTGCTCACGTTTTTCATTTAGTGCAGTTTTCTTGTGATGTATATTATATAAATATTTAATTATGTTTTTGATGGACTGAATAATAATTTGCAGAAATGAACGTGAGCTGGTTTCTCCATATATTTGAATAGATTCTGTGTGTCAATTAATTTTGCCAACTACAAGGCATTATAAAGCTGAGATTTAAAACAATAACCACTGATAATTCAGAAGGTGACAGAGGTTAGGCCAACTCAGGGCACCTGTGGTCGGGGGGTGATTCTATTGCTGATCTCAGGTGTGGTCTGCTCTGTTTTAGGCCAACCAGATGTCAGTAGGTCTACAATAGTCTCAGCATTCTCTGTATGGTCTCTCATCACTAAGGAAGCTAGCCTGAGTTCTTAGAAAAATATGTGTGGTGTGCCTTGAAAATTAAAAGCAGATCATTCTAGACATAGCAGCAGAGCTATGAACAAAGGTCATATTGTACATGGGTACTTAGAATACATAATGAAGAAAACAGTCTAAGCAAAGTGAAGGGAAACACACTCATTAATTTTTGCTAAAATGATGCCACGTGAAATAGTCCAAAGTTCATGCGTTTGTTGATTGTGGTTGGACTGTTGCAGACCTGACTTATGTGGGGATGTCCAATTTAGGTTGCTCTTCGCTGATACTGTCTTCATTTTGGGTGTGAGTAGATTAGCTCCACGTGTTTTCAGGGGTCAGAGGAACATCTCTTATAGGGGCAAGGTATGAGCAGAATGTTGCTGTTTGATGTGAGGCACACATACATTCATATTTAGTCTCTCATTTTTTAATTCTAGTTTCCTGTTTCCATGTAGGTCATGTGATCAAGCCTATTTTTAGCAGATTAGGAGGGTGGTTGTTCCGTCCCTATGGGGTAGTTGTTCAATGAATAATAATAATAAAAAAATCATGAGCCTATTTGAGAAGTAATGGAGAGGCGAGAAACCACCAGAAAAACTAAAGTATCATTTAGAGCTGAGTAGCAAGTTCTATTAACAGCAGACATTTACCAAGGCAGCCCCATCAATAGCTTCCATTCCTCATAAAATTGATACACAAAATGAAAGCAACACTGACACCAGAATTGAGGACTTTATACCTTCTCTTTGATTTGGAGCTAACATTCCTGACAAGTTGATCAAAAATGCACAAAAAAGGTAATGCAATATTCTATTCAAGAAGAGGTTGTAAAGGGTCAAGTGCCTTCTAACTGTTTCTTCGGGAAAAAAAAACCAATCACATTGGATCTCCCTCCCACCACCAATAGTCTTTGAAGAAATCACAGGTCAAGTCTACCATTCCGCAGGGACATTTGGGAGTATGACACAAGGAAAGAGTTCTGTGGAGGAAATTTTGGGTTCCAAATTCTCTTTCCTTCTAACTTCAATCTCATGGATAACTCCATCACAGGACCACACAGCTAAATACCTTCCAGGCTGCAGGTCCTTAGAAGCTAAGGGGGCAATTAAATGAGAGCTATTTGGGAGTCATCTGGGGTTGGGATAATTTTCTCTGTGCCATCAATCAATATAAATGACAGGTAAGGCCTAGACATAAGAGAGAGGAATTTGGTACAAGTTTAATAGGCCATGATGAGCCATTGTACTTTATTGGGGAACAGATATTTTAAGATACTCAAGTAAATGGCAATATACATAATTTCCTGAGGTGCAGAAGTTCACAGAGCTCTTGATCTCGATGTATTCCATGCAACAAATAATCATGATTTGGACAGAATGGGATTTCTCATTAAAATATTAATGTTTTAGAAAAACCATGTGACAGTTTTGGAAAATTGTTTAATGCCTTAAAGATCTCCTCCAATGAAATTAATTGACATAATAATTCAGCTAATCTTCTGTGTACAATTTTTTTTTGTTTCTAGTTGTTCAGGTTCAAACAGTGTTTATTCTAAAACTGTCCTTCTGTATTGAGACAAAACAAATACTAAGTCTATACATTTCATCATGATTTGAAATGTGTCTCTCACAGACTCATGTGTTTGGGAAGGGCATGGCACCTTTAAGAGGTGGGGCCTTGCTGGAGAAAGGCAGGCACAGAGGGTGGGCTTTGATGTGGATTCGTCCCACCCTCCATCTAGGAGAGGTCTGCTCTTGCAGTCGGCACTCTTCCAACTCAGTCTTCTGGATGGATATGACCTAGACCTCCTCTAGCCTCTGCCACCAGCCATGCGTCTCTGCCATGAAAGACCGTATCTCCCCTCTGGAACCATAAGACGAGTAAATCTCCCTTTCTCCAATTAAAAAAAAAAACTTGGACTCTTAATACTGACTGCATTGAGTAATTTCATGAGCAACATATTTATTTACTGCTCAGTAAATCTGTTCAGTAAATGTGAGCTTTGCGAATTGGTTCTATTAACCTTTTGTATTAGTCACTTTCTTTGTTCTTCACACATTTCCATTTAGCACTGCTATTATGTAGATACAGTACCAGTTTAGATTTTATTAGCATCATATTGTATAAGATTCACAAGGTAATGATATACTTCTCCTAAACAGATTTTAAAGCAACAAGTTTCAGTATACATTTCAGCAAACAGGATATTTTACCACACATTTTTAAGAGACTCATCATCACTAGCAGATCTAGGATATTTAAGCAAAGGCTTAAAATGAAGATTATATTATCGTTGATGCTTCATAGAAATCTTAGAGAGCGATGCATACATTTGGAGGCATGTGGAACTGTTTATCAGTTATTTTCCTCATCAAGCATAACTTTTCTTTGGAACAGGAAGAGTTGCGTAGCTCCCTGGCTGCTCTAGGTGCTTCTGGCACGAGGCTCTACTCCTGAGCTCTCTGTCCTTTCCTGCCACTCCTGCTTTATAGAAAACCATCAGTTACTTCTATGTAGTTGTCATAGTTAGGCACAGGTGTCAACTTGATGGTTGAAGGTTTGAATCCGGACACATTTGTGGAGAATTAGTAGGTTGAGTTAAGCCCAGAGCAAACCTGAAGGAGATTGTCTAGTGCATGGGGAAGGCCCAGCCCATAGCGAGTAGGACTAGCCTAGGGCAGGTGAATAAAATGGAGGGAACTTTTTGAGAAAGGAGATATCCTTGTGTACACTTAGTCTGGCAAATAAGGACTGTCCCTCTCTCAGGTGTTATGTGGATATTATGTGGTCAGTTTGTTCAATCTTGGTGTTAGTGTGAATTCTTCTGCCAAGATAGACAAACAACCATAACCAGGAATTGTAGGAGAAAATAAAAGTCTTGTTCCCTTAAGCTGTTCGATGGTGTTTTTTCAGCAACAATGCAGATGAACTGTAACAGCTGTCAATCAACTGAAACTTCTGTGAAAATCCTTCCGTTCTTGCCATTTTTCTCATTCTGGACCAGATAAGAGGTTTATTTGGGTTGTACCTCACTTCCATTCTTTGATTGGTATCTATGTTCTCTGTGGCTCTATTGCAGAAAACACTTAGAAAATATTAGATATTATCAAAATTTCTTAAATAAACTGCTAAAGTACATGCTAAATATTCAATTTCTATCCCCCCCTACAAAGCACTCCAAACTCAAACATTTGGATGGATACCTGCCTAGTCTTGTCATTGTTCATTTGTTTGACAAAGATTTCTTTTTCTAATCTCCATTATTGAAAATGTATTTTCCTTTCATGAAAGATATATATATATATACACACATATATGTAACCCTAGAATTTATCTAATTACTTATGTTTTCCAAAGTCAAGATTTTTTATCTAAGAGCAAAAACGAAGGGCACCAGGAAGGTGTTCTCTGTTGGCATTCATTGTGCCAAGCATTGCAGGCTGTTCAGAAAGAGAAAAACTTCTCCAATCTTGTCCCCTGTTTGTTATTCTTCAGGAATGCTATAAGTATAGCTGTTATAGCTCTTGTCATTTTGTTTCACTCTCATTTCTGAAGGCCAGATATTGTCAAAAATTACATGCTACAGCTACAACTGATGGGAGATTCTTTCACTATTTTTAAATGGCAGAAGTTGCATGATAGCCTGTGTAAGCAGTGTTTGTGTGCTTAGTTAGAATTTCCATTTTCTTTTTACTTTTTGTTCTATCTTGAAATTAGTTATAGATATTCTGAAGAGGTAGCTAGAATCTCCTTTGGCCACTGTTTTTAGTTTTAGAGAAGATAAAGAAAAAATTTTAAAAGTTAGTTTTTTGTTCATCTATAAAATGGAAGTCTATGAATAATTTCTAATGTTTTATTTATAATAGATTAATACCTTATTTAATGATAATTCATTAGTAAAGAAATCTTAATGCCTGGGAGAGTTCCTTTTGATGATTTTTGGATAAGAACAGTTCACACACTAACACTGAGTGGAGACACACATAGGGATAGGTTTAGATGTTGGAAAGAGGCAGCGGCTTTTGGGGTCTAGTGTATATCTTCAGTATCTTCCCAAAACTAGATTTTCTAGAAAGTCTCTACTTGTATAGGGGCTTCCTAAAAAGTGGGAAAGGTGATATAATTCATGAATAAAATTTTGGAAGAATTGGGATCAAAAATGTTTGAGCCATTACTCTGTTGAGCAACAGCATGTCCATGGCCATCCTGTATCAGTACAGACCGGGGACTGGGTGAGACACTTGTACAAGAGACAGAGTGAGATTATTTCACACCTCTTTCCAGTAAGATGGTAACACAGTAGCAAGCATGAAGTTAGGAGGAGACTGTGACTAAAAGATTTGCTTTATCAACTGGTGAATTTGACCTGCCTTTTAGTTTTTACCACCTGGTAAATGTATTATTTTCTACTTTCTGGAGATGTAAATTTATAGTGTGTTTAATGGCACAGATTGAACATCAAGACAAGCTGACTAATAAAAGACTTTGGAAAAAGAAGTAGTAGAGAGACTCTGACATGACTTTTAGTGTCAGCATGCAAACAGTTCCCCTGAAAGACAGCTCTGTCTTCTGTCAATCATGAAGATTCTCCCAGCTGTCAATCACGGGGATGTCAAACTCTGGGAACTTGCTAAGGACAATGTGGTGTCCTTAGTACTACAGGTATCCGTTTTCTTCAGCACCATAGAGCTCCACAGAATATTGCAAAGGTGATAGACAATAACAGCATGCTGCCTTGTAGACTAAAGCAATAAAGTAGTTTTTCCTTTTGTGGTTCTAGTGAGACCTTTCTAAGTACATTAATTAAATTTTTATACTTTGAACTTAATGATGACGTTATGTGTGGATATTTAAGAGTAAGGCGATCTTTTTCCTTTGAGGAACATTGTGGAAATTAAATTAATTGCTAAATTTGATTTTTGCACTTTACTTCCAATGATTATTACACACACACACACACACACACACACACACACACACACACACATGAGGAGGAGAGAGCTAGAAAGACAGAGATACATGCACATGCCTTTTATTATTGATAATTATTCCTATTTTTATATACATGTACCTGAATATAAGTATTCCTATTAAATATTTTCTTTAATTTTCTACTATTCAGTTACAAGATGTGCTAAACGTTCTTGGTTCCTTTGCAGGTTAATAAGGATGTGATACACTAAGCATCTCATTTGTATGTACATATTTAGAGAACATTTTTGAGGTTGGTCATGTGCAGAGAATTACAAATTAAGGCAGAACATGGAGTGACTGTCTAGTTTAAAGAGAATTTAGAAGTCAGCTGGAGGTACTAAAACACTGGTGGATCCTGAAAGAACATTACCATTGACAAAATGGAGAGATGCCTTTCCATTTGTAGATGTGCTGCACTTAACTCTAGTCACAGAAATGTGGGACAGATAACTTCCCGCTGAGCAGAGAGGCAGATCACACTCCTTCTCTTTCTTGATCAGCTGCTATTGCACGGTGGAATGCGATTCCTGTCCATTGTCTTATTCCTAGTAAGGTGTCAAACACCACCTTGAAATAGAAGACTCTCTGCTGCAGCTTTAGATTCAGGTTGCCTCTGAGTCTTTGCTAGTTAACTTAATTAAGACTGTGGCTATGTGGATTCCTATTCCTATCTCTATCTGTAAGATTTTAAATATACTGCATGTTATTACTGTAATTTTGGCCATGATTGACAGGAAACAAGCTGTCTTCCAGGGGAACTGTTTGCATGCTGACACTAAAAGTCATGTCAGAGTCTCTCTACTACTTCTTTTTCAAATACAAGGTAGTAGTTTTCAAAATCCATAAACTTACCTTTTGGTAAAAGTCACAACGCAAGAAAAACAAAGTCAAGATTGATGAAAAAACACCTTATTGAAAAGTCACTGCTAAGTTCTTCATCATGTGAACAAAATTCACTGACCTGTATTTACTTAATTAGATTTTATCCTTCACTTCGTTTTTATCCTATGTGGAGGAGGTCTAAGGAAGAAGAACTTTGACAGTTGAATAGAGAAATTGAGTAGATGCTTATAGCAATTACTTCACCCAATTCAATATCCTTTTTTAACCACTTCTGGCAACAAAGCATAATAATAGGTAGACATTGATCCTTGTTAAATGGTTTATCTAAGTGTGAAGATTGTCACTTTCCTCCCTCCCTCCCTTCCTCCCTCCCTTGCTCCCTCCCTCCCTTCTTTCCTTCCTTCCTGTTTGCTGGATTCTTTTGGAGCTTTTGAAGAGGACTTTTATCTTCATAGCATGTAAATGAGAATATCCTGCTGTGATCTGAATGTTGAAATCCTAACATCATAGAGTTGGAATTAGAAATTATTAATTTGAATAATCAGGATAGCTTTTTCTGTAAGAGTTCTTAGAATAATTTCAAGGAACCCATTCTTTCCTGTAGCATACACTGGATTCTCATGAACCCTTGATCTACAGGAAGAGTACTATTTCCATTTATTATCATATTTTTAAAGTTAACAATAGGAGAATGGCTGATTTTTCACAACTACAACACTGTAGAACAAAATCTAGCAAGACCTTTGTGATAAATTAATGTTCCTTTGCTTTCTCATGATTCTTCATCTCTCATGAGCAGAACATTAGCTCTTTCTGTTTTAGGTATCTTTTCTGGGATATTTATACAGCAGAAAGCACAGAGAGAGATGTTACCTTTAATGCAAGTCAGATTTGTTGATAATCCATGATCTAAAGATGGAGGTTTGAGAAGCTAGGATCCCTCATGTGTGACACAAACCCACTGCATGAACAGTGTCCCAGCGTGCCACGCTGTACTCTATGTGACTTTTGAGCAAGGGAACCCAGCCATGGGACTCATCACTTTTCCATGTTAGGAGTAAAAGTACTTTGACTCTTTGTCAACAGTCCTGTCTTTCATTGGCAACTGAGAAACAGTACTTAATTCACTTTTTAAACTCCAGAGAGGGCTAAATTATACGTCCTCCACAGTTCTTGACATACTCTTGAAAAGTTTAACAGAAATTTTCCTTAGCTTTCTTGATGGTAAGTAAACATTGATTCTTTTGTTTGTATCTTTTTCCTTTTTCTTTTTAATAAGAATTTTCTCCTAACAAGAGCTATAAGTTTAAAATAGGAGATGAATGTTCACAGAGGCAACACAAACATGTGTAGTTGATGAATCCTATCAAAGACATTATCTTTGAATCAATAAATACTTGCACATTATATGTTCCTATTAGCCATCTTTTTAAATAGAAATGCAAATAGAATTATTTGAAGAACTTACCTTTATATAATAATCTGCTAGTTACAGCAGAGAAAATAGGCCACCATCAAGGACTGAAGGTAAATAATGAGACATCTGGTTAAGTTCACAGACTTTCCTTCCTGATTATTTACAACTTATGGGGTATGATCTCATCAGAAAGCGAGGGCATATAGTCTGACAGATAGAAAGTAACCATTTCGCAGATGGGTGATTGATCCCTCCCTCACCGCGGTTTCCTAATTTTATTACATCTACCTTTGAATATACTCTTATAACAAGACTCTAATTTAACAGGTCTTTATCTCTGGCCAGGGGGTGACATCCAATACCCATCAGGGTGGAGCCAAGGGCATTGCAGGAGCAGCAAAACTGAAAAAAAAATCAACAAACCATAATCCAGAACATCAGAGACTCTGTATCACCTGGAACTAGGCCAGCCTAATCTCTCCCCATCCTGAAGCTCAGGGACATTTGCGGAAGACGGGGTGGTAAGATTGTAAGAACACAAGGATGGGAGGAGCAATGATATTTGGGCCGAAGCAATCATATTTGGACTTTGCATGCCCTGCGTAATGTCCAACATACTATTGACTTCACGAAGTCTAGCAATTGCTAAAGGCACTAGGTTCCTGGGAGGCAAGGGATTGACAGTCACAGTAGTGTTCCTATGCTTAAGGGAAACACAGGAAAGCGTTCTAGGAAATGCCACTGGGTCCTTGTACTTCATCGGAGAGGAGGACCCAAAGGAGAGTTTGGCATGCACACTGAAGGATGCTCCAGGGATGGGAGGGGGAGGTACTGGGGAATAGGGAGGAAAGGGGGAGGGGGGGCGCAGGGGTATAGGGGGTTGGAGGGAGGAGGGGACCGCTGTACTTGTTAAGTTTGTATGAGTGGAAATAAAAAAAAAGTTAAAAAAGAAGGTTTACAGGTCAAATAAATGGGAGACTGTAAAATAAATTGTACAAATTTGGGTTTTTAGATGGCAGGGCCATTACTTCTAAGGTGGGGAGAGGAGATGGAGAGTCTTCCAGACTTAGTGTCCTTTTTGCAAGAAGTACAGAAATATTGGAATCTATTGTGGATTTTGTAACTGTGTTGGCATAACAATATATTAACTTCATATAATAAAACATTTTGTTTGACCTAAAAAAATAATCTGCCAAAGTCTAGTAATATATTTGTCTTTATCTTTTAGGTTTTGTTTAAATTGTCCTCAATTATTTGTTTCCTCTTTCTCTAACTTTTTTCTATTTACTCTTTATGGAATACATGATAGGAAAAACTTTTAATGATAATTTTAAAGATATCAAGAAAAGTAACTAGTAAACACATAAATTTTATGTTCTGGCATATGATTTAATGTTGCAATCATACCTTATCTGACTGTCATAGACAATCCCCCAAATAACTGAAGTGAAGCAGTAGGTCGACATGCTTAAAGTATGCGTTATAACTACTGGGTGAGATATGTATGTGCAGTTTTCAATTAGTATATCACATAGTTTGAAAAATTAAAAAAACGCATATGTTTCAACACTGTAAAGCTCCACTGTAAATGGTCATACCACATGATGGATTCTTCTAAGATCTGACATGTTGAGAAATAGAAAGAACATTATAAAATGGACCCAAATTTTGCTTAGTTGTTCAAAAACTTCTAAGGATGAAAGTGTTATATTTTAATCTATAAATTGAAATTACATGATAATTAAAGAATAGTATTTTGGTAATTATTTGTGCATTCTTGTTATCTATTGGGATAGAAATAAAGAGGCAACAGCACAAATGCTAAGATGCGGGCCCTACGTTCACTGTGCTATCTTAATTTAATTGTCATTTAAGAGCTCTGACACCAAATATTTAGGGTTAAGACTTTCAAATGATTTAGAGAGGACAGTCATTTCCCAGCAGTGAGTTCCATGTTGAAGTTCATGTTTTTCTCCTTCAGAAATGCAGTCATGCTAGTCCCACCCATCTGTAATATTTACATATGAAATTACTATAAACATTTTTTTTACTTAAGTTGGACATATATGTGGTATCTACTTCAATTCTTATTATGTTTTCTTGATCATGTGTCCTAGCCTTATCTAAATACTTTGGTATTTTACTTATTACTGATTTAGAAGTTTCTTAAAATCAAGTATGAAGAATCTTTAATTATGGTATTCTCTCCTTTGAAAAAGATACAATTATTATTATTCTTTCACAACTCAAACGTAATTTCAGAATAAACTTGACATTTACTTCATAAAAATAAGTTGAGATTCTTATTGGGATTGTACTGAATCTATAAGCCAATTTAGAAAAAATATTTTACTGATGCAGAATCTTCTGATTCATGAACATATTTATTATACTATTTGCTTCTCTCAGTTGTGTCTTGGAGTTTTGGATGCAAAAGTTTTATATGTATGACATGTTCCAAACATTGGAGTTCACTATAAACAATGCATTTAATTCTTTTTACTTTGGCTGTTCATTGCTAATACATGAAATAAAAATGATTTCAGTACAAAAAAGATTATAGAAACACTTAAAAATAGAATTACCACTGAATGCCAGTATCTACATTGTGGTTTCTTTGTGTAAAATTTTTTTTAAGTAACATCACACTTTGGAGGCCAGACTGGCCATAAGCTTTTAATTTTCATGCCTTGCCTTCCCTGACTACTGAAATTATGGGAATGCTCCATCATGTTTTTAAATGTGTTTGGATTTTCTTAATTTTTGGGAAGTTTAAAAATATTTTTCTTCTTTAAGATTTTTTTTTGAGGTTAATACACCATTAGTGGCTCACTTACTGTTATTAAGTTTTGGCTCATGTAATATTAGTGTCCATTCACATGCGTGCATGTATTTGTGTGTGTATGTATGTGGTGCAAGGATACTACATGAGCACATGTTTAATTATTTATCTACTTAGTTTACAAGTCCTAAGAATTTTTGTGTATAATTCAGGATTTTATAAAAAAAAGAGAATTGCACCATATATTAAAGACTTTGTTATAAGGACTTGACTTATTCCCAGCATGGGAACTATTTACATAATCTGTTGTTTATCTCTGGCTTTGATAGCTGAAGTCCACAGGGTCAGAGGCCTGCAGAAAATACACGCAAAGTGGTAGCTCCTGGATAAACTGGAACTGGAGGGGCTGAACTGGATGTAGTGGATGGTACTTACTGGGCTTCTTACATCTTCCAGAGTCCAACTTCAATGCACCTCCTGTAGGACGGTTAATACTTTCCTCATGGATTAGATAAACTGTCTCTAGATTTGGCAGGAGCTGAGTAGTATTCTGTTTAAAATAGATCATCTCATTGCATTTGGAAAGTAAGGAGACTAGAAGTGATGGGATATGATGGGATGCTGTGGTTCATCTTTGGCAGATCTTTTACTTAGACTCTTGTAATTTGCTGTCTATATTTTATACTATTGTTTCTCCTTCAATGATCATTAAAAGCAATTATCAGCAAAATGGTCCATTTTCTCTCAAATTCTTCCCAAACGCCATCTGTATAGATTGAATATCTGACGTGTGTTGTTGACTGAGGCTGCCTCATTTTGGGAGAAATCCCAGTGCTTATATTACATGTTACAATGGAACAATCTCAGAGCAGGTTTGCACTCTGAGTTTCTGAGTGATTTACTCTCAAAATGACTTTAGTGACTCCATGACAGTTTACTAACTTCCTTTGTTGTACATTTGGGCTCATAGATATCTTTTAAAATTTTTTGTGACTCATAGGATACTTTAAATCTTAATGTAAACTTACTTCCTTAACTTTAATATATTAGGTTCTTTATTATGAGAATTTGATTTATTAATAATGTGGGAGTCACTTCTATAATCTAGTATTTCTTTGTCTCTGGTTAATTCAGGGCTGTGCCCAAAATGCAATGAAATTCTTTTTTTTTTTTATTTCCACTCATACAAACTTAACAGGTACACCGGTCCCCCCTCCCTCCAACCCCCTGTCCCCCTATGCTCCCCTTCCCTCCCCCTTCCCTCCCCATCCCCCAGTGCCTCCCCCTCCCATCCCCAGAGCCTCCGTTAATGAGCGTGCCAAACTCTCCTCTGGGTCCTCCTCTCCGATAAGGTGCAAGGACCCAGTGGCATTTCCCAGAATCCTTTCCTGTGTTCCCATTAAGCATAGGGACACTACTGTGGCTGTCAATCTCTTGCCTCCCAGGATCTTAGTGCCTTTAGCAAACGCTAGACTTTGTGAGGTCAATAGTGTGTTGGACATTGTGCAGGGCATGTAAAGTCCAAATATGATTTCTTCGGCCCTAACTTGTGTGGAGTATCTTGCATATCATTGCTCCTCCCATCCTTGTGCTCTTACAATCTTACCGGCCCCTCTTCTGCAAATTTCCCTGACCTCATGCTCCATTTTTGACTACTCCAAGTGTTTCCCAAAGATTCAGAACATTTTGTAAAGAATCAACAGCTCTGGTTGAAATGTATCTTTCAATACTTTTTGAGATTCATGGTGTTTCATTCTCTAAAAGTCAGATGCACAGTGTTTTGAGTATTTTTTAAACCTTTACTCATAAAATTGTTTCTGGATTATTCTTTTTGAAAGAAAATTCTATAACTATCTACAAAGATTTATCAATTAGTTATTATTTCCATTCACTAAGTGAAGCACTGCTTTCTTTGCCATGCACATATTAAATCTTTATCAAGACAGCACCAGATTTTGTTGATGCTATTGTGAGAACCAAGTATAGTGGCCCAGACCTGTGATCAAAACATTAAAGAGACAGAGACAGGAGGACTATGAATTCAAGGTCATAGGTTACATCGAAACTTCCAAGGCAGCCTGCACTATATATTGAGATATTATTTCCAACTGTCATCCATCTTAAAAATGAAATTTACTCAACAAAGATTTTGATAAGAATGACACAGTCATCTTTTTAAAATTTTTGTGCATGTGTATTTTCAATGTGTACAAGTGTATTGCCGATTCATATGTGTGAATGACGAGATGTGTGCAAGCCAGAAGACAACCTTGTGTGTGGTCTTCGCCTTCCATATTGTTTGAGGCAGAATCTCTTGTTTACCACTGCATATGTCAGGTCCATGAGTTTCTGGGATTTCGTTGTCTCCATCTTGCATCTTGAAATAGAAGCACTGGGATTATAGATGTATAGATATATAGATGCACATGTGTGTCCAGTTTTACATGACTTTTGGGGGTATGAACTCAGGTCCTCTTGCTTTCATGACAAATGCTTTACCCATCAGGCTACCTCCTCAGCAAACCCAATTAATTTTAAATGGAAATTTTGTCTACTAATAAGACTTGGGTTACTCTTGTTGGCAATCATTGATTTATTGCCCAGTGTAAAGATGTGTTTTCACAAGGGATGCGTTTTTATCCCTTGTCTGTGGTATTGTGATAGTATGTATCATTTAGTTTATGGCATTTTTTAATTAATGTATTGGTATGTTGGATCCAGGGTATATGATGAAAGGAAACAGAATAAGATAATTTTGACATCTTTCTTATTCAGGGTGGCCTAATTAAAGCCAGTTTTGGAGCAAGAAAAGAAAATTACTGAAAAGAACATGGTATAATGTGCATGATTTTGGAGCAATGTCAAAGGTACCCTGGGAACTCAGGAGGACAGTTCCACAACAGGATGAAAACGACACTGGAGTATTTCATGAAATCTATGAATACAGCACAAGCATGCTGAAGAGAAAGTACAAATGCAAGAGCATGCAAAGCAAAAAGTGAAGTAATATATGCAATAGAGTATGCTAGGTTACATCTTGGAGCATCTAAGTCTGTTTTAGTATATAAAATTTACTTAACAATGCATCACTATTGGTTTTTTAAATTTTAAGGATATAATATGCAAATATGGAATTAATGTACAAACAAGATGAGCAATCTCCAAAAAACTTTTGTAATGTTTCGGTGAGTTTTCCATAAATCTAAAATTATTTGAAAATAAGGTGTTCATTTAAAAAGTGAAAGATTATGATTTGTTTTCTTTGACCGAGGGTGGGGAGTACTAGCAAACTGATCCACCTCTACTTTCACAACCACATTAGGTATATTAGGTTAATATGTATAAATTACCTATTTTTTTGTGTATGATGTGTATAAGAGGGCACTGTGTGTACCTGTGAAGTCCCAAGGATGAAATCGGGAATCATCTTGGATTGCTTCCCAGGCTCCTCCCAGCAGGGCTGGAAGTGAAAGCCACTGCCTTTCCACCTGGCATTTTCATGTAGGATGCAGGATCTAAATTCGGGTCTTTCTGCTTGTGAGGCAGAGTCTTAACCCCTGAGCCATTGCTCCAACACACATTACTTAATCTTTTAAGAGATATCTGAAAGATATTCTTCAAGCTAATATAGATATTTCAGTTATTTAAGTTGACTCCATTTTTTTCTTTTGAATAGATTTAATTTTGTAAATGATATCTTTGAAAATACATTTAAAAAATCCAGAGATATAAACTGAATAGGTAAAATTATACAAATGATAAGAATATTAATATTTTGATGGGATATGTTTCTCCAAATGTTTATTGAATCTTATCATGTAAAATTATACATGGAAGTGGTTTTTTAACTTATATCTTTGACAAGCTGTTGTTAAAGTTTTAAGCAAATTTTGTACTATGTTAAAAAATAGGGTCTTTCAATTGAGTGGTATTAGAGGAGGGATATTAGCCCAGTAAACTGGAGTTATGGAAAGAAAGATGGAAAGGAAATCATGAACAAATTCACAGTACAGGGAATGTGTATATATGATATTATTTGGAAATGCTGGGATTCAGGAAGCAGTTGTAAATCAATTTCTTGGATTGACAGATGTCTCATCCTGTTTGCGCCCCTCCTAAGAGAACTGAGCCATGAAGTTTCATGTGGAAGTGGGACAAACAGGTCAGGGTCTCGTAGCATGAGAGTGTCTGTCTACATTTTGACCAGAAGAGTTCGTGGTTCAGCATCTTTGTAATGTCCTTTCTCTTACATTCTTTCCTTATGACCTATGTAAGGTGTGGCCAAAACATTTCACTATGGAACATGGAAAATATCATGAGGTACCAAGCCTTCCTGAAGACTCCGGAAGGTTAATGCCGAGGGGGCTGGAGAAAAGGCAGTTGTATGCCCACTGATAGATCTGTTTTAATTGAAAAAAAATGAGAGATGTAATATTGGGTAATAAGGGGGTCATAATGAAATAAACCCATTAAAATCATGTGTGAAATTGCCAAGAATAACATTATATTTATAAATCGAAGTGCATCAAAGAAGGAAAATGAGAAAATGGAATGCAGACATTAGGTGAAAAGGAAAATATGAGGCTGAATTATGAAGTTTGAGCATGAGAAGCTTCAAGAAGGGATTAGACATCTATGTCCCATGCTGATGAGACCTCAATCCAGTTAAAGATTAAAATTGTCAACTGTGCTTGGCACTTTCAAGGCCACTGGTGACACTGATCAGACGGTTTCTTGGATGTCAGTGCAGAGTGTCACCTGGAACCCGCTGATCTGAAAATCCAATAAGCTATTAGTCTTTGAGCGATGGCTGCCAGTCTTGTCGCTTTGTCCACCAGAGCTTCACTGACTCTTCAGTGACTTCGTTCGGCCTCATTCATTTAGGGTTTTCCTTGGGGAAATGCTGAAATTGTCCTGTGTATTTGCAATTTTAATAACCAAATATCTTTCTTGTTTTAAAGTGATGGTTCTTTTTTCTTTAGCTCTGCTCCCTTCTATCCCTCCCTCCCCCTCCTCCTCTTCCCCCTCTCTTGCTGTCTTCCTCTTCCCCTCCTTCCCTCCCTCCCATTCTTCTTTCTGTCCTTCCTTCCTTCTTTCCTCTCTTCCTCTTCTTCCTTCCCTTCCTCTTCCTAACTTCCTTCCTGTCCTTTCCTTCTGCTCTCTCTCCCTTCCTCTCTTCCTTTCCCTTTTAGTCTTATCTCCTGATTCTGATTCTAAAATACCTAGTAGTACTTTTATTAATGGCAGGCATTGTCTTTTTTCAATCTACATTTTTAATCTTGGATGTGATTTAACAAGTGACTAAAGTTGTGTTCTATACTATAGGCTCGCATACTTTTGAGGGGATACAGATGAGGTATTTGTTCTGTTCATTGTGAACATATCAGTCATGACATCATTTATGTCACTTAAAAGCAAAAATGATGAGTGGTCAGAACTTGTTTCAAATTTGATTATTGTCTGTGTTCTTGAGGTTTGGCCTATTGCATTAAGATGGTGAAATACCATATGCCCTGGTACTTTTGTGCACTTACTTCAACTTTGCATTCAGTGATGTCGGATACATAGTTTGAAGTCAGCTTTTATGGATGTATTTACATCCACATTGTGAATATTGTCAAGTGGCACAAGTCAGAAGCTGATTTTCTTGATTGCAATGTAAGAAGTAATGAGAAAATTTTAGTAATGTTGATTACTAAGTGATCTTGTGTGTGTAGCTGTTACTTTGTGAACTGCAGAAACATGGAGAAAGTATTCTGGTGCCCAAAGACGATTACCCAGTCATCAGAAGTCATTCAAGTCCTTGATGAGCAAGTAAAACTCCCAAGGTCATTTCAGCATCAACATATCATGAATAAGCTAATGTGTAAGTCATTTGGCATTCATATTGGTATTAAACTGAATGGTTAATGGAATACAAGAATCTTAAGAAGGATTATGCAACAGTTGGTCAAAAATAATGAGATCATTTTATGAGAATCAATCAGTCATAAGGAACTTCAATAAAAATAATTTATATCATTTATGTGTGAGATGCCATTTTCCTTCATAACTTATATTTATTTTATTTTTTATATCAAGATCTCTATCTATATTTATATGTGTATGTGTTGTTTCAGAAATATTAAACACAAGTCAGTATTTCTTTCTTGCAATACTGTCCTAATTTAATTTCCACAGAGATTATGTGCCTAAAGTTCAGGGGATTACACTGCCAATTTCTCACAAAAATATTACTTTGTGTTGTCTATCTTTTGACCCAGGGCCTGGCATATTTGAAGATGACCTTGAGCTATTTATGCAGCTGACAATGAACTTAGATTTTTTTTATTTATTTATTTTTTTCTCTTTTCTTATTAAGAATTTTTCTAAAAAAATGCAAAAAAATGCAAAAATCCTTCTCTTTCTCTCTCACTCTCCTCTCTTGACTTTCTGTGTTTGGACCATAGGGCTCCCTTCAGGTTGTCTGTACTAGTGGGGGACCAGTCTGTGGAAGTATACGTGGTCCTTCAGTGGGTAAGCCCACTGGTGAGGATGTGTTGCTTCACTTGTCCAGTACCTGCCCCAGTAATTCCTACAGCATGTAGTTATTTCTCCAGCAATCTTTGCTGGTCTATGGGAGAATATTGATATGTCAACCATTGTGTAGGTCTGGTGGCGGTAACTCCTTTCATTTCATAAGAATATTTTATGTATCTGTTTGAGAGAGAGACAGTCTGAAACAGAGGCAGAAGACTCACACCTTCATTATGACATGACGGCGCACAAGTTGAGGACAAGGGACAACGTTCAGAAGTCAGTTCTCTCCTTCCGCCGCGCAGGAGAGGGCGCATGCTTTGCACACACGACGTGACAATGCATAGGTGGATGTCAGAGGTCACTTTCAGGAGTCAGCTATTTCTTTACACCTTGCAGGATTCCTGGAAAGGAACTCATGTTTCCGGGTTTGCCATCTGGCCAGCCGGCCACGTTAAACTCCCAGCCCTACCTGTTCTTTTCAGGTGCTGGGAGTGTGAATTGATGTTTCTAAAACTGGCTTATCTTCATTTTCTCCCAGTGTTCTTGCTGAGACCTTCAAATTGTCACAGCTCAAAGCATACGCAGTTATGGTTTCCTTTGCCATGTATACCTTCAGCAGAATACTTCCCATGCAGTGACTTAGCCAAGTTTTGTCTTGTTGTACTCACTTTGTTCTCTGGAGAAACTTTCCTGACCCTCTGCTGTGATGAGGGTGCAAACCGTGTACCTTGCCGTCATCCACGCTAGAGCTCTGCACATCTTGTCTCATCTCTGACCTTCCCGTCATGCGCTTCTTCTCCAGTCTCTTACAGGTCCTAATCTCTGCAGTTATTGGAAGGCATTCAACATGGGAACTTTCCTTCGTGTAAGTCTGGCCCTCAGTAACATTGGCAGACTACTGTTAGCTTTCACAGTATACCACAGGTCGTATATCTCGTGGCACTGAGAACTATGCAGCCTTGAAGGTCAGGATTGTCTATGGTGGTCCTTTCCTTCTCTGCATGCCCATCTTTGATTTCTCTTTGTTTCTTTCAGGGAATCATTTTGAAGACAAACCATCACTAATCCTCCATGACTCACACCAAATCCAAGTGTGATGTGCTGTTATTCTGAAATGGAATAGTGATTCTTACTTTTTAGTGCATTTGTCATGTTACGAGTTGGATTGTTTTTTTACCTGTACCTTAAATGAACGTTTTGGCATTATAAAAACATTACATTATAATATGATCTTATGTAGTAATAAGGTTATTATAGATGTAATTAATTAATTGAGATGAGGTTACAATAAAATAGTTCCTAAACCATACATATACTCTCTCACACACACATATACTTACATACACATACATACTACATACATACATACATACATATACATACTAACTCACATACATAAACTCACATATAAATGCATACTTACGTGCTTATACAATATAAGTATACTCAAGCAATATACATATATTGACATAGCATATTCCATATAAAGTATACATACACAGTCATCCCACACACAATGCCATACTTACAAATTCATGTACAGCCACATCATACACATGATATCACATTTACTCACAAACAACACAAATAAACAAACACAAGATGCATACTTAACACACCACACACACACTTACCATATTCTTCCATTCAAGCATGAACACAGAGATCTGAAATAATTTCAAGTTGGAACATGCCATATTTTTTATTAATTTTTTATTTTTTCTACTTTTACAAGCATACTGAGTAATCATCCCAGTTTCCCTCCATTCCCCCTCCCTCCCATCTTCCTGTTTCTCTTCATCAATCCTTCTCCCTCCCTCCCACCCTCCTGCCTTCTGCTTCTATGGGCTCCAGGGTTCACTCTGGCTTGTCTACTCTTGTGAGGGTTCAGGCCTCTGTGGCATAACAAGTTGCTGCTCTTCAGACCACCACACTGATAGGAGCATTTACCTTTATTCCTCCAGTGCTAGACCCCAAGGTTTCCACTGTATGTTCTTATCTTTCTTGAGTTCCTAGGTAGTCTATGGGTGCACATTGGTTTTGCAAGAAATAAATTAACTGATTTTTCATCCTGGAAAGAATTTACCCGGCAAAGCTTTTCTAAGAGGTTTAACCTCTAAAACAGTGAAGGAGCTGCTTTCTATGGTTTCTGCTATCCCACTAATGTCTCTCCTTTCTGGCAACTCTGAAAGAATAAGCCATCAAATAATAGAACTGCCATTGTGATTAAATAATTAGCCTTTTTGCTGGACATTACTAGTCTTGCTAATGTCTGTTTTGCTTATCATTATTGTTCAATTCATACTTCTTCACATGTAGCAGATAGATAACACACACAATATTAAAAGGACTTAATTGAATGATAATATTGTTCCTAAAGAAGGAGTTTCTTGCCGGAATGGTTAGGGGAATTTTGCACAGAATTCGCATATCCAATATTCTGGTTGCAAATTTCAGGGGATGCAAGGCAGTAGTGCTGTCGAACAGTGCAGGGCACCTCAGATTTGGGTGGGGTGTATATGTCGAACAGGAGGGTTAGCTTGGCTTGTGTTTGTCTATAACAACAGAGTACGTGCAAAAGCCTGCCAGTGTGGTATGTGGTTGCGATGACAGTACCATATGGTGATCCTGTGGTATCAGGATGACGCACTGGGTTTCAATGTTTAATTTGAGAAGATCTGATTTTGATGGTACGAATTAGGGACGGAAAGACAGAGCGAAATTATAAACATGGAAAAGGTCTCTAGGATGTTAAAAACCATCTTATGGCACGAGAACCCATATACATAGAAACACACACAGACATACATATGCAAATATTGTTTATATAAAGAAAAACAATATTTCATCCCGTCTACTCAATTTCAATTCAAAATTCATAGTCATATTACATATTAGAAATCTGACAAATTTTATGCTGTTTACATTGGGTGATTTTCTTATTATTGTGCTAGTTAAAAACACTTTTTGTTAGCTATTTTTAATTGTATGAAAGCATGGTATTTGAATCATTGAAGCAGTATCGGACGCAGTGAATTTATATAAATTAGAACATATGGGTTAGCAGAAGGAGTAAGAGGAAAAAGCTCTGAGATCATTATAGAGTATTACGTACTACTGCAATGTTCCATGACACTGACATCAGAGAGATAAAAATAATTCAGGCAGAAATACTTTTTTCTGAAAGTATATATGTAGGCTTATTTTAAACAAGATATCTATTTCTGGGTGTAGCCTGCCAGTTAAGAATAATCTTTCACCCATGATCCCATCATATCTATATATTATGAAATTATTTGGTGTAAGTACTTTTAAATAATATCTTTTTATTTTATAAATAAAATTTATAGAAAATAAAGACATAAATTGTTTTATATGTTAAAGTCTAAGAATGTGTCAGTGTGAAAGAATTAAATTTTCTAAGCTTAAAAATAGAATAAAATGGGGCTGGAGAGGTGGCTCAGGGGTTAAGCTTCTGCCTTGCAGGCAGAAGGTCCTGAGTTCGGATCCTAGACCCCACGTACAGAGACGCCAGGCGGAAGCGGGGTGGCCTGCGTTTCCGGTCCTGGTAGGGCAGAGCCTGTGAATCCCGGGGCAGAATAAACAAGGAGGAGGTGGAGGTGTCCATGGTGGTTCCCGAATTCGCCCGTGGTTCTACACACACACACACACACATACATACACACACACAATACATGCACACACATACATACACACGCGCACACACGCATACACGCACAATTGAATAAATAATAAAAATAATTTAAAAAATGATTTAAAAATAGAAATAAATAATATGCTTGTAAAAGTAGAAAAAATAATAAAAATAGGATAAAAGAGCATTTTCAGAAGTATACAGGTATAACCACCCATATACCTACACATTTACATTTACAAATGCACATGCATGCACACACACACACACACACACACACACACATACATACATACATACATACACACACATACATTTCTCAAGAAACTCTCATGATATCATTAAAATGAAGCACAATATTTTAGAATCTATTCTCACTAAGTGCAACTAATATTTTTGGGCTTATAAAATAATCTCTTAGGGATTTTGATTTACAGAAGTTAAGATAATTTATAATTCTCTCAGGGAGGATAATTTAAAAGAAATCTAAGTATTCACAGGGTTTTATGAATCACTCAACAACTTATAAACTCATACATATTGTAAGTACACAAAAGACTAACCAGGATGTTTTATTTTCTATATTTCTGAAGAATAAAGTCAGTTATTAGAAGAAATTTAAAAATTCAAAATCATGGAAAAATGAAATCAGAAACATTGCTAGGAATGTTTCCTCTTTGTTTTTATAGCGCAGTATAATATAATAAAACATTGTTGTTGAAAATGTTACACTGGACTTTTCCCCTGGTCCCTGGACCAGGGCAGACTCTCTGTTCCTTAGGTAAGACCCCTAGACCATTCCCCAGGCCCCAGGTCATCTGCATGCTCCAATACTAGCCAGTTTGCCTTTCTACTCCTGGGGAAGGCCTTTAGGCCATGCCCCAGGCCTCACTCAGGTCGTGTGTGCCCTGCTAGCCACTCAGCCTTTCTGCCCTGAATCCCAGGCCCTGGTGGACTCCCTGTTCCTCAGAATTCAACATAGTCCAGAGAAAACCCAAGCAACAGGCTAGGGAACCAACACCATTCATCTTAAGTCTAGTAAAATCATTTCATCATAGGGATAGAATCTTCACATCCACCTCTAAGTAAGTAAACCCTTTTTACCATTCTGTTCCTCTCAATTATTAGTCACTATAGTTTAACATTTCCATATAGCCACCAAAAACCCATACAACTTCAGGGACTGTACCATTTATCCTCACATATCACCAAAGAAGCAAACCTAAAAAGCACACTATTGTACTAATCTTCAATCTCTGTCTACTAGGCCCACTGTAATTGATGTAATAACACCAATACCAGACAGGCATATACAACTCCAAGACAAACACTAGCACTAACTACTCAAGTGCAGTAATACGGTCTAATTCAGCTCAGTCCAAAACACACAAAAACAAAAAGAAGGACGTAAGAGATAAAACAAAAATGCCCAGGTCACAGTGCAAATCCATGAGAAACAAAAACCAAGACAACAAATCTACAAAAAGAATCAACCCTGTTGATTGATGGAATCTAACCAGAACAAACTCACAGAAAATAGCTATGAAGGCCATACCCAAGATAATGATTTTCAAAGCCTGATCTTTACTGTAATCAAAACGATGAAAGAGGAAATCTGGGAGGAGTTAAATAACCTGATCAACCAGTATGAACAGGAATACAGCAAGCACTTGGAGGAGATGAGAACAACAATTGAAGAAACAAAAATAGGCATAAAGCAATTAAAATAATATTTTTCTCCCACTTTTTTTCCTAATCATACAAGCTCAATATGTACCCCTTTCCTCCTCTCCATCCCTCTTCCCCAGTCAAATCCCATTGCACTCTCCCCCATTCCTCCCTTCCTTTCACCCCCCCTCTTTCACTCTTCCTCTCCCAGTGCCTCCCCTTTCTTCCTCTAAACCCCTGGAACATCCTTTTGTGTGAATGCCAAATCTCCCTCTGAGTCCTCCACCCTAGTGGGGGTTCAGGACTCAGTGGCATAGCCTGGAGCCCCTTCTTGGATTCCATGTTAGTATAGGAACTCAATTGTGACTGTTTAACCCCTTGCCTACTGCAAAGAGGCTTCTCCCTTGTGATCCATGTTAGACTTTTGGGGGGTTGTTGACATGTCAGCCATTGTGCAGGTCAGACAAAGTCCAATCCTGGCTGCTGCAGCCCTAACTTGTGTGGAGTATTTTGCATATTGTTGGTCCTCCCTGTCTTTAGGCTCTTACAGTCTTGCCACCCCTTCTTCCGCAAGGTTCTTTGAGCTTTAGGATGGGGAGAGATTTGGGTGTTCTGGTTCCAGGTGATTAATATAGGGTCTTTTGGGTTCTGAACTGTTTGTTGTTGTTTTCAGTTTTTCTTTTCCTGCACCATCCTTGGCTGCATCCTGATTGGGATCAAAGGTCATCTCCTAACCAAAGATAAAAGGCTGTTAAGATGAAGATCTTAATATAAGAGGAGATTCAAAGGTAGATGGAAGAATAGGAGTAGGACACAGTAGTGTGTGGGGGTCAGTATGCCATTTGCAGGATGATTACTGTCTATCTGCCAGTCCCTATACTCTCCTTGATTGGTGAGATCAAACCTCTTCAGTCACAAATGTCCAGAAAGGGAAGAGAGTGGGCTGCACCAGATTTCTTAGTAAATGCAGTATATGACCATGGCCTATTTTCTCTACAGAAGTGTGATCCCTTGTCTCCTTTTACTGAGGCCCTACTTTCTCTTCCCTCCTATTTATAATCCTTTGAAATTACAGTAGGTATTACAGAGATTTACCTTTGAATATGTCATTAACTGGGTTTGGAACTAGGATCCACTTATTAAGGAGTATATATGGTCTCTAACTTTCTGTGTCTGGCATACTTCACTGTTTTTTCTATTTCTATCCATTTCCCAGCAAATTTCATTAATTCACCATTTTTGATGGCTGAGTAGTATTCCATTGTATAAATGTACCACATTTTCATTATCCATTTGTCAACTGTTGGGCATTTGGGTTCATTCCATGACTTTGCTATTGTAAATAGTGCTGCAGTGAACATGGTTGTGCTCATATCACTGTAGTGAATTTCTGCATTATGGGGGATTATTCCCAGAAGTGGTATAGCAGGGTCACATGGGATTTCAATCTTTAACATTTTTTAGAAATCACCATACTGATCACCAGAGTGCTTGTGCAAGTGTACATTCCCACCAGCAATATATGAAAGTTTCTTTCTTTCCACATTCTCTCCAGCATTTTGTGTTGTTTGTATTGTGGATTTTTCACATCCGGACCGGGATGAGATGCTATCTCAGGGTAGTTTTGATTTGCACATACCTAAGGATGTGGAGCATTTTTTAAGATATTTGTTAGTAATTTCAATTTTGTCCTTGCAAAAATTTCTTTTGAATTCTGAGGCCCATTTTTTAATTCGGACCTTTATCTCCTTGGTGTTTAGTTTTTTTAAGTTCTTTGTGCACTCTGGATAATAGAGCTCTTTCAGATTTGTGGTTAGTAAAGATTTTTTCCCATTCTGTGGGTTGCCTTTTTGCTCAGCTTACAATCTCTTTTTCTGAGCAGAAGCTTTTTAATTTCATAAGGTCCCATTTGTTGAATATTGGTTCTAGTGACTGTGCTATTGGACTTCTGTTTAGGAATTGTTGGCTTAGCCCAATTAGCTCAAGGGAGTTCCCTAACCTTTTAACTAAGGTTTTTATTTTATTATCTCTGGCTTAATATTAAGGTCCTTTATTCATTTGATATTAGTTTTTATGCATGGTGACAATACTGGTCCAACCAGCACCATTTGTTGAAAATGCTGTTCTTTTTCCATTGAATTTTTTGGGCCCCTTTGTCAAAAATCAAATGGCCCAATTGTGTAGGATTATATCTGTGTCTTCAACCCTTATTCATTGATTTATGTGTCTATTTTGGAGCCAGTACTAGGCTGTTTTTATAACTATGGATTTGTGGTATAAATTAAGATTCGTTATGGTGATACCTCTAGCAATGTTTTTGTTACTTGGGATTGTTTTTGCTATCCTGGGCCTTTGTGCTCCCCTATGAATTTTGAGATTGGTTGGTTAATTTCTTTAAAGAATTGCTTTGGGATTTTGATTGGTATAACATTGAATCTGCATATTGCCTTTTGTGGGATGGTCATTTTTATGATGTTGATTATGCTGATCTAGGAGCATAGAAAGTCTTTCCACCTTCTGTTGTCTTCTGCAATTTCTTTCTTTAGAATTTTAACGTTTTCATTGTAAAGTTCTCTCATTTCTTTGGTTTGATTAGTACCAAGGTATTTCAATATTTTAGAGGCTATAATAAATGGGATTGTTTCTCTGAGAACTTTTTCACTCAGGTATATGATCATGTCATTTGTAAATAGAAATATTTTGATTTCTTCCTTGCTGATTTGAATTCCTTTTATCTCCCTCTCTTTTCTTATGGCTCTAGCTAAGACTTTAAGTACAATATTGAATAGAAGTGATAAGAGTGGACAGCCTTGTCTAGTTCCTGATCAAAGCAGAATGCTTCACGTTTTTTTCCCATTGAGTACACTCATTGCTGTTAGTTTGTTGTATAGAACTTTTATTATGTTGCTACACATTCCTTCCATTCCAACTGTCTCTACGGTTTTGATCATAAAAGGCTGTTGGATCTTGTCAAAAGCTTTTTCTGTATCTATTGAGAGTATCATGTGGTCTTGGACTTTGGATTGGTTTATGTGATGTTGGTTTACATATGTTGAACCAACCTTGTATGGCTGGGATAAAGCCTACTTCACCACAGCGAATGATCTTTTTGATATGTTTTTGAATTCCATTTCTAAGATTTTGTTGAGAATCTTTGCATCTGTGTTCATCAAAGAGATTGGCCTATAGTTTTATTTTTTAAGTGTATCTTTAATAGATTTTGGGTTTAGTATGATATCTGCTTCATAGAAAGAATTTGGAAGTATTCCTTCCTTCGCTATTTTATGAAACAGTTTAAGGAGTATCGGTGTTAGTTGTTCCTTAAATGTCTGGTAGAATTCTCTGCTGAATCCATCTAGACCAGGACATTTTTTGGTGGTAGGATTCGAGATTACTTCATCAATTTTCTCATTTGTCATAGGACTATTTAAATAATTCAAAACTTCCAGATTGAATTTAGGTAAGTGTGCTTACTCAGGAATTCATTCATTTCTTTTGTGTTATCAAAATTCATGGAGTATGAATTTTTGAAATATGACCTTATAATTCTCTGAACTTCTTGGGTATCAGTTTTGATAAGTCCATTTTCATTTCTAATTTTGTTAATCTGGGTTTTCTCTCTCTTGATTTTGATTAATTTAGCTAGGGATAGTTCGCCTGCACGATTGCTGACAAATCACCATCAAATGGCTTAAGGGAACAAGGGGTTTATTTTCTTTTACGATTCCTGGTTACAGTTGCTTGTCCATCTTAGCAGGAGTGCATCTCTACGTAGTGGCTGAAAGAGGGATGATCCTTACCTGCCAGATTAGCATTTCTGGCCAAATATACACAAGGATGCCAACTTTCTCAACCAGCTCTCTGTATTTTATTCCTGGGCCTAATCCTACCCACCATAGGCTGGGCTTTCCCCACCAGCTAGACAATATCCTGCAGGTATTGCTCTGGGCTTAACTCAACTATTAATTCTCTACAAATGTGCCCAGAGCTCAAACCCTCACTGTCAAGTTGACACCTATACCCAACTATGGCAGCATATATCAATCTTATTGATTTTTTTCAAAGAACCAGCTTTCAGCCTGATTGATTCTTTGTATTTTTTTCCTTATCTCAAGTTCAGACATTTGTCATCTGATTTTGCTAATCTCTCTTCTTCTGCTTTTGGGATTTTTCTAAAGCTTCAAGCTGCATTGCTAAGTTAGTTATCTGTGGTGTTCCCATTTTTTTGACATAGGCATTAAGAGCTATAAACTTACCTCTTAGGACAGACTTCACTGTATCCCAGAGATTTTGATATGTTTTATTTTCATTATTGTTCACTTCTAGGAAAACTTGAATTTCTTTTTTGATTACGTTTTAAACCCATTTCTCATCCAGTGTCACAGTGTATAATTTCCAAGAGTTAGTGTATTTTCTGCTGTTTGTTGTGTTTTGGATGTCAAGTTTTAGACCATGGTGGTCTGACAGGACACAGGCTATCACATATGTGGTCTATTTTGGCAAAAGTTCCATGGCCTGCTGAGAAGAACGTGTATTCCTTGGTGCTTAGATGGAAGGTGCCATAGAGATCTGTAAGGTCCATTTCAGTAAGGGATTGATTTAGTTCCAATGTGTTTCTGTTGAGTTTTTGGCCTGTTGCTCTATCCCATGTTGAGAATGAGGTATTGAAATCCCCAAGCACTATCATTTTGGGTTGATTTCTTGTTTTAGAAGTTGTAGTGTTTGCTCAATGAATGTGGAGGAGCCCATATTAGGTGCATGTATGTTTGGTATTGTGAAGTGTTCCTGGTGAATTGTACCTGTGACTAAAATGTAGTATCCTGCAGCATCTCTTTTGATTTTCTTCAGTTTGAAGTCCACTTTGTCAGATACCATAATTGCTACCTGGTTCCATTAGCTTAAAGAATTTTTGACTAGCCTTTTGCTTTTGGAATATGCTATCTTCTGTGATGTGATGTGTTTCCTGAAGGGAGCAGGTGGATGGGTTTTGATTTCTAATCCAACTTTTTAACCTGTGTCTTTTGGTTGGTGAATTAATTCTATTGACATTTAGGGTTATAATGGAGAAATTACTTTTGATTCCAGGTATTTTTTTGTGTTTGTGGCTTTGATAAGTGTATTATTTTTTTGATAAGTGTATTATTTAACTTGTATGTTGTGACGGTATTAAATTTCCATTCTGTCCTCCTGGTTATGCTTGTTTTTTTCTTCAAGCTTGAGTATCTTTTCTAGTAGTTTTTGAAGGCTTGATTTAGTCGTCATGTAAGCCTTCTGTCTTTATGGTGGAAAATTATTCTTTCACGGTTGATCATGACTGATGTTTTTGATGGGTAAATCATCCTGGGTTGACATTTGTGCTCATTCAATACTTGAATTACTTCTGTCCAAGCTTTATTGACTTTTACTGTTTCCATTGAAAAAAAATCATTGGTTATTTTAATAGGTTTACATTTAAAAGTGACTTTTTTTCTTGAAGGTCTCAGCACATTCTCTTTGTCTTGTTTGTGTACTTTTTGACTATTATTTGCCATGATGAGTTTCTATTTTGGTCATATCTTTTTGCGGTGTGGAATTCCTCTTGTATTTGGATGGGCCTCTCTTTCTTAAGATGTGGAAAGTTTTCCTTTATGATAATTTGAAAAATTTCCTCAGGTATGGTATTTTGGGATTCTTTTTTTAGTATTTCGTGAATATACATGTTGGCCTTTTTCAAGGTGTCCCATATTTCTTGAATATTCCTCTCAAGTATCTTTTTGGCTTTAACAACCTCTTTAATAGGACTAGTTTGTTTTTCCACTTTGTCTTCAAGATCTGATATTCTATTTTCTGCTTTATTAGTTCTGCATATAAGACTCTCTGCTGAGTTCTGGGTTGAAGATAGTTTGTCTTTTAGATGAAGAAGCTAAATAATATACTTATTAAAGCTACCAAACACAAAAATATCTGGAATCAAAAGTAATTTCTCCATTATAACCCTAAATGTCAATAGAATTAATTCACCAACCAAAAGACACAGGTTAAAAAGTTGGATTAGAAATCAAAACCCATCTACCTGCTCCCTTCAGGAAACACATCACATCACAGAAGATAGCATATTCCAAAAGTAAAAGGCTAGTCAAAATTTCTTTAAGCTAATGGAACCAGGTAGCAATTATGGTATCTGACAAAGTGGACTTCAAACTGAAGAAAATCAAAAGAGATGCTGCAGGATACTACATTTTAGTCACAGGTACAATTCACCAGGAACACTTCACAATACCAAACATACATGCACCTAATATGGGCTCCTCCACATTCATTGAGCAAACACTACAACCTCTAAAACAAGAAATCAACCCAAAATGATAGTACTTGGGGATTTCAATACCTCATTCTCAACATGGGATAGAGCAATAGGCCAAAAACTCAACAGAAACACATTGGAACTAAATCAATCCCTTACTGAAATGGACCTTACAGATCTCTATGGCACCTTCCATCTAAGCACCAAGGAATACACGTTCTTCTCAGCAGCCCATGGAACTTTTGCCAAAATAGACACAAAATGAATCTCCACATATATAGGAAAGTTGAAGTGATAGCCTGAATCATGTCAGACCACCATGGTCTAAAACATAACATCCACAATACAACAAATAGCAGAAAATACACTTCCAAAATAAACACTATGATGTGAATGAGAAATGGGTTCAGGAAGAAATTAAAAAGGAAATTCAAGTTTTCCTAGAAGCTAATGATAATGAAAATACAACATATCAAAATCTCTGGAAAACAATGAAGGCTCCCCTAAGAGGTTAGTTTATAGCTCTTAATGCCTAGATAGAAAATGTTATACTGAAATTTCCAAAGAGTAGGAAACTAGAAATATGCACATTTGCTTCATGAATTTTTGAATACATTAAAGGATGAGTTGAAGATGTAAACTTTTCAGAGGAAAATGTTAAAATATGAAATATTTCTCCATGTATTGTCAAACAGTTTTGTCTGTGTCATCCTAGACTAACAGAAACACAGAGAAGAGGATTACAGACTTGATGATCAAAAGTGTCAACAAAGTGCAGTCAGGTTGTACTGTGAACTGTCAGTAAACCATCAAGAAGAAAATTCAAAAGTGGATATATGATTTTATGGAAAGATTTGAATTAGACTAAATAATTTTTTCTTTATGATTTCCTTACATAATATCTTGATTATATGATTTGATTTTCCTTTTATATTCTCTTGGTTTTTATTTCTTTTGTTCATTCTTTGATAATTCCATTTATGTATACAGTGAATTTTTGTAATTTTCTCCACATGTTATTCTATGTTATCTTTGTTAGTTCTCACATGGAGAATCTTCTTTATAATTTCCTTTGTATTTTCACTGTGTGTGTGTGTGTGTGTGTGTGTGTGTGTGTGTGTGTGTGTGTGTTATGTACATGCATACGCTGAGCACACGTGTGTGAGAAAGAGTCCACATTAGGTTAATATGCCTGATCACTTGCTATAGCATAGGTGGTGTATCAGTGGCAATACCACTGAAGCAGGTGAGTCCCCTTTACTGAGCAGCATTAACCCTGCTATCAGACAGAGGTGGGGTCACAGAAGCTCTTCCCTAATCCATGCTATAATGTTAATGTGCCCAGGCATTTTCAGGTCTTGTCCAGGTCACTGTAGCTGCAGTAAGTTCACACAAATTGCATGGCCTTCTTATGTCTGGAAGACACTGATGATGACTTTCCTCCACTCCCTCTGACTCTCACTTCTTTCCATGAACTTTCTCTTTTCTAAGTATTACCTGAACCTTAAGGAATAGGAGGAATTTTCATGTTCTATGTAGGGTTAAATATTCATTCCACCATTACTTACTCTCTGCACTTTAACCAGTTTCAATTCTTTGTCTTAACACCATCTATTATTAAAAAAGATGTCCTTGGATGAAAGCGGAGAGTTGCACTAATCTAAGAGTTTAAAGGTAAGGAATTGCTATGTTCAGTTAAGGAAAAGTAGTGGGTTCTCCCCTAGAGCTTATGAAGTCAGCACCTGGTTGGTTCACAGACAGGTTTGTGCACCAAGCATAGACTTCAGGAATGAATCCAACTAGAAAGCATTGGTTACCTTCACAGGTATCCCTAAGTAGAATAGTGATATTTAATAGCTTTCAAAGTGCAATAGACAACAAAGTCTCAGGTAATATCACCAAGATATGAAATTAATGTTATATGCAATGTTAGAGGTATTATTCTGTTTTCATTTGTAATGTGCTTCATACATACATGAAACATTGAGAAAGAAAGTATTTTGATATTATGAAAAGGAACATCACTGGAAAGGACATTATTTACCACATTAGGACAGTTTTTAGCAAATGGCAGATCTGAAGCAAATGGATGATTTAATAGATGGAAATTAACGAAACTGGTCTAAGTGAAAACATGTTGGCAAAATGACTCAGTGACAGTATCTTGCTCTCTCTACACACACATAAATGCATAAATAGTGGATGAGTAACATGAGAAAATGTAGTGTCTATGTAAAAATTGACATAGTTCAGATTTTCATTCATCTCTGGAAATTGGGGGAATTACAAACAATGTATTTTTTCAGAAAAAAACATGCATTTTTTTTTGTTTGTAAGTTAAATGCTGTTACATTATTCCAACTGTGGTCTGCATGCCATCATATATGGTTGTCATGTCAGTTTAAAATGTGGTTTTGCGCTGATTTTTCCATTCTTGTAAATGTAGTAAGGATGGTCAAATTCAGTAAGAACTATTTGGCTTCTCAGCTGAGTACACACACCAAAAATAATATGAGAACATGCTGAAGCTCATTCATGGCTCACATTTATTATTTTGATACACTGAGACACAAGTCTTGCTTCATTACACAGACTGCTTGTTGGTACAGGCTGAAGATTAGTCCTACAGGTATCCGAACCATGGATGAATCTCAGTCATTTAGTTTTATCTCCTACATCACTGATTAAAAGCAAGGTTGCAGCTTAATGGAGACCTACTATGTGGTAGATACTGTTCTCTCTGTGAAAAATCCTAACACTGTGCCCTAGATGACATCATAATAAATGCTTAATAATCACAGCAGATAAATCTTTAAATTTATTAACACAGATTTTAGAAAGCAGTTAAGTTTTCACAAATCTTAGTTGTCATATAATAATTTTGATATAACATTTTTATAAGCGAACTTGATGCTCAACAATTCAAGGGAAATTGAGGCAAAGAAAGTCCAAAAGAGTTTTTAGACTAAGAAGTGAAAATATTTTGGTCTTCAAACCTCCAGAGAAATAAAGGCTTGAGACCTTCTCAGGATCTTTTGGCTTTGTGGAACTGGGTGGCTACTTTGAAGGACACTATTTTTATTGTGAGTTATTTTAATAAACTTATTTATATATATTAAAAAAGTGAAAATATTTTGGTGTATATCTATGAAGAGAAACAAAAATCTTGTAGATACTTCAAAGTGATGCAAATTAAACTGTTATCAAAACAAAGCGTGTCATCCAAATTTAAAAAAGATAGACACTCTTGTGGATTTAAAAGTGTTGACATTAGATACTCTGTTCAGGAAATTACCTTTCCAGTTTTTGTGAACATTAAAATACCCTTGACTAGAGAGTTCTATTATTAGGAATGGTCTAGCTAAATCACTAACACCTACCCAAAGGAATTTCAGTGCAGCACTGTAATTAACTTTGAAGTGATTTTAATTCTCACTACCAGGATCTCATTAGGTAAAATGTGACCACTTCCAGCAATGAAACTGCCCCAGCCATGAAAAGCAACCTGCCATCTGTGGAAGGGAAAGTGAAATGGGAAGAGTGTGTTCCTCATTTCAGCAGGATCAATTTTTATGTTTAAAAAACATAAGATATGAAGGTCTGGCAAAATCTCAATATTAAAAATATTTACTAACGTTGAAATAGTGGGTTTTACCCACACACAGGTTGCTTAAATTACCACAGAGGCCAGGGTCCTTGTCGGCACAGGTAACCCGAAGGGACCACAGGGGTCTACCTATGCAGAGGCACATGTGAACAGGAGGGACATGGCTGTATTAGAAGGGATGGGAGGGGAAAAGATGGCGAGAGGGAGAGGGTATGGACATAAACCCGTTTTCTTTGTGCATGAAAATTTCTTAAAAAAATATTTTTAAAATGTTAAATAGACATCTATCATACCCATGGGCTTAAAAGACTGATCATCACTTAGCCTAAAAGCTTTGCAATGGAAGGTGTTTATTATGGAAATCACTACTGGCGCAAGTGCAGATAATAATAATAATAATAATGCATTGCACATCTCCAAATAGACATCTAAATCACCTTCTATACAAAGACTTGGGGAATATCACCATGAGTGTTTGGTAAGAAATTAAGAGCCTGGAGAATCCTTAAAATATTTTTTAGTATTAATTTTAAATATTTTACTTATTTACTTATTTATATGTATGTATCAGAGCACGCTATGTGTCCCTTTGGGGGACCAAGGTTGACATCAGGAATCATCCTGGATTGCTTTACTTCCTCCTTGCTTTGCTCTGGGGTTTTCCAGGCTCTGCCTGCCAGGGCCGGAAGTACAGGCCTCTGCCATTTCCGCCTGACATTTTTACCTGGGACCTGGGATCCAAACTCAGGACCTTGTGCTTGTGAGACAGAATCTTAACCCCTGAGCCATCTCTCCAGCTCCTAGATATTTATTTTTATTTTTAATTTTAATATTTACTTGTTTAGTTTTATTCTCTCTCTGTCTTTCTCTCTCTAACATTCTTGTTACAGTAGGAATGTGGAGGTCAGCTCTCTCTTTTCTCCCATGTAGGCTCTGGAGATCAAACTCAGATTATCAGGCTTGGTGGAAAGCACATTTAGTCATTCATCACTCTTTTGGGTCTTTAAACTTATATCTAATTGAGAATCTGGTGACGTTATTCTCACCATTTGGAGGAGCAGAATAACAGAAACAGGCCAACATTCACAGGTGTTAAAATAGAAAGCCCTGCTTTAGCAGCAGTGTTTTCTATGGGGACTCAAAAGTGCCTATGTAATGATGATTTCTAAAGGCATTAGGGCATGGGTATCCTGCATGAGTAACTTGAATAACAGGACAAAATATAGAATCAGGAAGAATAAAAATGGAGCAATCATGTCACTAGATGGACTTTGGATTTAGTGTCGAACTCTTTACAGTATTAAAATTACTTGAGATTATTCCTTTCTGAAAAAGTATAAATGCAGATGAGTATTAATAGAGAAACACTTGTGAATTTTCAAGTTTTATACAGAATTTGACTTGTAATAGGTTTACTTTCTCTAAAGTGTGTAAACTTCAGTATGCTTTGTGCCTAGTAATTGCCTAAGATGGTTCTTAGGGACTTATTTTTCTTTTGAGCAGGTAATCTATTTTTTTATTTCAAAGAGATTATTAGAAATAATGAGAAATATCAGCAACCATATTTTCATAAGTGTTTGTTAAAATACACAGTTTACATTAAAATAAAAATAGTATTTTCAGTAAACTTTTTAAGTAAAGTTATAAAATTTTACATACTGACAACTATTTATTTTCAGAGCCACATGATCAGTATTAAGGTTTATAAAAACTTCTCACATCCTCATGATGGCCTAATTGGTCTTTATTGGACTTGAACATAAAGTTTTTATACCCATTGTAAAATTACTTGGTAAAATTGATTATTTAAACAATAGTTACTAACAGTGTCAAATATTTTAATAGCAGATCAACAGATACCTGCATCTATCCATTTAACACATCTATTTTTTTCTGACACAGACACTCTCTTTTAGTCCTTTGTGGTCTGCATTCATGCAACAGAGACTGATCTTGAACTCAGGGAAGTCTTCCTGCCTCATGCTATGAAATACTCCCCATGAATTTAATTCAAAGCATGAATTTTTCTCTGTAGAATAGTTGTCTATTCTGTATTACTTTGCCTTTTGAGGGTTTTCTTTAGTGAGAGCTAGAATGAATAATTGATTTGAATATCTAGTTTACCATTTTCTAAAGGCGAAATGAAAATGTGATCAGAAAGGCATAGGAAAGTGGGAAATAAATGGAAGGTAAATATTGAAATGATTAATGAAGTTTATAAAAGAAAAGGGGAATGCAAATGTGCTAAGACAAACCAGTATTTCATTAATTTGCAAGCACTAGCTCTTATGTAGTGTTAGGTGAAATTAGTTTAGTTGGAAAGCAGCCTCTTTGGCTCAGGTTCCATCTGATCTATCTCTAATTTCTGAATAATGAATTTTCTTTCCACTTCTTCTGTTTGACATTTTATTGGCTTATTCACAGCTTCAGTTCTTGTTATAATAATATTCTCTTCTTTTGCTTTTTGATTTAAACCCAAATTTTCCTTTAAAGAATTATGATATTTAATCATTATCAGGTTTAATAAATATCAATCTTGTTTTTCCCTGCTGATATCAGTGTTTACAGAACTCCAAACTCAAGATATTAATAAATTGGCAGGGTCAATATTGTTGAAACATTTTGAACAGTGTATCTTTCTGTTGGTGAGTTGTTCTGAAGTAGTGATGGATTGTCCTAGGTGCATTTCATTTCTACTCTAGTTCTGCTGTATGTGAAGAGAAAGAGGGGTAGTGCGTGGACCTGCTACATTGGCATCTACTTTAATTACAGACTGTTACCAATTACAGCTCATCTATGGTAATTCATTCTCACAATTTTACACACAAATTGAAACATAGACGTGCATTTCTACATTTGGCTAACACTTGGATAAAGTATGTCCAAATCAGATTCAATAAGATATGTAGAAATCTATTGCTATGACCTACATAAAATTATTTTGTTCACATTGTTCCATCAGTATAAATTAAAGTTCAAAATTAATCACCACTCTATTAAGTCAGTTGCAATCTTTGAGATAGGAAAGCAATCTATTTCTTGGAAAACTAACCACCTACATGTCATGGTTTGAATGTGAGTCTCCCATTCTCCCTACCCCCACAGCCTCATGTATTTGAATCCTTAGCTGGTGTCAATGTTTGGGAAGGTCATAGAGCCTTTAGTCATTGGAGTTTTGCTGGAGAAAGGGACATCCCAGGAAGTGACCTTGAATTTTGGTCGGTAACCCTGTTTTACTGTGTCTGCCCTCTTGATGGCTTGTGGTGACTTCAATCAGTTTCCTGCTGTGGTTTCCAGCCTTCTGCTATGCTATTATCAAAATAATGAAAACTATCTCTCTGGATCCATGAGTAAAATAAATGCTTCTTTTTTTCCCTCTGAGATGTTTGAGTCTGATTACTGTCTTTTAGCAAAAAGAAAAGCAACTGAAACACTGAGCAAGCCTAGTGGTCTTCTTTTTCTTTAAGAGGGAAAGGGAGATTTATTTGGCTCTAAGGGGGAGATATGGTCATTATGGTGGAATAGGCATGGCATGAAGCAGAAGCAGCTCTGGTCACATGTGTGTGCTTAATATATTATAATTAAATGAACTAAAATATTTTATGTATAAAAATATACATAAAAACATTTTCAAAGATAAACATCAACTTACTCAAATTCTTTTTTTCTTTGTCTTTTTTTGCACAAAATGATTTAACCTTTTATAATTGCATCCTTGTTGAAATTCCACCTAAGACTTTAAAATGTTTGAAAATAGACTACAGGGTCAATAAAACAGTCAACAATTCAGCAAAAGTATATGAAATATAAAATTGCTGTGGTATATTGATCTCAATTCCCATTACAAGACACAGATTAATTTGGATCATTAAGGTGAACAATGACGGAGAGAGAGACAGAAGGAGTGAGAAAAAGAGAGAGAAGAAAAGAGAAGAGCAGAGAGAAGAGAAAAAAGGAAGGGAAAAGAAGTTAGGGGAGAAGGAAAGGAAGAGGAGGAAATGATAGAAAAAGGAGAGGAAAGAGACATTTAAGCACAACAGAAATGAGATATTTCTTCTTTATGCTGAAAGATATTTCTCTAGGAAAAGTGCATTGCATGGTCAGTTCTATTAGTCCTTATTATTTACTGATTTGGAGATGCCTCCATTTAAATAAATCCCTGTTGCAGTTATCCTGCATGTTTGCTGATAAAATCACCCTTAATGGCTTAAGGGAACAAGGGGTTTATTCTCTTAGGATCATCCAGTTACAGTTCTTGGTTCACATCAACACCAGGTCCAGGGAACTGGCCACGCCACATCCATGTAACAGTTGAGAGATGGACAATCCTTACTTGTTAGACCAGCATGTCTGACCAGGTATACACAAGGATGCCAACTTCCTCTATCAGCTCTCTGTGTTTATTCACCTGTTCAGGGCCTCGTCGCACCCCCTGTGGGTTGGGTCTGCTCTATCAACTGGGACAATATGCTACAGGTTAACTCTGGGGTTAGCTCAAATACCAGTTGTCTACAAATGTGCCCAGAGTGTGAACCATCAAATTGACACTTGCACCTCACCACCACATCTGGAAATATAAACCTGTGATCAAAGATTACTTTTCTCTCCCACCTTTCACAAGCAGTGATTTCTGTTGGAGATGTTTGGCTTCACTCACCACGCAGGCCATCAAGTAGCCCAAGTGACCAGTAACAGCTTGTCGCTCAGATCATAAGAACAGCATGGCTCCTGGCCTGCGCTACTTTCTGTGTTCCCCAAACCCTTAGAAAAATGCTGTGGAATTGGCTCCCAATGAAAGAATATGATTGTATTGTTGAATACTTTGCGCGATAGGCTGAAGCAGCGATGGAGAAAACTAAATTTCAGAATTGTCTTACCTTTACAAGGGAACTACTAACAAATGTGGTACTTCTCTTTCTGGAGAAAGGTATTGCACTCCTTATTCTCTCAAACACATTTCTAGTAAGAAACAAATTGTTCTAAAGAAGAGACATGACCACTCGATAAACTGTTAGGAAGTATCAAGGTAGCTTTTTCAATGATACTTTTAAACCTGTTCTAGGACATGGTGCAAATTTGAAATATCGAGAAATATACCAATACATTTTGATTAGAAGTTGTACAATGTAGTCGACTATGGTTTATTTCCAAACACAAATATAATTGCTACATATACCTTACTCTTTTGCATTTTTATTATAAAACAAAACTTTATTACTTCAATAATTGACCCTTAAGGCATTAATTTCTGTGTGTCTTCAGAGACATCAGTGTATATTCTTATATTTGAGGTGATAAGAATTTAAAACTGAGGAAGGATTAGTATTTCTTTTCCCTTGTTAGAAGCCCCATTAGAAGTTTCTAGAGAGAGTGCTCAGTGGTTAATGCCTATACCCTAACAGTATGGCAGCAGCCTGTAATTCCAACCCTGGAAGGTGGAACATGGAAGCCTCAGAGCAAAGCAATAAGGAGGAGAACAATCCAGAATGTTTGTCAATGTCACCCTTGGGTTTTGTACACATGCCTGAATGCACATGCCCCCATCCACATGCAAAATACATGTACACACATCAAAAAGGAAAAGAAACAGAAAAAAAAATAAAAGAAACAAAACATGTTTTCTGACTGGAGCAATGTGAGTGAGCCTCTTGGCCTTAGAGAGAATGGCTCAAGCTACCCTCCCTCCAATGTACATATCCAGACAAAGAACTTCTCGCAGCCTCAGCCCACCTGGATACCATCAAGGACTTCTCATAGCTACTCTCTCAAGGACAGCTCCACAGCCCCCCTCCTGTCTGCAGCTCCACAGCCCCCAGCTTGTCTATAACTCCCAAGGACTTTTTTTCATCCACCCCCGGGCAAGCCTCCTTTTTCATGCCAGTACTTTTCCAGTCACACGTCCTTGCCCCATCGTTGCATATCCCTGTCCTGTAAAGGACCCCAGAGTTAGATTTTGGGGCTGCCTCTCTGTTGGTTTCAGAGATAGCCATGCAGGTTGTTGCGTGCCTGCTCGTCCTCCTGCTTGCTTATCAGTAAATCCTTTGTACATTATGTACTGGTTTTGGTGTGATTTTGCATCCTCAGTCAGTCTGAGGTGTGTGTGTGTGTGTGTGTGTGTGTGTGTGTGTGTGTGTGTGTGTGGTTTCCCAAGAGCTCCCCATAGGAAGTGTGATCCTTCCTTTGGAAATGCTAGCACAGTGACTTGCAAAAAATCCAACTCTTTATTTATCCCTAAAACACAAAATCAGAAGAGCCTTAATACTCTTGTCAAATTGGCAGTTACTAAGTAACCAAAGTGTGGTCTTTTGAAAAACAATAACACCAGTTAAAAAGTTATTTTCCTCCCTGAAATTCATCTCAGGTTAAATTTGGCTATCCTCAAGGTCACCTTGATTAGTAATTCTTCCCAACCAGACGAAATGGCTGATAAAGCTGATGAAAGTGCTAGTTGATTTTTGTGCTCCTCCCCAGCAAAAAATAAAATAAAATAAAATAAAAACATAAACCAACCAAATAAACAAACAAAAACTGGCAAATGTGTCTACTTGTATGCTTCTGCCTGGAGAATTTGGACAATTCTCACAGATGTCCAATTCCATTGACACTTAAGCCCTATCTGGAAAATCAGTTTGGTAAGACAGTTGAGTGCAGGGTCTTAATTTTTCAGTGTTTAAAACATCATAGTTTACTTCATGAGCTACAGAAATGATCCCTGAAGATATGCTTTTCCTGTTGCCTGTTTAACAGGTGGTTTGCATAGAGGAAAATATTTAGTTTCACTAAAAACTCTGTGGTCAATACAGTATTCGGGTCCTACAAAAAGAATATATTGTACCTGATGACTCATCCAGGCAAATCCTTTTGTAGTAGTAATGGAATTCGGATGCTCCTCTGCAGACAGACTTGTGCAGAAGGTTTTTCATGGGTTTGTGGAGTGATGAACTCAATCAGTGTGATGAACACACTGGTCTGTCAGAATGTCTGGAGCATTTTTTTCTTTGATAATTTTATAGATGAATACACCACAATCTGCTGGCCTGATCCTCTCTTAATCTTTTCCTTACCTCTTTCCAGTCCTTGTTTTTCCCTATGAAAGTCTCTAAAATTTATGATTTCTGTTTTGTGTCCCTCTGAGTTTGACCAGGGTTGTTTATGTGATCATGGGTTTGGACTCATCTATTGAAGCCAGTGCATTGGTGGGTATACAACCAGAACCTTGGACCTTTATAAAAAGCTAGACATCAAGCAAAACTAACTTTAAAGATCATTCGTTTTCAGTGACCACTTCCAACAGTATAACAGCATAGTTGCCTACCTTTTGATTTGTGAAGGAAGCTACTTCCTGTTTTCTTGTCTCTTCTTTATGAGTATAATGGTCACCTTGTACACAGTTAGCCAATGTCAACATAGAACGGGATTATAGATTAAAATGTGACTTAAAATGTATTTTGCAATAAGTACATCAATATTTGATGTAATGAAGGAGGCAGCACGATTCCTGATGTAATCTAATTTAAATTTAAAGCTCTTCTTAGAACTTAAAAACTTACAAACAAGTAGCTACACTATCCTAAACACTGCTACGGTCAGAGATTATGAAGATAACATTTATCAAGAATCAAGAACATGTTCTGGTGCTCTTACAAAAGTTACATTAAGAATTTGGAGTACGGCTGTCAGAAACATTTCAGTTAGATTTTATGTTTTGACAGTTCTGGAGTAAGGATTTCATTTTGGTTAACCCTGAGAAGCAATATTTTGCTTAATAACATCAACATGTGGTTGACTTCAATAGTGGTTTCTCAGTGATGTGGAAATTGTGGTGTTATAACAAGGAACACATTCAGATTCAAAGAAGCCTGCAAGTATAGTGTTCTCTAGGAATGTGCTACCGTCTGTTGGGGTTTGGTCATGATTGACACAGAAACCTCAATTTTTATGGGTAAGGAGCATCCCATCACCTTAAGTAATGTGTGAACAAGATGGATTCAAATAGCTTCCACACAACACATCAGTGGAGACTGGATGTCTGACTTACTAGACTGGCAAAATGTAACTGATATGACACTCTTAGCTTTACTGGAATTTAAACATGAATTCATTTCAGAATGAACATCAGTATGGACCAGTTTTCCTGATTAATGTAAAAGTCAAGTCTCTTCCTAGATAAATTCCAACATTGCCTAGATTTTTGCTAACTCAAAGACTTTTCAATACCAGTGTCTACTGTGATGTTCCAATTCCATTTTAGGACAAGCTGCAAAATTTTAAGAGGGTTAAAGAGTGAGATCAGGTTTACATATGTTTGCTCTTGATGCTTCCATTGCAATGGTCCTGTTTTGTTATTGTTGTTGCTGAAATGTACACAGCATGCAGAGTCTGCAAGAATCTTGTGTGGAAAGTGCAGGGACTTATCATTTGGGTATTTTTGGTCAGGACAATTGGTTTATCCTGACATGTTCAGCCATCTTATTCTTTTTATTATTATTTTTCTAGTTTTATAAACATAGTGAATGATTATCCCTTCTTTCCTCCCTCCCCCTCCTTTCCTCCCTCTTTGCTTTTCCAACTTCCCCCCTTCCTTTCCCCCTTCTTCTCCCTTCACCAGTCCATCACTCTCCATCCCACCCTCCTGCTGGTGTGGGCCCCTTTGGTCATCTACTGTAGTAGAGGCTCAGTTCTCTGTGGCAGATTAAGTGCCTTTTCCTTGGGCAGACCAACAGATAGGGGCACTCACCTTCACCTGTCTAGCCCTAGGCCCTACGGTTACCAGTGCACGGCATTCTCCTGAGTTCCTTGCTGGTCTATGGGAGAATATTGATATGCCAGTCATAGTACAGGTCTGGTGAGAATAAGTCTCATTGCAGTGAGTTCCTGGATGCAGCAACCCTATCTTAAGTGGTATTTCCTGACCACATGGGACCTCCCCACCTTTAAGCTCTTACAATCTTACAATCTTCTGCAAGATTTTCTGAGCCTTAGGATGGGGAGAGTTTTGGTTGGTCTGATTCTAGCTAAGCATTTTAGGGACATAGGTACTCCGTACTCTGGGTTGATTTTTGTTGTCCACAACACTATTCTTCCACTGCACTGGGTTGTATCCTGTTTGGGTGTTGAGATCTTTTCTTCTCTAAAGAAAAAATGAGAGATGTTTAGATGGAGGTTTACTCTCTGGTGCTTGTGGCTAGTATCAACACATCTGATCTTGACTACTGTCAGTTTTTTAACCTGTCCACTCTTGTTTAGACTGATTTACATCATTGGGCATATGTTCCCCTACTTGGGGGAATGGGAAGTCGGGGCAGGGTTTATGGACTAGTAAGCAGGTGGTTCTCTTCTTCTCTTTAAGACTTTTCCTACATAAAAGTCTTTAAAAAAAACTGCTCACCCATGTTCTTTTGTGTCTGCTCCTGTGAGGCCTTCTCCCAACTCCTCTGTTCTCCCTCCCCCTTCCACCGTTATGTTCCTTTGCTTTCGTGGGTATTGTAGAGTTTCTCTTTGATTGTATTGAACTGAATCTTTAGTGCCGGGATCCACACCTTCTGCATTTCTGAGTCTGGAATATTTCACTCATGATTTTTTTTCCACTTCCATCCATTTACTGGCAAATTTCAGTAGTTTTTCTTTCCCTGTTCTATCATCTTACTCTAGTCGAATGACTAAGATCCAAAATACAAACAACAGCAAATGCTGCTGTGGATGTGGGTAGAGGTTGACCCTCATACATTGCTGGTAGGACTGTAAATTCATGTAACCCGTTTGGAAATCAATGGGGAGGTTTCTAAAAATGTTAAAAATTGAAATTCCATATGATCTCCCTATACAACTCCTGGGAATATTCCCAAAGAACACTGTATTTCGCAAATGAGTCACGTGTACAGCCATGATCATAGCAGCTCTTTTCACAATAGTAAAGAAATGGAACCAGCTTAGATGTCCAACAGATGACACATGGTCAACCATCTTTTTCAGAAATATGTTTTCTAAGCCAGGATGTGCAACAAAGCTAGAACATTCATATTTTTTTTCTAGAGCCAACCCTGGATTGTAACTAGAGCCTCTTGTCTGACACACTCTATGCTCCTGTTTCTTTTGGGGACCCTTGAAGTCTTCTTGCAGCATGGTTGTGAGTGAGTAAGACTGTTTTTCGTTTTTCATTCTTTGCTATTATATCTTGATTCAGGACCAACAACAAAATCCTTCTGTTATTTCACTATGTCTAATAGTTGGCTTATAGAGAATAAAATGTTACTTGAATATTTTTTACATACTGGACTCCGTCAAGAAGACTTGGAGGGATTTTGGGAGAGAGAGTGATATGATCAAGGTTATTTCTTAATCTTTTAGTATAGTCACAATTACTTTAATCATCAGTTATATAATTTTCTCTAAAATTGGCAAAAGCAAAGATTATGCTTTGAAACAATAGCAGCAGTGGAAATATCATCTAAGGAACTGGAAAAAGCTTGTCAGTATGTGTTTTTTTCTTTATGCTCTCAATTCACTTTTAGTAACACTAGAAGCAATTTCAAATGAAATCCAACAGTTAAAGCAAGTGGAAGGGAAACAGACGCCAGCGTTCAACGCCAAGAAGAAAGATGGCTAGGGCGCCCTCTGAATCTCCAGCTCCTGGGAATAAGTCCTGCAAGCTAAATACATGGTTATTTTATGCGTTTCTTTTATTTTATGTGTGTGTGTGTGCGTTTACATGTGGTTAGGTGCAGTGTGTGTTTAAGCAGGTGAATGTGTGTCCGTGAAGAGCATAAGTGATATCGAGAATCGTCTTGTGAACCTTGGTCTCTAATTAAAACTAGAACACACGGCTTGCTCTGGAAATTCTAAGACTCTGCCATGAAAGAATAGACCACACACCCTCAATTTTACGTGGGATCTGGGAGTTTGGGTGCAGGTCCTTTGTGTGTCTCTGTGTGTGTGTGGTGGGGGGATGGTGAGGGCCTAAACCACTGAGCCATCTTCCCAGTTGGAAAATAAAAAATTCTTATTCTTACATTTGAAGTTCTAAATCATGAAATTATCCACGGATGCTGACCTATTTTTCTTAGATTTTTGACTATTTATTTATTCTCTTAATTCATCCAAATTTGACTTCAACCCTGAAGAATATTTAATTTCTTTCCCTCAGGGTTAAAGTAGAGAAATGACATGTTTTACGTAAAGGGATTAAATACAGAGTACATGATACTGGTTTTTCATATATGGTAGACAAAATAGGATGACGACTATAATTATTACATGTGATATGAACATTATGCTAATTTGCCTTTTTAATTTTGAAGTATAAATTGCTTCTGTTTCCTTTACGGTAAGGCATTGTATGTAGAAGTTTTAAGTATACATGTCTAAAATTGTTAGAACCAAAGTTATTTATTTGGCAGTTATTTGGCAGTAACATAAACAAAGTCACAATGAAAGATAAAACCACTGGGCTGTGCGTCTTACTTTCAGTCAGCAGGGAAATACACGCAGTGGATGGGCTGTGCGAGGAGAGCAGTTGATACAGGATGCTGAAACAAAATACCTTATGCCTGGTAATCCAAGAACAATAGGGTTGATTCCTCATGTATATGGTGCTTTCTGTGGCTCACATGGCAAAAATGGCAACTGGACTTTCTTCAGCTCTTCATTAGAATACTAATCCCATTCATGAATACACAGTCCTTACAAACTCCCAACTTCTCAAGGCCCGTCTCTTAGTGACATCACGCCAGCAATTGGAATTTGAAGAGACACTGATGTTTAGACCACGGCAGTGGAGCCTGTCCATACAAAGATGTCAAGAGAAAGTGTAAGCTAAGTGAAGTAGCTATATCAGGAAGGAGCTTGATGCCTGGTGTCTTCAGTTTCCGTGTTACTTTTTGGCTCATTTGACTTCATATGCCGATTCTTGTGCATTTACTTATGTACCTAAATTTAAACATTTTTCCTTACACACTGTCTTACAATCAGCCAGGGTTTGGTTCATGGACTTCCCTATTATGTATCCTTATTGCAGGAAAATGAAGTTTCAGTCACTGCTACCAAATGACTGTGGGTCCAGTGGGGGCAGCTTGTCTAGGAGGATGATTGATTGATAGCCACTGTCATCATTGTTTTGTAATTATGTATCCCTGAGATAGTTAATCCCGGGTGTCAACTTGACACACTTTGGCATTAACTAAGATCCGGTGAGACCACCTGAAGAGATTATCTCTGGATCAATACATTGACAATACAAAGACCAGCCCTAGATCCCATTGGATCCTACATGGACATCATTGGAACCTCCCAGTAGTGGACCAGAAAAAAGGAGACTCAGAACAGAAGACTGGGAAGAGAAGAGACTCTCTGAAGCTGTGCTAGACAACACTCTTCCCTCCTGCCACCTGGTTTCTTTGTTTTATGCACCCTCCAGTCCTCCAACACTCCAAGTCCCTTAATGTGAAGTCTTCACATCTGTCATAACAGAAGATGGGTGGTGATCAGCTTCCTGGCAAACAGTTGAGGCTAATGGGTCATCTCTGAGATACGTAACTTGTTGTCAATGTGGCAAATTCAAAGGAGAACATACTGTCAGGCATTACATGAATGTAATGCTCATAACTGGCTTTAGAATTTACATTTTGATCAGATATCTGAGGTTGATAAGCCCTGCTACACACTTTACATTAGATATTTGACAGTAAATCTAGGCATGTAACAAGGACCCTGTAAATATGCCTTTCTTTTGTTTAAAAATGTGAATTCTCACAAATTTTTCCCTGGCTTGAGCAAGCATATTTGGGATTATATTCTCATACTCATATATATACTCATACAAAACTGCAGTGTGTTTTTCATGAAAGCATCTTGCAGAAATAATACTGTATTTTTTTGAAGGCAGGGACCTGTCACAACATGACACTGTCACCAGGAAGCATCCATGTGCTCTTGCCCATCTGAGGCATGATCACCCGAGCATGGGCCGTGGTAATAGGCAGTGACACCCAGGACTTTAACAATGGTTGGTGCTGGTGATGGGGAGATGCTAATTCCTCAGGATTCTGAATGTGTGCAATCTAATGTATCTTAGCTGTGGTACAAATTATAGAAACTCTTTGGAGACCCTGAACACAGCTCTGGTCACCTTCCTAGACACACAAACACGTCCTCCACACTCAGAAGCCGCATTTGAGTTTGCCCTGATTCCCCGTGCTTTCTTCTCTTAAGTTAATGTGCTTCATGTAGAAACGTGTGCATCTTATCTCTCTCCCTCCTGCTCAGTGAATCAGATACCTGGCTTCTCTGATTCTGTGCCCACAGAACAGAACACCTGTCAATGGAGACACACTTGCAACCTGATGACCACAAAGGCCAGACCTCAGTCCTGTATTGTTTTCATACACTTGTCTCACACAAATCATAGAAACAGCTTCAAGTCCTTTCTGCTCTTCTGAAAGGGCAGTGGCTTGCGGAAGCCTCCACATTATGGGAAGAACCTTTTTCCTGAATGAGTCAAGGAAATCATCAAGGGGTTAGGGGGTGTAGTTTAACAGAGTGCTTTCCTGAAGTGCACAATCCCTAAGACTAAAAAAGAAATTCAAGTACATTTATGCTCTATAGTCTTTTTCCTTTCTACTGTAACACGAAATGTTTTCAGCCATGTTTCAAAGGCTAATCCTTTCACATGCTTCTGAATTCTAGTTCTCAAAGTCTTGCACTCTGATAATCAATTACAGATCTCTTGTTTCGTGCTATGCCCCAGATTTTGCCTCCTTTCAGACTTATTTTAATCTTTTGGACCATTGGAATACTTTCCTGAATTCAGTGTTTTCCATAGTTAGTTCTAAGGATGATCCCTCCATCTACTTCACAAGCATTTTAAGGTTTTATTAGGAGTCAAGCACATAAGGAGGACACAAAGAGAATATAAATCCAACTTCCCACCTTGCAGGTCCATGGAGCTTATGGGTAATTTAACTGAGAACATGTTGAAAAAATGGTTCTCACTAGGAACCCAGGGTTTCAGTGAAACCAAAACATACTTTAAAAATTTCCAGGGTCATTACAAATCCTTCAGGAGTGCCGTGATGAGTGCCAGTTGCGGGTTAGGTGGAAAGAAAGTCAGAATAACAGTGTACAGGAGGGAAATTTATGTCAGGGAGTCCAGTGACTTGAAAGCATGAGGTTGGTAGAACTGAGAGTCTCAAACTGTCCTAATCATGAAACCCACAAAATCCGGTTGCACACACATGAAAGTACATGACCCCAGAGTTCACTTCTGGCCTGACCCCTAGAAGTTGTATTTTGAGTCTGTAACAAATACTATGGAGAAATGTTCATGATGTCTGGGAAGATGGTGGCACCTCAGGAATTCGGGCTTCCTGGAGCAAGGAAGGCACAGGACAGGCAGGAGGCTTTGGTTGCCTATCCCTGCTTTGTAGTTTGCCACTAGCTTCCTCTGCCTTAGTGATGGCTGTGGTGACCTGAAACTTCTCAGCTTCTATCTCAGACCCACATCTTCTTCTCCATAGTGGATTGTATTTCCCTCTCGATCTATAGGCTAAGTATAGCTCCCCTTTCTCCTCTTGTTGCAGTCCACCTGCATGGCTGCTGATAAATTACCATCAAATAGCTTAAGGGAACAAGGGGTTTATTTTCTTATGATAGTCCAGTCATAGTTCTTAGTCCAGCTTGACAGGGGAGCTTACCCCAATATGAGGGCTGCACCATCTTCAAAAAGCAAAAGAGAGGGATGATCCTTATTTGCCAGACCAGCATAGCTGGCCAAGTATATACAAGGATGCCCACTATCTCAAACACTCACTCCATTTTATTCACCTGCCTTGGGACTAGTCCCATCCACCATGGGTTGGGCCTGCCCCATCCACTAGACAATCTCCTGCAGGTTAGTTCTGGGCTTAATTCAACTACTAATTCTCTACACATGTGCCTAGAGTTCAAACCCTCAATTGTCAAGTTGACATGTGTATCTAACGATGACACCACTTAAGTAGTGTATGAGTGTTTTCTCACAGCACAGAGAGGTAATAACACCATGAAGCAAATGAAAGCATTTTGGGAGAGAGAGAGAGAGAAATTTGAACACTATTATACTGAGATGACCACTTGGAAAATTTGGCTTCTGACATTTTCCTGGAACTCTGTGGATCCTTAGACCACTTGGCATTACCCTGTGGTTCGGCTGACTGATGGTTTGACTGACAGTCATATCCCTGAGATTCTCCTGCTCATGTGGGCATCTGTAATTACTCTATATCATGAGGCAAGTGTGAGGTTCTAACTGTGTTGCACTGGTGATCAAGTTGTGCAGGGACGTCAAACCTGAGAGACTCAGAGCTGTAAACAGTGTCGCTGGGCTCTGGCTACCATCCTCAGCACATTTGAGTAAGTCTTTCTGATGCTGGATCAAGTGTGTTGCAAGGATCATCTGAGCAGTGAGTGATTATAGAGACCCAGCTAGCTGAAAGTGGTGTTGGGATGCCACCTTCTTATTCTTTGATAAAAATGCATGGAATACTGGGAGAAGATGAAATCGTGTACTTTCCATAGGAAATGGAAATACAGAAACCCATTTAACATTCTGGAATTTTTCTGGAGCCCATCAAAGAATAAGGCCATGGACTGAAACCTTAGGAATTTCTATCTCTACTGGAAATGTCTCATGTAATAAGCTACTTCTCTCCGGACAATAGGAATGCTAATCTTCTGGCTCCCAGGTTCACCAGGACACAAAACATCCCCATGAGGATTGCTGTGGATACAGGAAGAATGTCAGGCCAGCAAGTCGCATAATTGATAGAGCAGAAGATTAAGCAACTGGCTGAAATCCAGCATCAGGTAAGGTAGGGAAGGCTGAATGAAGTGTGGTCAGATGATGTGACGATTAGAAGGCCCTTGACTCTTTGCAAAAGTTTGGGGACACAAACCCTAGCTATAGGCTGGAACGGAATCTACTGAGAATTGAGAAAACAAAGAAATCTTGAAGTGATGGAAAATGGGAAACCAGATGAGTGATAGATAGCACTTAGAATACCTTTCTCGAATTATGTTAAGCTTAGCACTCCCATATCACACTTCCCATTATAAAAGGAATCTCTGAATATAAAACATGATGGAACAGTGACTGTGTGTTTGAACAGAAAGGAACGATGGTGATTCCCAGGGGAGATGAACCCAGCTAGGACAAAAGTGTGAGAGGTAGTGAGGATCTCAATTATGATGGAGCAGAGCAATGTTGGAAAGCAGAAGACCTGTGGCATGGTCCAGAAACACAGATGGGGGGTGGGAGTGTGGGTGAGGGAGGTCATAGATATCAAGAGTGAAATGAGAAGGAAGTATAGATAGAATACAGGAATTCACACAGGATAAATTTGAGAACTCTGGCTGAATTGCTCTTCTTATGAGTCATTTTCCTTCTCTATACTGGAGAACCACTCAAGAAGTCACCAAGCACATTGACTAAGAAAATGACTCCAAGTGGCCACAATCTTGCCATCTGCTTTGGACCCTCTTTCCAGTCCTCTGTCCTGGATTTCCCTGCCATTGACATCACGATTTGGAAACTTTCCCCTTGCCTGCTCCTGCAGATTCATTACCTATTTGAAGGGTCTGCTGTTAGGTGGGCAACCTCTGAAACATATGCAGCTTCTCAAATTAAGTCTGTGACAAGAAGCAAGTAGTGGCATATTCACCTTCTAGCGCAATTTCCTGTGTGCTCTCTTGGCCAAATTTAACAATGTCCATAACCATATGAGGATACAGAGTGGACATTAAAAGAATGAGAATTAAGAGCTTTATGGTACTTAATGTCACGCCCAGTTGTTTCATGACATAAAAATGCAACTCCCTTCAAACCTGTGACTTAAACACTCACATTTTTCAAAGAATTGAGAGAGCAGCCTGAAATCTTCTATTCATTCAGTAGGTGCCATTCAAAAAATTGGCTGAGAACTGAGTCCTTGCTAATGGGGACAACCCAAAGAAAACCCTGGGGCCCAGACTTGCAGACGTGCAGAAGGGTGGGAGAGAGAGGGATAGATTGGTGAAGGGATGGAAGGATAGGAGAGGAAAGGGTAGGAAAAGAAGGGAGAAAGAGGGGGGAAGGGACAGCAGCTCATTATGTTTGTAAAACTAGAAAAATAAAAATAATTAAAGAATAGATTGGCTGAGAAGGGTGAACAGTGAGCTGAGTATCTATTGGGTTCGGGATAAATGTGAAAAAATTAATCTTTGCCATTTTGCGATAGGCTTCTGCGTCTCATTTTATGAGAAAATAATAATTGTTCTGTGTTATTTGGAAATAATTCTCGGGTATTTTACATGGAACATGTGACACTGTTATGTCAAGAGCACAGTGGATCCCACTCTTTGTTTATCACAGATGCTCCAGAATGACTGAATGGTAAAGACAGGGCTTTGGTGCTAAAATAATGCATTTCTTTAAAATTTTTTTCTAATGAATCACTTGTTCTGGAGTCCTCAGTCTGTGCCCCCTGAGGCTGAAAATACAGGCAGACCACAACACCTTCACAGCATTTTACTTGCGACCTTGAAGTCGGGTCTTCTTGCTCATCTGGAAAGTACTTTAACTTCTCAGTCAGCTCAGCAGCCCTCGGTGAATTTTACTCAGAGAAACTTTGATAGTTATGTCCATACCACAATTCTTGTTACAAAGTATTAGGAGACAAATAGCAGTTGGATACATATACATGACAAAAATCCTTCCATGTTACCAGCAGGTCATAAAAAAAATGGCAGAAGATACTTCAGAACTATCACTATTTATAGAAAAATACTCACTTTTCAAATTATATTTTCCAACTATATTCTTTCTTCTTCTATTCACATATGGTTATTGGCTCATACTTAAGAGACCACTATTTATTATTAACCATTGTTTATTGCTTTTGTATTTCTTTAAAAATATTTATTCATTTGTTTATTTATATGTTTATTTAATTGTGTGTATGTACATCTGTTTGTGTGTGTGTGTTTACAGTTACGTGTGTTCATTCAGTTTTCTTCCTCTATTGCTGTCTACGCTTTTTTTTTTGACACAGGTTTTCTCACTAAAACTTGAATTCGCTAACTTGATAGAATGGTGTGACAGTCGCTGAAACCAACCTGAGAATTGAAACCCAAAACTTTGGGAACATCTGTGAAGAGTTGTTTAATTAAGACCAGTCCTGAATAAGCCTATGCGAGATTATCTAATTAATAATATGCACCCATTGTACACAGGACTATTTTCTTGGCAAGTAGATAAAATGCAGAGGTGCTTCTCTCTCAGAAATTCCTGTTGATGGTGTGGCCAGTTCCTTAGGCTGCTGATGGAAAAAACACTACTGGTATGTTAATGAATGTAACTGAGAATCATAAACTGAAGCAAACATCTTGGTCTTCTAAGTTGTTGAGTTCTGTGTTTATTTAGCTATGGGAAGACGAAAGCAATACATATGGCCTGTCACTGTGGCCTCTGAAACTCCAGTAACTGGCTGCCAGTGCTGGGGCAACAGACATATGCTATCCTGGATGATAACGCACAGCCGCACGACTGTGCAGTGAGCACACGCCTCACTGAACCGGCTCCCTGTTCCCTGGTCTTGCAGGATAAAACATGATGCCGACTTTCAGCGGAAGAGCAGTGAAATAATAACACCGAACCAGGTGCAGAGTAACAGAGACCCCAAAGCACACAGCGAGAATCAGGCCCACCAAATGTCTCCCATCCTAAAGCTCAGGGGATCTTGCAGAAGAGAGGGCAGTAAGATTGCAAAATTCTAAAGGTGGGGAAATCCATTTTGCTGGTCAAGACATTCCACGCAAGACAGGGCTACTGCATCCATGAATTTGTTGCAAGTGAGACTTATCCTCTCCAGACCTGCACAAATGCTGACATACTAACACTTCCCTCATAGGCCAGCGAAGAACTTAGGAGAGGTAACTATATACAGGGGGAGGCTTAGAGACTATGGCTAGACAGGCAAAGGGGAGTGTACTTACCAATGGAGCTACCCAAGGAAGGGCCACTTAATCTGCCACAGAGAAGCAGACAACCAAAAAGAACCCTGAGGCCCACACAAGCAACAGGCACGAGGGTGGAAGGGAGTGGGATGGATTGGTGAAGGGAGGAGAGGGTGGGATTAAAGGAGGGAGGGAGACAGGGAGAGTACAGTTGGGGACAATCACCCATTAAGCTTATAAAACTGAAAAAAATGCTTGTAACATTCCAGTATTTTATATAATAATGATTTCTTGCCTGTTACATTTTCTGGAGGCTATTTTTAAGCTCATGAAAACAAATTTTTTAAAACATTTATGAATGTATGGCTGTCTCTTCAAATGCATTTGGAATGTGGCTAGTACATAAGGAATAAGCATAAGGAAAAATAAGAAAAATAATTTTTACATCAATTTAATTTCATCAATATCATTAGAGTCTTGTTCATTATCTGCAAAATCATTTTCTTTATGGTTTAAATGTTTTCATATTTACTTTTGGAAATAGAGTTCATTATACTATTTCCTTACACAAATTAATTGGAAACATGGGGTCATCACCAAACACATCTTAGTGGCATGTGGAATTCATTTAAGTATGCTGATATTTCTACTATTCTTGTTAGAATAGTCAGAAATTATTTAAGTTAACACCCAAATATTTTCTGTAAAAATTGCAGCGCACATTGGCAATTTATTCACAAGAATTAGACAGGATTATGCTTGTATTCTGCTTTAATTTCAGGATAAGCACCATAAGTGGTGTGTTGGTTTTTAATATCTATTAATATACCAGAGAGGAAGAGGAGGAGGAAGAGGAGGAAGAGGATAAGAAGGAGAGAAGGTATGCATATGCCTGTTGGAGGTTAGAAGACAATTTTTAGAAGTCAGTTCTTTCCTTCCAACTTGCACATTTCTGGGGATCACCAGATTTATGAGTAAGCGACTGTTTACCCACAGAGCTATCTCATGGACCTTCCTCAATAAATATTGTTATATTCATATTACCTTTTCAATGACCTATGATTGGGATATAGCTTTAAATATAGATATTTGGAAATATATGTGACACATAGCATTCAGTTAAGTCAATTTTTGCCTTATAAACATAAATTCCTTTTAAATTTTCTTCTTTTTGTTTCCACCTTTATTTTCTTAAAATTGTCAAAATACACAATTCTCCACTTTGTTGACACAGAGCTAATTCTTATAATTAAAAAAGATAGATGAAAGAACTGAATTCAATTTTCTCCATAGAAGACATGCTAATGACTGAAAACAAACAAAAGTATTAAAAGGTATTTAATCTTATTAGATATTGGCAAAATGCAAATTCAAAGCAGATTTTAAAACAAATCTGCCAGAATAGGCACAACAAACAACTTGGAAACTAATAAATACTGTTGACTGAAAGAAATTAAGTATGTTTTAAGAGCCAGAAAGCCACACAAATATCCAAGAATATCCAAGAAAAAATGATGATAAAATAAAATATTTTTATTCTTTATCTTGGTTGAAATGGTATCTTGTTTAAATGAATAAGAATAGCAAAATATTGGATTGTCTTAATGTGTGGATAAGTGAAATGAATGTTAACAGAAGCATGAATAATCAGACTAGAAACTGTTAAAGGTAACTGCAACACAAGCAAAACACAGTAGAGTATAATTAGA